>JAPWDM010000002.1:31687215-32267436 GCA_035578155.1 Brachynemurus nebulosus
TTTCTCGCATTTGATAAATTTTATTTGCTAGATACAAGAAGCTCCAATTTTTTGTGAACAATAAAAATATGAAATTAAAACAATTATAATAACGAAACCAGCATTACATAATTCAATATTTTCACAAACAACCGTTGACTTCTAAAAAGTACCTGAATAGACGTGCTGAAAAGTATATTGAAAAGACTGAATTACTTAACATTATAACTAATTTACTATAAAATCTGTCTATGTAATGGATCTGAGATATTTTTCTTCAAAATCATTAATAAGTTACTACAGGATGAATAATCTAAAAGCTTTTACTTTTTTATACCTAAGATATTCATATAATCGAAAAAATTACCAAAAATGTAAGTCCTTTAGTAGGATACTTTGCTTGAATATATTTCCAGGCTTAAAATTCCAGGCAGACTTAAGAGTTTTTGAGAATCCAAATTCTATTTTAGTTGATGTTTAAAAAAAATTAGTTTTTTATCCAAAATTGTCAATAATACTTTAACTGATATTATTTTAATTAATTTTTCCTAGTAATTGTGTCTTTAAAAAGTCGGTTAAAGCATACGGGATTTTAATCATAAAACGTATTAATGTCGAAAATGATCTTAGTAGGTTAAAATAATTATGATTAATAAGTAAATAACCAAATAAATATATTTTAGTAATTTCAGTAATTTACTTAAAAAAATAAGTGAAATGCACAATAAATATTCCAAAATTTTGAATATGTATTCATTAAATGACCATTATCCATATTTCTTATATTTTTTTATTATACTAAAAATAAGTATTCTTTGATTATAATTTTTAAAACTTATAAGGTACCTAAGGCATTTAAGGCCCAGCGGGTAATAAGGCCCATTAGCTATATTTCTTACCAAGAAAAGTTCTCTAACTTA
This sequence comes from Brachynemurus nebulosus, assembly GCA_035578155.1. Lineage (NCBI taxonomy): Eukaryota > Metazoa > Arthropoda > Insecta > Neuroptera > Myrmeleontidae > Brachynemurus > Brachynemurus nebulosus. The sequence continues at coordinate 31,688,115 of JAPWDM010000002.1, forward strand.
TCAATAAGTTTAAAATGAACTTTCAATCATTTCAAAGCCAGATACAAAAGTTGAGCTACTCAGAGTAACAAACTCATGTCATATTTTAACAAAAAAATTTAGAGGTTACATTTTCGTTCGTTGATATAAAAATTGTGCACATTATGAGTGTTATGCCGCTGCTACACGATGCTACGAACACCTTCCAACATTCGACGTTGGATGGTTCATAGCATCGTGTAGCCGTTGTTCGAACCTACGAGTGTCCAATGTCGAGCGTCAAACATTCGCATTTGGTCGTGTCCCGTTCGATGTCGGTATTCTTGCACCGAGTCAAAGGGATGCTTCGAACGTTTGAAGGTCAATGTTGGTTGTGTTCGTTGGTTGCGCACGACTCGTTCATGTGAAGAGAGACAACATCAGTGTATAACATTAGAGATAACATCAGACAGATAACATCTTCGTCACGTTTGTCCCAACACATTATACAAGAGAGACAACATCAGTGTATAACATTAGAGATAACATCAGACAGATAACAGCGTTGTCGACTGAGTACCAACACATTATTCGTATTGGATCAAACATTCGACTCACCGTGTAGCAGATACATTCGTCGCACCAACTGTCGAACTTAACTGCCTCAAACGTTCGATCGAATGTTGGAAGGAACGTTCGTAGCATCGTGTAGAACCCGCTTTATATTAATGATTTTTTAAAGGTATGTTTCTTTCAAATTGTTATCAAAATTGAAAAAAATTAACATTCTTTAAGTTTTACATCAATTAATTTAGTTTATTTCTAAAGTATTTATATAAAATGTATATAAGCATAAATATTGACATGTTGATAATAAGGCCCATGCAAATTTTGTTTGGGCTTTATTACCAACACAATTAAAATCACACACTACAAAGTCAAATAAATTAAAACAGGTCTGAAGTCATTAACAAATGAAGCAAAATTAGAAGCACAACCTTAAATTACTATAGTTACTCTAATATAAAAATAACAAAAAGGAAAAAGGACAAAAAACTAAGTACATTTAATTTTGATTTATTTGTTGCATTTGTTTAATGATGCCAGATCAGTTTTAGCTGGTTTGGTCGAATTTTTATTTTTATTCCTTAGTGCTTGGAAGTATGGCTGATAAAAATAAAAGAGAGCGTTGTGGTCTGAGGAAGCACTGGCATCAGCCTTAAGCTATGTCACTCGACATGGCAATCAAAGAGAGGTTGCAAGGAGATTCGGAATTCTAAGAAGAACTCTTAGATTTAATATTTATTTATTTCGACTTAATATATTCAAACACCTAGTACTTGACTTATTCGAAAAATATGATAAAAAAATTAAAAATTAAAAATAATGACCTATCTAACAAATGCGACATCTATCTATCTATACTCTAAAATACAAATCTACCACGCATATTAGGTTTGTTCCAGCATGGTATATTTGACAGTCCGTGGATTGTTTGCACATACGTAATCAAGTTATTGCGTTCCAGCAAAGAAAAAGTAAACAATTTGTACAATATCTAAGGTCGTACAACGTTGTAGACCAGGGGTGCGCGAACTTAATACTGGTATGATCGACCTTAATTTTTCTTATTTATGCACGATCGACTCCGTTAAATTAAGGTACCATCACAGTGTAGAATTTTGAAAAATTATTTTTTTTCTTTGGTCTTATCTTAAAGTACATAAAGTTATGCATGTTCTCACAAAATTTCAAATTGAAATTCGAATTATTACGGTCCTTACGACCACCAATCAATGGATTCAGTCTAAATACAAAATTCTGTGGATCGATAGGCGTCTTTTGAGTTTTGACGGGATGTTATACCACTTTACATTCAGTATTTCCACAACCAGTGAACGTATAAGATCAATTGTTATCACCACAGTATCACATTTTTGTTGAAACAATGATTTGGAACAATTTCGAGACAAACTCTAAACGCATTTGCCTCGAAATGCCTTTTTTAACAACGGTACCCACTCTCAGAGGGAAAGTTTCCAAGCTATAAGTTTGAAATTTTGACAGTCCCTTTTCCATGTATCTTAGTAAGTTTTTTTTTTTGAAATCTTCCTATTTTTCTACACGGAAAACTGTTGAATAAAAGGCCTAAATTTTTTACTTTTTATTCAAACCGTCGCCATTTCTTCAGATTTCAGCAAAAATGCCTCCATAGGTACAAAGCGGCTTACCTACAGATTGATAATCTATTTGATTTTCTTTTTTTTAAATGAAAACTGCGGCCGCAATCGTGAGCATCAATAGCCACTTTTTTCAAAAAATTATAATAATTATAAAAAATAAATAAAAATGAATAAAAAAAATATTTTTATATTATTAAAGAGTGGTATTAATCGTAAAAAAATTCATCCCCTTTCCCCCATCTATTAATCCGAAAGAAAATTGCGAAAGTTGACTATTTTGCGGCCGGTCACACGGTGATAATACTTTAAAAACAAATGAAATATTTTTCAATGCCCACTAGGAAAATATATAGGGTTGCAATAGTTCTAAATTTTTATTGTAATAATAATTTAATACGGAATGCAATGTGCAATGATTAATAAATTTCTCGGACTGTATCTGATAGTGGACTGTATTTTTGGAGAGGCATTATATTTGGCTATTTTTGGACTATTACATAATAATCTAGCTCCCGATCCCCACCTATTGGCGGTTTTTGTTAAAACTCTTCTGGCAAAGGTGCTGCCTTGAAATTAGTCATGTCAATTGTAAAATGGGTTTAATTTTAAATTCATGTTTCACCGTCTGCTAAATTTTTTGTACACCATTTTAAATTAAAAGATTTTAAATTAAATCAGTAAATTACCTAAAATGTCTGCGATCGACTGTCTAACTGTCCGCGATCGACCGTTTGCCCACCCCTGTTATAGACCGTTCGTAGGTTATACCAGTTATACTGAAGGATTGTACAACGTATTTTACTGATAAAAAACAGTTTGAAATTTACATATTGTGTAATGAGTGAATATTGTAATGTCTGTAAGCTCTGTAGTTATTATTGTGCAATACCACTTCATTTGTTTATAAATTTCGATTTGTTTGTTATTTTGTTGCGTCACTTATGTTTGTTGATCGAATCAGTTTGAATTACTAATTTGTAAAAATAATTATTTATTCCCAGTGAACATAGAATGTAAATGTGATGTAACAAGGAAATAACAAGTTACGCAACTTTTTTGACTTATGGGTGACATAACAATTATATAAAATTAGAGTTTTACGTTATATCCCTAATTGGTACCTGTATGTTACGTAACAGTTATGTGCCATTGTGACTGTAATAAAATGTCACATTTGTGACTGCTATGTTACGTTTAGATGATGTATCAAGGTTGCTTCGATAAAACGTCACAGTGTGACTTTTATGTTATGTCTTCGCAACCTAACAATGTTACTTTAATAAAACCTCACAGAACTGACTCTTATGTTATGTTTTTGTGACGTATCAACGTTACTTTATTGAAATGTCACAATCATAACTCTTTTGTTATGTCCCGATGATCTAACAATGTTACTTTGAACAAAACGTCACAACAGTACTCTTATGTTATGTTTTTGTGACGTATTAACTACAGAAATCTTTAAATTGATAACTCCTCGCGAATTGATACATTTAAAATTAATATGGTAACAAAACATTTCACAAAAGTGACAAGTGAAATGTTTTATTAATATTGACACGTCACAAAAACATAACAAAAGAGTCATGATTGTGACATTTCATTAAAAAAACGTTAATACGTCGTTAAAACAGTTAATTTTGTTATTAATTTAAAAATTAAACTCTTATGAAAATTCTTGTAAGGCTTTATTTACTATTTTGTGATATATATTAATATATAACGATGAGAATAAATAAGTCAGTTTGGTCTAGTGGTTAAGACTGTCGATAATTTAAATGATGCTTCAGCTTGGATAACGGTTCGAATCCTGTAACAGTCAACAAAAAAAAAGAAAAAAACAATAATAATTTAGGTGTATGTATATGAACAAAGTTGGTAATATGTGATGTAATGTTAATAAGAAACAAAAAAGGGGAATTTTGAATTTGCTTATTGCAAAAGAAGGCGTAAGGCGTATTTTTATCTATAAGGTAACATCAAAGTTATATTTTCCTGAAACGTAACAAGAACATAACAATGTTACGTCACATTGTTACGTTTATAAGTGGGAAATTGTAAGTTACATGTGAGTCATATGTGACTCATATTTTATGTAACAGGTGACTTTCAGTTCTGTCACTTTGACATAAAATTTACAGAAAAATGTTCACTGGGTTACTTCTCAGGATCTTTATCACTTAAGTTTTTGAATTAAACAACAACTTAATTATTACACAATTCTTACCTTCAATTTTCTGTAATATTGTTTTTATTTTTTATAAATTAATAAACTGTCAGGAGAAAGCTTTAATAAATTGCTGAGCTTGTAGGGTTCGCTTTAGTACATTTGCCTATTTGCTTATTTTTAAATGTTTGTTGTTGACTTTCTCACTACGTATATTGTAAAAATAACATATATAAAAGTCATTTTAATCCAGTATTTAAAAATATTTTCAAAGGTGTATGTAACAGAAACAGGACAAACTTTGTTCGTCCTGTTTGTATCCTTTAACAAAAAAGTGGGTTTGGAAAAACGTTGTACTTACGAAATAAGCATTACTACTGAGAACCGCGCTGGGCCTTCAAGTAAAATACATTGAAATATAAATTTTTTCAGTACTGAGCGTTTTCAGTATAAGATATATCAAAGATACAGCAAAACAAAGGAAAATCAAACATATCTTCGATATTCACTCATTTTTCACCCTTTTTCTTGCTCTCTTCTGTTCTTATTGGGCTTGGTCATTTTCAGAGTCCCTTCTTTCAAAAAATTGGTCGTAAATAAGAAATTTTTCAACAACAACCTACAGGTATGCTTATTCGCAAAATTGGTGTGCCGTGATAGAATTAGGTACATATACAAAATACTGTTATAATTCTAAAGACAAATATTATGATGACAGTGCTGAGAAAAATTCTGAAAAGAATACAGAGGGCTTACAATTTCAGACGCCGTCATTGTTCCATCATACCTATAATGTTTTATACTGTTACGATCTTCTATGTTGTGGTTGTTGTATTTTGAACATTAATAATTCATATCGCCGAATATGATTACATATTAAACGAAATTCGACTCTGACACAAATTTATTTGTAAGTTATATACAATATAATTGGACATTGGGGAACAATAAAATATTATTTATTATGGTCTGTAACAGGCATAGTATTGTGGGTTGTTGAGCGAGATCCATACTTCGAATATGAAATCGTCGGTTCAATTTGACCACCGACAACTTGTTGGTTAACGCGAATTAGTAACTTATTTGATCAATTCGGTCTGATACGATGAATAAAAATACTGTACAATGCACAGGTGCATTAATTCGAAAGAAATTGGCATTTCAAATTTCGTAAACTTGTTATATTATGATTCTGTTGAGAGTCTCTTTTTTTATTGAGTTGTGTAATATGAAATGTTGTTTATCAGCCGTAAACTGTCGTTCAAAGGATTGGTTATACACAGGCTAGTTTTAAAATCGTCATAGGTCTGAGGCACTTTTGCATAAAAACTAAAATAAAAAATAGAATGAAAAAATTATATTTCCAGTTTTTGTTATATTAACACAATACAGACCGAGTACTTTCACAGTAGACTTTCCCACGGGCCAGCAATATTTTTAAAGAAACTTTATCTAAATAAATGTACATGAAATGATTCAACATGTGTAAACATATTACATATACATTGATATTATTAATAAAATCATTAAATCAGTAACAGGAAGTAAGATAATAAACTGGTAAAAATAAATGTATATAAAAAAAATTATAAATATTGTTGTGTTTTGTTTATTCTAAAAATGTTTATAGAAACAACACACAAAGAATACTGTGTGTTGGTATTTGTATGAGCACACAAATACTTGTTTGTGGTAACATCGCACACATAATGTGTAATCATTGATCGCGATCGGCTTCTGCGGCTGTTATGATTATTTTCGGATGCCGAAAACGTGGGTAGTAAAGTGTTAAGATGCATTCCTATTAAAATTTTAAATTATAGATTTCTGTAGGTCCTTGTAGCTGCGTGAGCTTTAGGCATAATGCCTACTGACTGGTTACACGTTTAAAAGTTTTTGTACTAGAAGCTTTACCTATGGTCAACTTTTCCATGTGAATAGATGTCTTGCCAGTATGAGGTACCGATTTAAAAAAATGTGTGAGGTGTGTCACCAAAATAAGAAAGACTTTAAAGTGTTACGAGTGTCGTATATATGTATCTACATATATGCAAGGAAAGAATACATTGTAATGTCATCGGCAACCATTTGAAGCTGGTTAATAAAGAAGGCAACTGATTAACAATTATATGATGTCCCAACAGAAATACCACACATTTGAGGCAACAGTAACGCAACTTTGTGTTCGTGAATGGTTGATCACACTTTAAAATTAGGAATATTATACCCACTTTTGGAGAAACATTGACGCAAATGCAACAAATTTCACAGAAAATTAGAATAACATCATCCATACATTTTGAGTTAATACTGTATGTTATACTCAAGTCCTCAGCGTAATAAGTGTAGAAAATTGTAACTAGTGGTGAGCCCAGAGTGTGGCCGACATGGCTTAAGACATGTAGTCAGTCGGTGTCCGTCGCCGAACACACAGTGCATTGTAATACATTGTTAGACATTGTTACTTGAATTGGACAGGTTGGTCTGCCTCAATAGGTGTTTTGTAGTAGTGTGTGTGAATACGCACACTACTACAAAACACCAAACCAACACCATTGCAAATAGTGTGTACGTACACCGCATAGTGGGGAGATTTTACGTCACCCACTGGCGACAAGTGGAACAGTTTGATAGACATTCTAGTTTGGTCCCTTGGTTATACTATTTATTGTTGTTTTTAAATTTACGAAACCACTTCTTTTTAAATCGTTTAAATGGAAACTGATTTACAAAAAAATGTGTCATTGTTGGTATGCGATATGTATAATTGTACAGGTTATCTTGAAGACATTTATTGTAGAATTTAAGTAGTAAGGATATACATTTATAAATATTCAAATGGGGAGATTTAGTTAAAAATTTTCTATTATCTGTTTTACATTCGTATACAACCGAGATTAAATTTTAATAGTGGTGAAAGTGTTGGCAATTTATATAAATTTAAATATATTTACAAAACCATAGAAATGTTCAACCATGGAAAAATTTAAAAAAATTGTTGCAAGTTTTCTACAGTTATTCTAAATAAGTATATTTTAAGGGCTTAAAATTTAAGAAAGTTTAGATTGTATTATCCTGGGAAATAAGTAAATTTTGTATACTTACTTATAAATTTAAAGACATTGATAAAAACAGTTAAATTCTGGAAAAACTCGAGAACTGCTGTTTTTGTGAAACTATTTTAGAACTTTATTAGCTCTTAGAATGTGCATACAAAAATACATAGTTCTCACGAATATCTAGAAGTTACTGGCAAAATAAATTAGAATTATCGTTTTTCTGGCTATAGTTCCTAAACTAATTGAATCTGGAAAGTTTAAAAATAGTATTCTACGTGTCTAGTACTTCGTCATCAATAAGTGATCTAATTTTACTGAAATTTTATATTTCCCCGTTTACGAGAGCACTATATTTATAGTTTTATTAGGGGCAGCTTGTATAGTCCTCTAAGATAATATATAAACATTTCCGTTGTACATTGCGCAATATTTGTCAATTTGCAGTATCTATTGACATTACATAACAATACACAATATGCACTTCATTTAATATGTGTAGCTACTATGAATAATTTAACAATATAGTGGCTGACAATGAGACTAGGAAAAACTGCAAAATTATTAATTTATTATTCATTTATAATTATAATTAAGAAAAAGATATGTGCAATCCTAGGAACTGCTGACAGAAGTGAAAACCTAAAACCATGAAATAACACAGCACGAATGTTGCACAACACGTCATCCTTATAGTTACAGATATACTGCTATTACAGCATACCGGTGATGCGAATTCACAAAATTTTACCCATCCAAAAAGCGTCCAACGTGTACATCATATAGTTGTGTATACTTAATATGTTGGTGTATATATGTGTATACGTGTACACGTCACATGCTCGTAGCTACAGATATGTATACTGTTAACATTAGCATACCGGTGACGCGAACCTATAAGATTTTCCTCTACAAAAAATCGTTCAACGTACGTAAAAAGAAGTTTCACTTAAAAAATGTAATTTTTAATTTATATGTCACCTGATAGTAAACACTAACAGTTATGATCTTGTGTGGCTTAATGTCGTTTAAATGCTAAACGTGACAAACCAATGGATATTTTTTATCATTACTATGTATTTTAAGTTCTGATTCTGTTAAAATATTGCCGTGTTACTCATAAAATCAAAATTTACTTTTAGTTAACTTTTATCTTTGAAAATTGGGTATAATGTAATTTTAGACTATATTTCTTTATTATATGAAAATGAAATATAGACGGTGTTGGTTTGTCCGAATTGTTTTGAGAAAACTACAATAAATAGGGGAAAAGTGATGACTAGTGAAGTAGTGATGAGTATAAAATCTCCTTCCCTGCGCTTGAAATTGCTTATAGGTTTCAGAAAAATTATCAGATTTTTTTTAAGTTGTACAGTTTTACCGTCATTTTTTAGTTTTCCAATTTCACTAAAAGGAATACAGTAAACGTGAGGACTAAGCTAATTGATTACAAGGCGGAATAAGCCGCGGGTAACAGTTGATATTAAATAGACAAATAAAAATGTCACTACATCATTATTAAAATTTAAAATATAGATAATATGCGAATATATTGGTGCTATCTATGTAAATCATACTGTCATATTTGCAGCATTAATAAAAAAATAACATATTGTTCAGAAAAGGGTTAACAAATTTTTAAGTGTTAAATATCGTACTGCATTTTAAATACCATCAGTAGTGATATATTATGTATATTTTTTATTTATCTACTTATTTTGCAATAAAAATGCATTTTATTTTGATAATAAGTATTATGTCAAATATGTTTTATTTGCACAGATAACAAAAAATGGACTAAAAAAATTATGTTTCCAGTAGGTACTATCTAATATAAAGAAATAAATTGTTGCAACAATTGCTGCCTTAACAGCCCAAACTACATACATTAAAGTATATAATGATGATCATTTCTCCTATTTGATGTTGGTATAGTTATGGGCAAAATAATTATTATTCAGTAGAATTATAGAGGTTTACAAACGGAGTTTTTAGAATGTTGTCGAACAGTTAAAAATGAATCTCGTTGGCAGGTAGGGCTTTGCTTTCTCAACAGCTGTCTAAGGATTGGTCTGGCATATCTACAGGTTCAAGATGGTGGAGGGTACGGATGTGGACGTTTTCAGACTCTAACCCCGAGTCCTCGACTAACCTACCCCTTTGAAAAAGAATCAACGGTTTTCCAGAGCGAAGTGTTTGTTGTTTCAACCTGCACTCTCAATGACCTTTAAGGGAATTAGGACAACGTTAAGATTCCATTGTTCAGTCCATTGTTCACTTACGTTGGTATGGGTACTAGGCCATACGAGAATAGATGGAAATGAGAGATCAGATGAATTAATTAAACGGGCTCAACTCAACCTTAAATAGGTCTAGAGCCGATCTTGGGGATACAATTCCAGAGAGTGAGGTGTGCTTTGGATACCTGGGATAAGGAACAGCACGCTCATCTCTAGAATGTTTGTACACTGGCTAGGCGCGCCCGAGATCTTATAGATTTATAAATAATAAACAAATATTTTTGCGAAGTTTATTTACAAATATGGAATACCATAAAGTAACGCTCAAACCTATTAATCTTATAGATTTGTCCAGTTTTAAACAAAAAAATTACTATCTTTAAGCAGGGTATAGCAGAGTTGGTTAACAGATATACTCACGGAGTAAAATGTCCTAAGAAAGCATCTGTATATTATGGGACTAGTATAGAGTTCTCTCTAGCTTCCAGGACGAATCCTCGTCCCATGTATTACGTTTTTGCAAAGCATTGTCTTCTGTGAGATTTTATTATCTGAGATTTCCAATACTAAGTTCTGACGACATCGGGATTCCAAATTTCTGCGAGGGACTGGACATTAGTTAATCCCTCCTGAACGGCATGGAGTACAACTGACTCGTTTTGGTGGCTTACGTGCAACGGGAGCTTTGAATCCCGACCCACTTACAGCATTTAAGGTAGTCGAATCTGTTGGCTAATATTAGAATGGTGTACTTATCCAAAAGTTTTTACTATTATAATAGTGCAATATGCGAAGAACGTTTTCGTTGAATTGAAAGGACGCGTTATATGCTGTATATATTTAAACTGAATGGTCTTAAGCATCCAATTATTGTTTTAGATTCATTTAAAACTCTTGTATTTGAAGTAGTGGAAATGCCTCTAAAAATTTTAAGTCAGTTTTGAGGGTTTATACTTGCACTTTCATATGCAGTAACACATTCATGAATAGAAAAGTACCAAAAAACTGCTTTATGTTCTCCTAGTCCATCATGAATTTCGCCCGAAAATTAACCATTTAAAAGGTATTTGTTTGGAGGTTCCTTGTATAAAGGAACCCTTTATTATGGGGCTTTACATCCAGTGAAATCTGTCAGTTTTGATTTCTATTATGAACAAATAAATGAATCTCCCAAATCAGAAACCAATTAGGAAACAGCGACAGGAACTGTGAATAAATAATTTCTTAACACGATAACCCTTGACATCATGCAAAATGAAAGACACATAACTATTTTCTAATTTGGGTTGGAATATATTCGAAAAGAAACTTAACCCTAGAACGACAAGTCGGTGTGATACATGACACCTACGCTTTTTTTTCAGCGCTGTAACTTTTGATAATGTAGAAGTTTACAATAATGTAATAAATTTCTTTTTTGATAAAAATTGGAAAACCATCTGGACAGATAGACGTTGACACTGACATCAATTAAATATCGACTTGACCTTTAATTAATTTAAAAAAAACGGAAAAAGAAATAGGTGTCGTGGATGACACTCACTTGTTAAATTTGAGCGTTGTCGTTCTAGGGATAAAGATGTGAACCATGTTAAAATGACTTAGTTATGAAAATTTTTTTTAACACCAGAAATTTCTGATAAATGGTAAGAGTTTTAATACGAAAAACTTAGTAGAGTAGATCCAATATCTAAGGTTTGTATTATTAAACTATGCTGGCTCACATGTCAAATTGTAGAATCAAAAGCTTTTGTTGGTATTTCCATCATTATTTATCGTATACCTGTGACGACAACACATACATACACATAGAAGCGCAACAGAAAACTCTGGAAACAACGCGTATAGCAACAACAAAACAACACACACGTACAACGTAATAAAATTCGATCACACGATCACGTCGCAACAGATGCATACATCAGTTTACGGTTCACGCAACTAGCCGCCAGTCTACGTGACGAAATAGCGTCGATAGTAAACCAACAACATGCACCTGGCACGGACATACGCACCCGATCACGATCGCGTCCCAGGTCCCGAACACGACAAAATCAACAACAACAATATCAGCCACGACCGAACATGGCAGCCAGTAATTCAGGCGGCAACCGGCGCCGACCTCCAAAACTGCCGCCTATTCGTAACAGATAATAATACAAAACTGATTTTTCTCGTCGATTCCGGAGCCGATCTCTGCGTATACCCACGGAAAATGATTAGTGGGCCGCTGAAAAGGACCGATTATGATTTGGCGGCGGCAAACGGAACAACTATCGCAACGTACGGCACGACATTAATCTCGCCTGCGTTTACCGGACTGCGACGAAATTATCCGTGGAAGTTCGTCATAGCCGACGTCAGCCGACCGATAATTGGCGCGGATTTTTTGCACCATTATGGTCTGCTCATCGACCTCAAAAATAGAAAATTAATCGATCAAGAAACTAAACTAGCAAGTATGGGACAAGTAATGGCGTGCGACCAACCAACAAGAAAAAGTATCATCGAAAATTCGACGTACCATCAGCTCCTCGCTCGTTACCCAGACATCACGCGTGCCGGTAATTAAGCACAACACACGACACTATATCCACACTGGCCTGGACCGCCAGTATCATGTAAGCCGCGACGCTTGGCACCTGACAAATACATAGCCGCTCGCAAACAATTCGAGCTGATGATGCAACGGGGCATTACAAGACCATCGTCAAGCGAATGGGCCGCGCCACTACACTTAGTCGCCAAGAAAGAGGACGAGTGGCGACCGTGTGGAGACTACTGCGGTTTAAACGCTCGTACCATAGCAGGCCACTACTCAGTTCCGCATATACACGACTTTACTCTACGATTGCGGGGAACGCGAATTTATTTTAAAATTGATCTAGTCAAAGCCTACAACCAGATACCCGTGGCCGACGAAGACGTACACAAAACCGCCATAACAACTCCATTCGGGTTATTCGAATTCCCGTTTATGAGCTTTGCACTTCGCAACGCCGCACAAATATTTCAACGCTTCATGGACGAAGTACTAATAGGACTAGATTTCTGCTTCGCGTACATTAACGACGTTTGATCGCTTCGAAGGACGAAGAAGAGCACAAGGAACACTTACGACAAGTTTTCGAAAGATTCCGCGAATATGAAGTGGTCATCAATCCCTTGAAATGCATTTTTGGGGCGGAAAAGGTTTCTTTCGTCGGTTGTCTGGTAAGCGCCGAAGGAATACAGCCATTAACAGAACGAGTGGAAGCAATCACAAAATACCCCAAACCAGCGACCGCAAAACAATTAAGAAGATTTCTCGGTATGGTAAATTTTTCCCGCATTTGCCTGCCGAAAATCTCTCAACATCAAGCACTTCTGAACGACATGTTGCATGATAAAGTGAAAGGCAACGCACCACTAAAATGGAATAACGAAGCTGAAGCCGCATTCGAAGCTGTCAAAAACGCTCTCGCTCAAGCGACTCTCCTTACATATCCGAAGCCCGACGCCACACTCGCGCTAGTCTGCGACGCTTCGGACACTTCGGTCGGAGCAGCACTCCAGAAAAAAGTAAATAACCAATGGGAACCACTCGCCTTCTTTTCAAAAAAACTGAGTGACACGCAACGATTCTACAGCGCGTTCGATCGAGAACTACTCGCCTTATATTTAGTCGTTAAGCACTTTAGACACATGCTAGAAGGCCTACAATTCACTATCTCCACTGGCCACAAACCGTTAATATTCGCCTTTATACAAAAACTTGATAAGGCATCGCCGATGCAGCGAAGACATTTGAGTTTCATCAGCAAGTCTACCGCCAACATCCAACACATAGCAGGAAAGGACAATATCGCTGCCGACACGCTATCGAGAGTCGAAGCCATTACGACGCCATCTTTAGATTACGCTGCTCTCGCCAAAACACAAGAGAACAGCTGATCAACGTGGGATCAGCACTGCAACTCGAAAGAATACCTGTACTCGAATAAAATATTCAACTATATTGTGACATATCAACCGGACGAACACGCCCATATATCACGAAACTGTTCCGGAAAGCCGTTTTTGAGTCGATACATAACCTAGCTCACCTAGGCAGCAAAGAGACAGTTAGATTAATCACCGAACGTTTCGCATGGCCTTCAATCAAAAAGGATTGTCAGCAGTTAAAAACCACCAGACACGTATCGGCCCTTGTCAACAACTTCCCAGCGCCTAACGGTCGTTTTAAGGAGATCCATATCGACATAATCACAATGCCTTATTCGGCCGGATATAGATATTGCTTAACCTGCATCGACCGTTTCACATGTTGGCCGGAAGCCTTTCCATTAGAGAACATGGAGGCAGAAACTGTAGCCAGGGAGCTATATCGAGGTTGGATGTGCCGTTTCGGTATTCTGGACAAAATAATGACTTATCGAGGTAGCCACTTCGAATCAGCTCTCTTCAGCGCACTCAGCCGTTTAACGGGTATGGAGCGCCACCGTACTACAGCGTACCACCCCGAAGCAAACGGCATGATCGAACGATTCCATCGGCAACTCAAGGCCGCGATACGCTGCCACCGGGACAACTCGTGGACCTCAATCCTCCCAACAATTCCTCTCTGGGAATTCGAGCAGCCTGGAAGGAAGATCTAAAAGCAACACCCGCGGAATTAGTATACGGTGAAACAATACGGTTACCCGGTGAGTTTCTCATACCATCGGACCAACCCGTAGAAGGTCTTGAGAACCTTGTGAAGGAACTGAGGCGCCATTTTCAGGAGTTACGACTCGCAACGGTATTACGTCACGGCGAAAAGAAAACTTTCATTTTTAAAGACCTTGCTACCTGTGACTACGTATTCGTCAGACACGACGCAGTCCGCAATTCCTTACAAATGCCTTACGACGGGCCATACAAGGTAATTAGCAGAAACGACAAAACATTCGTAGTAGCGGTTAAAGGCGAGAACAAAACCATATCCGTCAACCGCCTGAAGCCCGCGCATATAATGTCCGACAACCCACCGACGGCACCGGAAGAACCAACCGAAGTACTCCTGCATCGACCACAACTTGCGCCACAACCCGCGCAACTAGCGCTACAACCGCCGTAGCTGCAACCAGCACCAAAGCTACCGCAACCGCAGCCAGCACCACAACTACCGCAACCGCAGCCAGCACTACGACTGCCGTAACCGCAACTAGAGCCACAACCGCAACCGCAGCCGCGAAGATCCGGCCGGCGAGACCGATTTCCCGACAGATTTCAAGCCGGTTTTAACTAATTCCGGGGATCCCATCACTGGCAAGGGGGTGATGTGGCGGCAACACATACATACACATAGAAGCCCAACAGAAAACTCTGGAAACAACGCGTATAGCAACAGCAAAACAACACACACGTACAACGTAACAAAATTCCGTTAACCGTACCTAAAAATACAACATACACCCATTCAACACTGCGACGACAAATATACACATATACTCGCCAAACAACCGAATATTCCAGAATCAGAACCTTCCAGCAACGTACATGCATACAACATTAACAATATACATTCATTCAATACTACGACGACAATACGCATACACACACAACCAATCGAACTTTCCAGCAAAGATACACAATACCACAACAACCCCCGTACGTCATACGAATATTCTAGCATTGGAACTTTCTAATAAACCACGCATCTCGCTATAAATACACCAGTGCAGTGCCAGTGGAGTCAGTCAGTGGACAACCGTCTATACGAACGCACCAACGGTCAACAGTCGTCTACAGCGAGTCAGTCAGTATTCATCCGCCTACGATTAGTGATCAGTTGCGAGACGTCAACAAACAACCAATACGAGTGCATCAGTAATAACAGTGACGACCAGTCTGTGCAGTGTCAGTGCTAAACGTTCAACGTCATCAACCAATTACCGTGCGAACCAGTTGTCAGTGCAAGTCGGACTACCCCTTCACGATACGGAACGGACAAGCGACAACCAGTGAGAGAAGAACCGACATAACCACCTCTTCGACACACCACGACATTCGGAAGTGGACATTACGCAAACATCATACATCCAACATCCCAACATACTGTATACAGTAATTCTGTAAATAAAGTTTATTCTACCAAACCAACAAGGAGTTTAATTGAACACGCTATACCTCTTCCATACCTATTCCCATATACCTACTTTTTGTTAGATGGTGTCTTATTTTTTTGGTATTTCACTGTATTTACCACACCTTTCAGAGTGATGTGATGAGATAAAGTTATTTATTTATATCTTTATAATTTATGTATACTATATAATTGTATATGCACTGTATATGTATGTTTTGCAATATAATTGTATTGGTCGTATGTATGAAGACTTTGTACCGATTTACTGAAGTGTAAATTTATATTTTTTGCAGTGATTTTTTATTTTTATTTTCTTGATATTTGGTTAAGATATTCGATTGTTGTATTACTTTTTTTTAAATTTCGTTTCATTCGTTTCAAATTGATAATCTCTTGTGTAAATACAGTGAAATGCAAAAAAATATTCACACATTAAAAATGAAGTGGTGACTGACCACCATTAGAAAGTATTAAAAGAGAGAAAATTTCTTATTCTTAAAATGTGACCTTTTTAAGTGGCTTGCCGTTGATCAATTCTAAATTGTAGAGCCGATCGCAGACAGCTTACTGCTTCGATAGGTTAAACAAGTTTTTTCTGACCAAACAAAATAGTTGGTAAACAGGGATTAAAATCAAACGAACGTAATTTTTATATGCCGATCTTTAGAAATTTGGTGTCAAGGGGTCTAGCCAACTGTATTTAAAATTTTTCAAATTTATAAAGTAATTAAAATTTTTGCAATAGGTTTCTTCTCCACAATGCTGATATAATTTTACAACACTGACAGACAAAGGTACTTAACTTCAAAAAGATATTTTTATAAAAGAAAGTAAAAACAAAAATTATTATTTAAACTTAATTTTTTTTTTATTTATATTTGATTTAATTAGTTGAAATTGATAAAAGTGTTATTTACTTATGAGCTTTTGGAAAAATACGGATTACTCTTCTATACTGACTTTTTTGATTATTAAAAAAAAAATTATGTACGGGTAATTTCAAATACGAACTCAAAAATCGAATCTTTTAGAAATGATCAGTTCATGATAATATTGATTGAGAAAAAAATTAACAATAAGACAAAATTCATTTATGTGGTTTTTTCTCATCAGGATCTGAGGGAATATTTTTGTAGCGGAACAATGTTTCACAACCAAAGTATATTTCGTATTAAGACGACCACTACGTTAAATAGGTACCTAATATAGACTGTTATATGCGGTGTATTACAAATGTATAGGTGTGTGGTATACATTTAAAACAAATATTATAATCTGTGAAAATATTATTCAAACGACATAGACATTTATTGTGTAATATAATATTCATTCATGATTGAATTACAATCAATTTGCGACATTTACAAACTTTTTTCCCCATTTTTTTAACGTATGCATCATACATCAACATATTTATGTTTATGTAGGATGTGTCTATTGACAAGAATAATTGTGTCCATGAAACGTAAAAAGAAAATGCGTAGATATTTGTTTAACTTATAATACAATAGAGTCTGCGCCTCTACGCAGTAAATTTCCCCAGTGACCGGCAATATTTTTACAGAATTAAATAAAAAACATATTTTTTATATTTATATTTACGAAATAAGTCAGCATGTGCGAATTTGCGAATATATTTTTATAAAAAACAATAAAAATAAACAGAATATCAATAACAATAAAGTGATAAAAAATATATATATATAAAAAAAAAAACAATATAACAAAAAAAGAACAAAAATTATAATATATAATTTATGAGCAAAAAGTAAATAAACAATTAAAATTATATATATATATATATATATATATATATATATATATATATATATATATATATATATATATATATATATATATAGGTATAGTGGCTAGTCAAAAGTATTTGGACAGTCATATACCAATACCAAACAAATTTTAATAGTTAAAACCAAGTGAACAGTGAAATTAGTAAAAATTTTGACTTATGTTCTACATAAAATGATTTATTAACTATTTTTTGTACAAATTAATAAAAAAACTGAATCCAATTCAGTAACTATTTAAAAATTAGCATTTTTTCGCTTTACAGTAAACATGCACCCTCAGACAGATTGTAAGTAGATGTACCAATTACCGATCCACCACCATATTTGACAGTAGGAATTAGTTTAACAATTTTTTCTTGAATTTTCCAGTCAATTCTTTCTACATAAAGTACATAAAGTCGATCTCACAATCGAAGCTTCAGCGAACACCACAAAAATATTTGATTACTGTTATTTTGATGTATTTAGGTTATGTAAATATATTTATAACGTTTCTTAAGTAATTTAATACATTTTTGTTTTTAATATAATTTTATTTTTTTGAACTTGTGTCTTTTTTCGTGATTTCTCTCGTAGGGCTTTTCTATAAAAATTGAGGGTGACTGCGAAAAATTAAGTACATATTCGTAATCAGCGCAACCAAAATACCCTAAAATCAGTCATCAAATCCAAAAGGGGGTGACATGACGTAAATAAAATTCGCAGTTACTTAACGGACAAAAGTATGTATAGAATATTTTAACTGAAGAAAGAATCAGAAAATAAAGTTAAGGCAATGATTTCTATATTAATTTTACGGATAACCGACGAATTCAATATTACTAGAAACATGAAATTTGAGTTAATATAAGTAATTACACACTCTTTACCATGATCAATGCACGTAGTGCGGTCCATAAGTTCTTAAGCCTAACATACAAGGATAGGTGCAAATAAAAAAATACTTATATAATCTTTAAATATAGTCTCCCTATATTGCAATACAGTTTTCACAATATTTAATTAACGATTCTATGTTGCTATAAAAATATGCCGAATCTTTGTCGTTAACATGGTCGTAAATAGCTTGTTTTTTCTTTCATAATTGGCAAATTTTGTTGTTGCATTATTGTTCTATAAAATGGGCAAGAACAAGTGTACACGAACACGACAGTCATTCTTCCTTTTATTTGCGTTAGCGTTAGAGCTTCTTTAGTTAAAAACTTAATAACTGCAGGATACTCAATTTTGGACATTTTCAAAAATGACTCGACTATAAAATATTTAAAGTATCTCAATAATAAAGTTGCTATCGGAATAAGTTGAAACTCGGCACAATTTATCACTAGACTTGTATCTAGATTATAAAGGTTAAATATTTTAGATTACCCTGTATTAACTATGTGAGGCTAAGAATTTATGGGCCGCACTACGTAACATCAAAATCTACCGCCCCTGTAAAACGGTAGGCCTAGTGGGTCCTGCCCTGATCATCGATGATCATCACCAAAGGAAATCCGTTACATATGATTGTGAATATTTCAAATTTTAGTAGGTACATATAATAATTTCGAGCAAGTCATGTAAAATTAACGTAGTATTTAAATGCGATATTAAAAATTTTTTTCTTTTATCTTCCAAGAAGTAATAATTTGTCGTCATATTTCAAAATATCGATACATAAGTAACTGAATTATCTGATACCAATTAAAATGTATCGAATATAAAAATATTCGGTGTCAAATCTTAAGGTAAAAAATATATCTATATCGAATTTCCCAGGGCCGGTTTAACCCTAACTGCTCTCCTACGCACCGTGAAAATACCGCCCCTACCTTTTGTTTAAAAAAAGAAAATCTTAACTCTTCCTACTTTTTTTTCGAGCTTTTTATTAAAGTTGCAAGTGCAAAGTTATTCTTGTTTATTTACACGAGATGTTTACTTTTGAAATATTTACATAAAAGAAAAATATAAAATAAATTTTATAAAACTGGAAGAAGTTACTACATAAATTGATAATTTACAAAGTTAAACATGAATTAGCATGTTCAATGATTCCGGTTTAATTCAATTAAATATGGTTTTATAATCGATCAGCGAAAAAAGCTGCAATTTACTGTGTGTGTCTAATAAGTAATAAACCTGCCTATTTGAACTGATGGTGGTGGTGGAAAATAGTATATTGTAAATAAGCCATATTTTCCACTTATTGTACAATATACTTTTTCTACGACAACATTTTTTTCGTAAAATTTACATTAATATTTATTTAAATAAATAGTAAAATTTTTTTATTAATTTATGTCAGTTGTAAGATGTTCAAATTTTTACTAATGTATACTTGGAAACTATGGAAACAAAAATCAATAAACAACATATGAAACGTCTAATTTGAAAAACCCCTATACGACATTTTCAATTTTTTTTTTAAATATACATATTTAGTTAAAGCAATAACAGTTAAACCATATGGCTCTCTTATTTCATTTTCTTTGAAAATGCTTTATAGGGGTTTTTGAAACTAGACGATTTATATGTATGTATATTTTCAGAATTATTTATATAAATTTTAAGTACAAAATAGTATACTGTTATTAAATTAAGGAAACAGCCTATTTTTTTATTATCTTAAGCCGTGGGAAATTATTTTACACGCTATTCTCGCACGGTGTGGGCAATTGTTAATTTTTACATATAGTTACTCGTGCGCAAAATGTTACTTTTAATAGCAGGAGTAGAAAAATAGTATATTGTGCAATAAGGGCAGGAAATTGTCAATTGCTTACGAGAGCGAAGTTGAGCGCACGATTGTAGTTAGTGCGGTCATTCGCTCGAGTGGGCAATTGACAATCCCGGACGAGTTGCACATACCAATTTTTATTACGAATTTCACATACTTTTTTCAAAATAATATTTTTGAGTGTTCGTCTTTTTTTTCTGAATTAAATATTGTTTAAATTACTTTGTCTGTGGTTTCTATAGAAATAATAATGAAATATTTATTAAATGAAAAATCAAGAGGCGGCTTTATGTGTTTTGATTTAATTTTGCTTGTTTTATTGTCAATTTGCGTGCGGAAAATAAACTTTCCGCACGCAAAAATATGTGGGAAGAGTACAGTGGGCAAACAGCTATTTTGCGTACACTAATGTGTGCGCCAAGTTAGTACTTCTCTCGCATGAGTAATAAAACATATTTTTTGCAATTCTTAATTAAAAAGTTAACTTTATAGTTTCCTGTGTCAAAATGGCTTACTTTTTTCACGCGTAATAAAAAGTATCTGCTTTTTATTACGCATGAAAAAAAGTAAATAAATTAATTTCTATAGTAACGATACAATAACAAGCCATAGTCATCCATGAATAATTCAAAACAAATACGTTAAAATAATGTTTTTAATTTTTTCATTTTAATTCAGAAAAAATATTGTATGCAGCTCGTGCAAAATGAGTGTTTTTTCCACTTGTTGAAACTGTCCGGCCTCGTTTGACAAACTTACAACTCGAGAAAAAAACACCTTCATTTTGCAACTTATTGCATAAATAACTATTGTTTCACAGTAGTTCAAGTAAATTTTTGAAAAAACCTTGTATTCTTGCCACCAAGACTATATTCGAAAGAGAAAAAGAGGAAACATCTCGTAAAGTTTAATGAACTAGTTTCAAACGGTTGAAATATTGCAAAAGTTATTCAAAATAGCGATTAAAGCAGACCAAAAATGTATGTTATTCCAATAAAGAATGTGGCTTGGAAATGAATGTTATCCAAAAAATGGCTAGAAAATCCTTAGCAATACTCTGCACTCTATTTATAGTTCTAATTTAATGATACATGAATACATCATCAAAAAAATAGGATTCCATGTTATAAAAGATAATAACATGTTCAAAAAAATTATGTTCAAATTAGGTTCAAATTTTTCGGTAGTTTTTTGCATATTTTTAATTATTAAACGATACTCTTACATTTTGCACACCTTAGTACAACTTTTTTCTACGAAAACATCTTTTTATGAAAAAATTATTTTTGCAAAAACTATGCAACACAGTCCACTTTCTCCATTTGTAAAATTTTATCTTTTCTATGAGGAGAGGTGGGTCATATTTGGGACTAATATTTAGTCTAGTTTAATTTAAAGAATTGGAAGTTTAGTTGTTTTAACACTGTTTAGTATGTTTAGTATGATTAACACTGCTCTAAAGATAGCTCGAGTTTGAGAAAGAAAAAAAAGGGTTGTCCTTAAGAAAGCACGGTAGAAGTGGACACAGACTGTGTCTTTTGCATTAATAGAAATAGATACGTCACAGCTAATGTTATTCTCTTACGCTTGTACACTATGTAGGTACTTCATCTGTACATACGTCATATCTATCTGTGTAGGTCTACCTACAGGGCCTATCACCAAATCAGGGCCGTGGAGAGAAATCAAGGGCCCCAGGGACAAACTATCCTGGGCCCCCCGTGAAATATTAAATTTACTACTGACATCCAACCTTGTCCTTTAAAATCTATGTAACAAAAATATATAAAAGATACTAGCTGGCGCGGCAAAGGTTATTCTGCCCTTCCCACTAGAATGGTGCAAACTTCCCAATAGTTTAGGAGCTATCGCCATAATTCCAAATTTCTTTTTCTTCCAATAACTTCTTACTGATAAGAATTTAGTTATTTTCATCTGCAAATTCTAATACCAACTTTTTATGTAGAATTTGAATATTTTCTTAGAATTTTTCAGTAACTATCTATATCTATATATTACTTTGAGGTATGACCCCGAACCTTGTTTTTCTTACGAAACGTGAAATAGATTTTGGCACAGTTATTGGAATTTTTTCTCCTCTTTCTATTGATATATAATATGGTATGTCTATCTTGAATAATAATCTCGAAAAATTTTGTAATATTTTTTAAATTCAGGTTGGGAAATGAATAAATTACGTTAAGTATTCGTTTTAATGTCAGACAATAATAAATTTACTCTGAAATAATCGGGCAAAATATTTTCTTCGAGTTTTTCTATAACTACTCATTTTTGAGTTATAACCCCGAACTTTTGTTTTCTTATAGAATGTAAAGTAGGTTTTGACATAATTAAATGGCTTTTTTTCAATTCTATCGATATAAATGTATTTTGCACCATCGAAAAGAGGGGCAAAAATCACCTAAAGAAGGTTTTGATTTATTATTCTATGTAAATTGATTTCCGAGAAAAAATAATTTTTGTAATCGGAAATTCTCTATGCGCAGAATGCTGTTCTGCTATGCGCAGAATGAATTGTTATGGATTCATTGTTATGAATTTATATTCTTAGAAATATAAACAAAGACGAAAAATATATAGGCGTTGATAATATGTTTAATTGCGGAACTAGCACAGGATATATAGGATATATATTATGTTTTTTCTTATCTTTTTATTAAATGAGGAAAGAAGGCAAGATAACTAAAATAAATTTCTTTTTTCAACAAGTTATCAAAACAATTTTCCTATATTTAATTGCTTGTTATAAAAATATCCTTCGTTCAATGCATAATTAGTAGGTTTTTCGGTATTATGAACCTATACGATCATTTAAACTTACAGAATTAAATTTATATAGAATACTTTGTGGCATTCGAAAATATAAATAATAATAAGGAATTTAGGATGTTATTTTTTAATTTGCTTTGAAATAATATCTATTGCTTTTCATTTAAATACACCTAATTTTGTTTTTACATGAGATTTTCTTACCTAAATTTGATTTAACACGATTTAAAAAGAGAAATTTTGTCCTCTTTTCATAAGATTTAATTCGATTTTAGACTAAATATACAAAAATAAAAACAAAATTTTGTTATATTTCTTAGAACTCAATAATTGGTTGGATTTCAAAACAAAAAAGCATGTGTTATTTTGATTTTATTTTAAATAACTGAAAATCAGAGATGACATTCTTTTCAGTGCTTAACAATTCATAGAACTTCTACGAATGTTTTGATTTTATAATCAATTGAAAAAGTTAGCTGATAGAATTTTTATTTAAATACGCTTTTGTAATATAGTGGCTTTTATAATTTTATAAATGAGAAACTCCTTTTAAAATGACTTTTTTCATATAAATTTTACTGAAATGTAGTAACTTGTAATTAATGTTTTTGTGTTTTGTTAATTAGAAATCAAAAATATTTTTTAGCTGCTTTTATAAAATAATGTACCTAACATAATTGCAGTCATATAAAAAATTGTGCTTTTAGTGAGTTCTTTTGTTTTTTGTGTTTTCAAATCAATTATTTTTCTGTTTAGTGTAAGTTATTTTTTTTTGTTTTTTGTTTTTTCAAGCAAATCTTACCTTGTCTACTAAACTACTAAATTTCCAGTGTTTGTGGAATAAAATGTGCAAGCATAGCTATAAAAATGGTAAGAGTAATGAAATTTTTAGCGAATTTCCAGAATGGAAACTCGCTATTCCATCCTTGCTCATGGTGGAAGTTCAGCCCGCGACTATGGCAGAAATTTGTTTTGAGGCCCCTAGAACCCAAAAATAATATTCACTAAAATTTATATATATATATATATATATATATATATATATATATATATATATATATATATATATGTATGTATGTATAGGTTTATGTATGTATACATATATGTATCAGCACGATAGCTCTTCAGGAAAAACTGCTAGCTTTACGAAATTTGGTGACAACGTTGAAAGTCCAAAAATCTTGGATGAGTTCTTCAGCCAAGCACGTCGGATGCCAGGAACATGGTTTTTGTTCTTGCAAAAAATTAGTTTTTTGCCAAAATTTGCTATAATTTAAGAGTTTTCGCCACATTTTTTTACACCATTGCAAAGACGGAAAAAAATCACATAAAAAAGGTTTTTGAACTATTATTCTAGGTTAGCTAGTTTTTGAGAAAATAAGAAAACAAGTTCTGGACCCACCATCCACTACCGGGGCGGTTCTAGAAACCTCCGGCGGTGGGTGGAGACTCATATTTGTTTAAAATATTGCTTTTAAATAAAATGATTTTTTGAGTTTGTTGGTGCCAAATTGATTTATTCTGAAACTAAAATACCCCTGTCGCAGCATCCTGCATAACATAGCGAATTTCCATTTACAAAAGTACGTTTTTCTCGGAAACTAGTTGATATAGAGTAATTGTAATTAAAAAAAACCTTCTTTATGTGAATTTTCCGCCTCATTCCACCAAATCTTTTTCACGAAAAATGTCCAAAACACTGTAAACGTTTTCACGAAATTTCTTAAAAATAAGATGTTTCGTTCTTGAGTTATCGTGCGGACACATTTATATATATGTTTACTAAGTGTCGCAGAAATAGGTATAAAAAATATCGAATATGAGTAACCAAATATACACATGGCTAAATTATCAATTAAGTAAGTACTGAAAAATACATGAATTATTATCGGAAAGTAAAAATTTACATTTTCATGATGAAAATAAACATAAAAATAAAAAAATATAGGACGTATTTGCAATCACTAATATTACTATATAATCTACCCTATGTTATTCTTCCTTATGTGGCTTGGATACCACACATATTTTGAAAAAACGCAAAAACACGTATCCCCTAATTTTTGGTGCTCTTTCTATTTATAGTGGTAAAAATTTGATACATTGAACCATTCAGGCTGTGCAAGAAAATTTACCCCCATTTTCACCCCTCCAGCCCCCCCTTATGAACCCAGCCCTGATTTAACCTACACTCTAAGAAAAAAATGTACCGTTTTACTACTATTATAGGAGGCAATTAAATGCCTTCTATAATGACAGTAACATTACAAACCGTAATGTACGAAGGTGAAAAATACACCATCATGGTGTAATTATTACTCACTCATATGTGTAGTTTTACACATGTCGTACGTAAAATTACGGTCCAGGTGTGTAATAGATTACGTTTTATTTGTGTATTAACTACACAACAAGATGTAATTTTACACATTCAGTTCGCAATAGTGCGCAGTTAAACGTAAAATTACATCATATTAATGTATTTTTAAACCACGCCTGTACACCTGAAAATGTAATTTTACACACTTATATAGTAATGTTTACACCCAGAAAAGTGTAAT
Organism: Brachynemurus nebulosus; assembly: GCA_035578155.1. Lineage (NCBI taxonomy): Eukaryota > Metazoa > Arthropoda > Insecta > Neuroptera > Myrmeleontidae > Brachynemurus > Brachynemurus nebulosus. The sequence goes on from JAPWDM010000002.1 coordinate 31,713,706, forward strand.
ATTAATCCAACTGAATCACTCATTCTGATTCAATTCAACTGAATCAGTATGAGTGATTCAATTGTGCTGAAAAAAATAAACTGATTCAACTTAATTGAAAATAACGAATCAAAAAAGATTATTGATGGTTTTTTTACATAAATATTTATAATAATATGACGTATAGAATAATTTGGAATTATATACAAAAAGATTCGAGATGTTAAATATTTTGCTTATTATGTCTAAATTTCTATATAAGTGTGTCGTATGATAAAATAATAATTCTTTTGGTAAATTTTAAAATAAACACTCCAAAAAAGTAAGATTATAAAAGTTTTATTATGAACGTTTACTTGCTTTCATGAACATAAGTAATCTTTATTTTGCAGTGTAACTGCCAATTAAACTGGTCAAAATTTTGAGATATGACTTTTTTTTACAATGCTTACGTTTTGCAGACACAATTATTTAAGCAATATCTTATAAAAAATTTAATTGTAATTAGATTACAATGATAATATTAAAAACTTATGGATTAAAATTGTAGTTACATCATATCAAAAATATAGTTTAAGAAAATTAACTAAACAATACTTAAATATAAGAAAAACAATATTCTGCTGACTCTTGCCATTCTTAGAACTTCGCAGAAAATGCATGCTGTGCTTTCATAGATGTCTAAACCAATTCCAGTTTCTAAACAAATCAGAAAATAAGGGTTACTTAATTTTATAACCATTTTTGATTATTATTTTTTTCTTTTTTTAATAACTATTTCACAGCAATTTAAAATTAAGAAAATTTCGCTTTCGCTACAAAATTACTTCTAGGCTATTTTAATGAATGTACAGATATTAGATTTTTGATTAAAAAACTCACCAGCAAAGTGACCCGGCGTGCTTATGGCACTGGCACTTCCGAACTGGTAGACGGAGGGTTTGAATTCCGTAGCCGGTTATATGCTGGCGAAAGTTTTCTGCTATTTCCCATCATAATTCCAGATGAATATCGACATTATCCTCAAGAAGATGGTTGCAAACAGACACCTACCAAATCCTTATACCGCTTTTCTTGTCCTCCGCCCAATATTCTGCTGACTCTTGCCATTACTAGAACTTCAGGGAAAATGTAGGCTGCGGTTTCACATATGTCTTCACCAATTCCTTTTTCTAAACAAATCAAAAAATAAGGATTACTTAATTTTATAACCATTTTTGTTTATTTATTTTATTTATCTTTTTTCAATAAATATTTCACAGCAATTTAAAATTAAGAAAATTTCGTTTTTGCTACACAATTACTTCTAGGTTATTTTAATGAATGTACAGATATTAGATTTTCGATTAAAAAACTCACCAGCAAAGTAACCCGGCGTGCTTAGGCACTGGCACTTCCGAACTGGTAGACTCAGGGTTTGAATTCCGTTACCGGTTATATGCTGGTAAAAGATTTCTGCTATTTCCCATCGCAATTCCAGATGAATATCGACATCGTCCTTAAAAAGATGGTTGCAAACAGACACCTACCAAATCCTTATACCGCTTTTCCTGTCCTCCGCCCAATATTCTGCTGACTCTTGCAATTACTAGAACTTCAGGGAAAATGTATGCTACGGTTTCACAGATGTCTTCACCAATTTCGATTTCTAAACAAATCAGAAAATAAGGGTTACTTAATTTTATAACCATTTTTGCTTATTTATTTTTTCTTTTTTCAATAACTATTTCACAGCAATTTAAAATTAAAAAAATTTCGTTTTTGCTACACAATTACTTTTAGGTTATTTTAATGAATGTACAGATATTAAATTTTTGATTAAAAAACTCACCAGCAAAGTAACCCGGCGTGCTTAGGCACTGGCACTTCCGAACTGGTAGACTGAGGGTTTGAATTCCGTAACCGGTTATATGCTGGTGAAAGTTTTCTGCTATTTCGCATCGTAATTCCAGATGAATATCGACATCGTCCTTAAGAAGATGGTTGCAAACAGACACCTGCCAAATCTTTATACCGCTTTTCTTGTTCTCCGCCCATATCATCATGAAAAAGTTGAGAAATAATGATGTGAGTGACGTCCGTTACATACCATTGTCTAAAAAACGAACGTTAAATTCCATTATTATTATTACCATTGTTATTATTACTTAAAAAACTCGATTTACATACGTCGCGTCGTTTCAATTTAAACCTGTTATGAATTTATATTACTGTAAAGCAAAAAAAAAAAAAATTCGTTAAGTGCGTGTTCTTGACACGCACTAACAAGTAAAGGTCCCGAGGCCGGACCTATCGATTTCGATGAAACTTAAATATATTGTAGAATACTAAAAACTAAGGGACACGTATTTTTTTTTATCTGCGGAAAAACGGTTTGAAGGGGTGAAATCGCCCTCCAAAAATTGGGGTAAAAATTTAATTTTTCAAATATCTCGAAAACAGTAAGAGATAGAGAAAAAGTTTAAATTGGCGATATTGCTCTTTTTTAAAGAGCTATCTATTGCTATGCAGTTTGTTCATATTACATCAACAGGAGTGGTTGGGGGTTAAAATTTGGGGGTTAGTTTTGCAAAAAGGGGGTGAAAAATAAACAATATAAAAATTTTGTTTACAGATTTGAAATCTACGTCAAAAAATCTAATTGACCTGTTTTTGCTCAATGCCCTAATATTAAGTCTAGGGGTAGTTAACTAGAGGGTGACTCTGTCGAATAGTCGTACAATTTGGGTATTTCAAGGAGTTCTTCATGGAAAATAGCTTAAGACAATTAGAATAACGTAGAAATGAAATTCTCGAATTCAAAATTGAGTTTGAGCAACATTGGAGAGGGGGTGAGTCACCCTCTTAAATTACATACTAGTTTATATACACTAATTTTTGCTATTAACACACTGATAGTGGGTAAAATAATGTCACAATAAGTGGTTCTGAAGTTGGACTATCATATGTAAGGTCTTTATTAGGTTTGTTTTTTAATGGGTATTATAGTTTTCCTTATCGAAAATTATCGATACCGAAAATTACATAACCTCAGCTAAAATAACGAAACCTAATAAAAACCTTACATACGATAGTCTAACTTCAGAACGATCTATTGTGACATTATTACCCCCTGTCAGTGTGTTAAAAGATATCTGAATTGTAGATAATGTTTTAATTTTCACAGAAATTGAGAGCCCCACAAAATAAATTATTAGTCAAATTGTAAAATAAACTTTTATCAAATTACATAACTATTTGTATGAAGCAAAATTAAAAAAATTAACTTACCTGAAATATTTTAAATGTATCATCAGGACAGCATTTTGGAAACAAACAAATTTATATTACAGTATTCTTTGCACATTATTCCAGAATCCATTTTACACAATGCATATAAAAAAAACAAAACATCAGTACACCGCTATAACACTGTTTTTGTAACATATTTAAAGATTAATTTATCATACACGTTGTAATTATATTAACTATATATTATATCCTATCAAAAAATACTTTTGTTTAATTCAGCTAATTTGAACACATAATTTTTAACCTTTAAGAATATTACTTATGTACGTATAAATATTACAGCAATTCAATAACAGATAATTTTAAAATACACAAAATCATATGCGCGCGCATGGGTTTTGCTATTTAGTGGTGTAAAAGTAAACCAAAAGCGTTGTAAAAATCCAAAGTTACACCTTTATTTGTGTAATGTTAAAAAAAAACAGTAATTATACACAAATTATATAAAAATACACCAATTTTTTCATATTACACAAATAATAGTGCATATTTTCAGAGCGAGGAGTAATTTTGCTCTAAATTTAAGTTATTTTACACGTTTTTGACCCTTTTTTCTTAGAGTGTATACAGGTGAATAGGTCTTTCAAAGAGTAACATTTCATCAATTTAAAGTTTTCCTCTATCTCTTATAGTTTTCCAGATATCTTAAGAAATACGATTTGAATCCCCAACTTTAGGGGCTGGTTTCACCCTCTAAACGTGGACGATGGCCGATAAAAAAAAATACGGGTCCCTTATTTTTACCTATACTACACACCAGCGAAGTTTCATCAAAATCCCGAATTTCACTCTGGGTGCATCTCCTTGTCAGTTCATTTTCGCCTGGGTCTATGTATATACACAGAGATTATGTACAACTCTCTCAGTTGTTCCCTTTCTATCTACTGTACACGTTTGCTGAGGACACGTTCTGTGACGTGATGCGAACTCGCAGGTTTTTTCCTACCTAAAAATGGTGAGCCAGGTGAGCCAATAGAAAAAAGTCTTCACTTTAAAAGCATAGCTCCGACGTTGATTTCTCAAAAAGTGTGTCATCCTTTCTTATCTTCCTCTATTTATTTGTATGTGTGTTTTATTTATAAAGTTATAACAAATGTTTTCATTAAAAACAGACCAGCAATCAGTACGATGTCAATGTCACTAATGATTATAAATCGCAAGAAGTATCTAACCAAGCTTGACCGTTTGACTTTTTTAAATAAATTTTTGATATGATTAAAACTGAAATTTAATATACAAAAAAATCTATGTTATTATCCGTCTTTTTTGTGGATTGCGAAATCAATTTGTTTTTGAATTTAAAAAAAAAGTAGAATGTCATTTTAGACAAATAAGATTGCTAAAAATTGATTTTATTGATTGTAATCATCAAATTTAGATGAAATTTGATACAACTGGGTTTTTTTTATTCGTATTTTATTTAAATTAATTTAGATTTAAAGAGATGATTTCATTTGAAATGTGCACCTAATAAAAACTGAAAATTCAAGTCACTCAAAGATATCTTTTTAATTTGATTACAAAAATGATTTATTTATTTTGTGATATTCGGTATAAGAATAATAAAACCTTATTAAAACATGCAATCTAAATTATGATCTCTTTTAATAATTGCATACTGCTTGTTTTTTCAAAATTGAAAAACATGGTTCGCAAAAACATTTATTTCAAGCAACACTCCTTTACAACTTTTAAAATTTTGACATTTTTGCTGATTCAAATTTAACGATGAACCGATTAATATTCGCTCTATTAATATAATTATTTCAATTAATTAACTAATCCTATAATAATAATTTGAACCCTAGAATCATACGTACTCGTCAAAATGATGAACAAACTTCTCTACCTGCTCCAGTACTACAACTTGTCGTTGCTTGTCTGTTCTAAAACTCTGGTATCTAATTTATTTGTTACGACAACACAAAAGACGTATTAATTTTGTTTATAGTTGCTGTCGTTTTGTTTATATTAAAATAGTGTGCGTCAATTTGACGACTATGTATTATAATTAATTAATTCAATGATAATGATAATGTGAAAGATAATTACAGTTTTTTAGCAAAAATAAAAAGTGTAGTTAGTAAAAAAAGTACGCATTAAATTTTTATATTATTTATTTTTCTATAAGTGTTTTTTATTGCTCTTAACTATGTTCAGTCCTGGATTTACACTAAAGCCACGCGGGGCACAACCTCGAGCGACAAATTTTAAGCAGGGCGGCAAAATTTAGAATTTGTTTGTTTTTTTTTTTCGAAATTTTTGTTTTAGGAAAAACCAGGGGACGGCATTTTTTACAGGGCCCCGGGCGGCACTTATGGTAAATCCGGCACTGGCTATCAGGATATTTGTTTTCTTTAAAAACATTTAAGGCATTCTTACAGTATATCTAAATTAATATAAATATCTATCAGTAATTCATTTTTTAGTCGAATTTTCTCCGAAAAATTAGACTTATACAGTCTATACGATAAGAGCTGCGAGAGGCGAGAGTAGGGGCGCTATCCGTTTTCGGACCCGTAGAACACGAATATGTAGAAAAAAAAATGTCTGATATATATATATATATATATATATATATATATATATATATATATATATATATATATATATATATATATATATATATATATATATATATATATATATATATATATATATATATATATATATTTTCCCGCCACCTTTTAATTTGTGTAGGGCCCCCCTATGGAAGTTAAGAGATGAAATTTGGTAAATGGGGCTCATTTTCAAGGCACCTCATACTATCAAAGTGGGGTCAAATTTTGGGCAAATTTTTTTTCTGACCCGACCTTTAAGGGGGTGGTGGGGGGCGGAAAAGCAATAAAACTTTTCCAAACCGGTTTTAAATAATGTTTCGGTCAATTATCTACAACATATCCAAAATTCAGCTTCCTAGGATGATATGGTGGGAGTAGAGGGGGGAAAAACGATTTTCGCTGGATCTAACAGGCCCCCAGCCCCCCAGAATTAACGTAGACGGTTGAAATTTGGTGTGTTGATAAAGTTCGTACCTAGGTTGTGCTTTTTGGAGGTTTTAATATTTTACCCCCACCCCCCTCATTTTTAAGCTACAATTTCATGCATTTTCGACGTTTTCGAAGTTTGTACCACTCGCACAGGTCACCCGAATAAACCTAGAGGGCTGAAATTTTGTATTCGGATTGAGTTAGTATCAAGGGGGTGCCTTTTGGGGGTCTCGACTTTTAACCCCTACCCCCACCATTTTTATACTCAAAAGAACATGATTTTTCTTGTTTTTTAACAGTTTCGTTCGGGTCAAAATCTCCCCAAATAAACCTAGAGGGCTGAAATTTGGTGTACAGGTTAAGCTAATAGCCAGACACTGTTTTTTGGAGGTTTCAACTTTTAACCCTTACCCCCACGATTTTTACGCCAATATTTCCTTAATTTTTTTGCTTGTTTTCTAACACGTCTAGAGACTCCATAAGGAAACCTAGAGGGCTGAAATTTTGTACGTGTATTCAGTTAGTATCCAGCTAGTACCTTGTAGGGAGTCCGCATCACTTTTCCCTCCACTTCTCCCATTTTTACATCGGAATTGAATGCTATTGTTAAATGTGTTTTAAAAGCATTATGTTTATTCTAAATACAAGTAGGCGAATAGTAATTTTAAAAAATTTAAAAAAAAGTGAACTTACTTTTATGACAAATGAAATACATACATATTAAGTAATTTAAAAATGTTATTAAAGTCACTGTTTATTTATAAATTAGGAATTTTGGATTTTTAGTATTTATAAAATAGAAATTTTGGATTTTTTTGGAAAGAAAAAATATCTTTATAAAGGCCTTCCAGTTTACTATTTAAGGTCCTTTTTTAATTTTTAAAACTAAAACATAAAGGCAATTAGCGGATAAACATGGGCAGGAATGTCCTCGTACGAATTGTGTTGGCTTTTTTCTGCTACCTGTTTTCGGCACAAAATTGAAATTTACTGAGATACTGCCCTTAAATACTTAAAACCTTTTTTAAAGCCTCGATCAGCCGAACACTCATCACCAGTTTTGAAACCAACAAAATGACAATTCGGTTGTAGACTTTCAATCACATTTCGCTTGTAGACATTCAATACCGAAGATGAAGGGGAAAATTCGACTACCGTGATGGGGCCCCGCTGCTCACGGCTCTTTTATAATTTATAAGAATACATTTACCTACATACGTAAGTATATACCTAATTTGCATTAGTGCAAAAGAAAAGTAAGCACGTAATATAGTTGCATTATTGTATATTGCAGAAATGTTTATATATTATAGAGAATTTTTTTTAATAATATAAAAACCAGTCTGAAGATCTGAATCTCATCTTCATTATATTATATTTGTACTGTGTGTTGTAGATGTCTATTTTATTTAATATAACTTAAGTTATTTGCGTTGTACTCTTTATTTAAAATAACTAAAGTACTTGGCTTGCTATTCATCTACGAAATGTCCTAAGTGGTTTTTCTCTTTTATGGTATGGAGTCTATGAAGAGATAATGTGATTATTTTGCATAATTAATTAATAAATTTTTGCATAAATTGTCATAAACTTTTTAAATTAGACGATTAGAAAACGATTCAAAACATTCGTACGTATTTAATTGATTCATACGAATATATTAACAACTATTAATTAACAGAAAAAATAATAATTGAATAGATTCAATTTAATAGATTTTATTGAAAATAAAAATTTAAAAGTGCAGTTTGAAAATAAAATATAATTTATCTTATTTAAGAGTAAGTAGGAATCATCGTTAAAAAAACTAAGGAAATTCACTAAATTTTACGAAAACCTGAAGTTTTTATATTTTTAGATAAAATAAACTGTACATATTATAATATTATATTTCATGACCAAAGACAGAAAAGGGTTTTAAGTTATACCCCGTTTCAGATATAATTAATTATGAGTCATCGTTAAAAAATTAAATAATTCTTATATTCGAAACAAATCAATCTTCTATTCTTTTCTAAAAACAAACGCAAATTTAAAATTTACGTAAATGCAATAATGAAAGAGATAAAGCCAAGAAAACAGAAATTATTTAAATTCATAAGTGATGAAGAATGATTAAATTTAAGTGAAATGGACTATACCTACTTATATTCATCTTTAATTATTGCGTAATGTTACAATAGACTTTACGATAGGGAAAGAAATTAAGAAATTGCACAGTTATTAGATATACTCGTATATAACTATAAAAATCATCCAAGAATATCTTGAATACGTCCTGGATACGGTTCCACAGCTAGAGTTTTTTACAATTTTTCGGAACAAAATAGACGAACTTAGGTATATTTATTAGATGCCATCCATAAACTACGTCACCCGAAATTTGACTATTTTTAACCTCCCCTCTCCCTGTCATCCCAACTAATATTACATCTCGCCCAACTAATATTACATCACGCTGACTTGAACTCCCTCTCCCAAGAAATCAATTAGACGTATAACGAAATTGTTTTTTTTTTTTTGCTCACCAACTGTAATCTGAAATTTTTTCTGTTCGCCGACTATATTTATGGAAAAGTATGTTTTTTTTTTTTGGTTGTCAACTGTAAAATAAGCCTTTTCAAATGTTACGTTTGCTTGGACCCTCATTCTTCCTCCCGTCGTCTTGCTCCATCACGCTAGGTCACACCTTCCCCTCTTTCCCTGTTTGCGTACGTAATTTATGGATAGACCCTTACAGTTTATCATACAAAATATATAAATATGAAACAATTACTTAGAGCCGTTTTCATAATTTTTATTAAAGCAACTTTAAACCTTTATCTTTAAAATAGTTCACATTACACAGGATAGAACAAAATAATTTTTCTTTAACAGAAACTAAAATTAATATAATATACAATGTGTATTAGTATTTGTTGTCAAATTTTGGTAGATGCTTGTGAAAGCGTTCCAGTAGGTAGGTACGTCCCATTTTCAACTATTGATTGTATTTCCTTTAACAAATTATTTATTATTTTCTCAGTGGCGTAGTGAACATAACCGGCGCCCGGGGCACGACACTTTATTAGCACCCCTCAGAGCCGGACCTAGCCTAAGTAGCGCCCGAAGCAGAGTCAAAAAATGGCGCCACTGTAGAAAAAATATTGCCTTTTTCCTCCCAAAAAACAAGTAACGAGCAAAAAACAAACTCACATACCTCATTTTTTCGGCGCCCCCAAAGACCTGCCACCCTTTGGGGCACATTTGACACCCCTCTTTGGCGCACATTTGGCGCCCCTCTACGAGTGGCGCCCGGTGCATGATAGACCCCCTTGCACCCCCGTCGCTACGCCACTGTATTTTCTTTTTCTGTTTACCAGACAACTTAAAAACAAGGTTATTTTTGTTAAGGGAAGTAGTGAAAATTTTCGGTATTTCATTGATATGTAAAGATTTCAATATTGTCAGACTTTTTTTCTTTTTGTGATCAACAAATCAGTTACGCATCTCGAAAAATCTGTTGACTTATTAGTTGATAAATGATGTGTCATTATTACTTTACAATATTGCTGAACTATGGCAAAAATTTACAAAGGTTGAATGTTACTTCACGTCACCAGTTGACAAGCATAACAAATTTGTTAGTTTTCTATTTAGTGAATTAAAAAAAAAGTTAATCAACTGCAAGTGGTACCTATATAAGTAGTGTGCTCCGTACAATCAGTTACTTTTAACCATGGATTTGATGTAGCAGCATTTGAGATTTATTCTAAACAAATTTTAAGATATGTACTTTTATATGGATAAATCCAAATATAAATAAACATTCTCATCTACTTAATAAATTTCTAACACTGACTGACTGACAGACAACGCACAACCTAAACCGTTGGGTTTACATAAATGAAATTTTGCATAGGAGTTCCTTATGTAACGTAGGTGAGCACTAAGAAAGGATTTTTGAAAATTCGTCCCCTAAGTGAGTTTAATAGGGGATGAAAATTTGTATGTAAATTCGTTATTTTTGAAGTTAGTGATATATAAAAATATGTTACTATGGCTATATTAAAATAAATAATATTTAACAAATCTTTAACACTGACTGACAGACAACGCACAACCTAAGCTGTTGGATTTAGAAGGACGAAATTGAGCACAGGAGTTATAAAAATTGGCGTTTAGGCTTCTATTTATAAATAAAAGTCAGTTGTGTAAACGTCTCTGGAAATTTATTCCCTAAGGGGTTAAAACAGAAAATTAAAGTTAATCAACGTAGTTTTAATTGGGATTTCAAGAGTTTAATGATTTCGTTTTAACCAATTACCCAATGATTTAGGAACCGGATATTCAGGACCCCAATAATTAGAGTTGAATTCCAGAAAAACAATTTATTTTTTCATTAGTCAAATGTACATTTCGGAACATATGTCCCTTCTTCAGTGACCTATTTAACAATTAAAAATAAGTAAGTTACAATTGTGTTAGGTGTTTTGTAAAAAGAAAAAAAGATTGACAATGTATTTTTCTTTTAGTCTAATACATACATGTTATGAACATTGCATAAAGAATAAACATTTTATTTGAAATCTTAAAGGAAAGAATTTATTTAATTTCACAAAATTAACTATGGAAAATATAATAAGGTATATTGAAAAATTTTTTTGTATGTTATAAATATTAATATTAATCGATATTTACTTATCAAATTTTATTTTATTTGTAGTGGAGGTATACACTATATGGTCTATCTATATCATTATCGATGTATAAGGGAAATTAGCAGAAAAAACCAGCTTATTTTCAGTATTAGGAATTAAAAAAAAAAAAAGTTTTTGTTTTTTAATTTAAACAAACATCCGGACAGACAATAAGAATGTAAGTCAAAAAAGACAGAAATTATAAGAGAAAAAAGATTATAATAGAAAATTCAAGAGTTTACTCACCAAAATTTTAATTAATTATATTCAAGTTCCTTTCATTTAAACTTTTGCATATACATTTCTGTATATTTTTGTCCAAATATGCATTTCATAAGAAAATTGTCAAAAATTGATAAAAAGAAAAAACAAGGAACTTTTTATTAAAAAGTTTTATATATATAATAATTGACTTTAAAGATATTAAACTTAATAATTAAGTCTTAAATAAAATAATATTTTTTTTAAAAATTATATTGTGAGTACATTGTAATTGTACTGTTGTTTGACAGTAACTAACTGTTGTAATTGGTTCTATTGTTAAAGAAACTATCGTAGAAAATTCTAGACATTAAAAGTTTTTGTTTGATGTTTTTGCTTTCTTTGTCTGTCCATGTTTTCTAGAATAAACTATTGTTTACTTTAAATATATTATTGATTATGTAATGCTGTCCGTGTAAACAATGCGATCAGTTCAAATGTTTGATGACTGGTAAATAAGATTCGTCCAAAAAGGAAGACTCAATTTGTTTATTACAGTTAGTTTTATTGTTTAGTTGGATGAAAAAACTTTCACTTAGCAATCTTTTCCTGTAGTTTGCTTCCTTATCCAAAACTTTAACTTTTTCAAAATCAAAGATGTGATCATTATTAATTGAATGTTCCGCTAAGCCTGTGGATTCTTTTCCTCTCTTTATGTCATATTTATGTTGAGTTAATCTATTATTTAATTTTTGACTAGTTTGTCCAAAATAACAAAGGTCGCATTGTTTGCATGGAATTTTATAAATTACATTGTGCATTTGTTTATTTTCAATTTTTGATCTTTTTTTATTATATGTTGATTCTATTGTGTTTGTAAAAGAAAAAGTTACTTTGTTATCACTAAATTTTTCTATAGCTGGTTTAATTCTTTTTGTGAATCTGTTATATGGAAAGCATATTAGGTTATTATAGTTTATTTCTTTTTCATTGGAATTTGAATTAAAATTATTTGTTTCTGTAGAATTATATGCTTTATGAATAACTTTTTCTTTTATTGAATTTATTAGATTTAGTGGATAGTTGTTTCTAGTTAGTATTGATATTGCTTTTTTTATTGCATATTTTCTGTTTTTGACACTGCTTAGATGTACAGCCCTATGAAACATATTTTGTATTATATTGTTTTTTATATATTGTGGATGATTGGAATGGAAATTAATTAATCTATCTGTATAACTAGTTTTCCTGTGCCAAGTGGTATTTAAACAATTGTATTTATCTTTCTTAATTAACGTATCTAAAAATGTAATTTGATTATTTTCTTCAATTTCGATAGTGAACTGTAGGGCTGGATGGTAATTATTAAAAGTGTTTTTGATTTTTTCAATTAATGTTAATGGGGCACAAGAAAGAATATCATCTACATAGCGAAAGAAAAAAGAAGGGTCCCATTCTTTAATTTTATTTATGCTGATATTACAGAGATAGTCCATAACATAAGATGCTAAAACAGGACTCAGTGAATTTCCCATTGGACAGCCAAAACATTGTTTATAGTATTTATCTTGAAATTTAAAAAAGTTATTTTCTACTATCAATTCTATTCCTTCAATAAAAGTTTCTTTAGTTAAGTTAGTGAATTCTTTAATTTTATTCCATTGTTTTTTAATGATTGCTGTTGCTAATTTAATCGGAATGTTAGTAAATAAAGATTTTACATCCAATGAAAACAGTTTTTCTTCAGAATTTTTTAATTGTATGTTTTTAATTTTATTGACAAATTCATATGAGTTTTTTATGGAAAATTCACTGTGTTCAGCTTCGCTAAGTATTTTAGAGAAAAATTTGGATAATTCTTGAATTGGAGATTCAATTTGACTTACTATGGGTCTTAAAGGGATTCCCTCTTTGTGTATTTTAGGTAGAAAGTAAATTTCTGGTAATGTTTTTCCTGATTTAATTATTTTAGTTTTTGTTATGTTGTCAATGTATTTACATTTGTATAATTTTTCAGTGAATATTTTGACTTTTTTAGAAACAACTTCCACAGGGTCTTTTCTTATGTTTAAGTATGTATTTTTGTCATTAAGATGTATTTCTGCTTTTTCATTATATTCAGATCTATTTAAAATAACTGTGCAATTTCCCTTATCTGAGACTGTAATGATAATTTCATTTTTATTATTTTTTATAAAGTTTTTGGTCTTCTTGTAACAGTTTCCAATGTATTTTTGTAATGGATCAATGTATTGGTTTTTGTTTATGTTATTAAGTAATATATTTACTATTTTTTCCTTTAAGGGTTTTTGTTTTTCTTTTGGAAATTTATCAATATTAGCTTCAATGGCTTTTAAAATATTTAAAATAGTATTTTTATTATCTTTGTGGTTAGTTCGTTCCCATTAACTTATGGGAAGTTCGTCATTTTTTAAGTTAGAAACGTGGATATTTTAGGCTTTTGAAAAACATTAAAAGTACAGAAAGTGAGTACCTAATAAAAATATGTTGTCGATGGGAAATCCCATCGGGCATACGGCTAGTTATTTTATAAATTATCAAGCATTTTTGGTGATGTGTCATTAGGTAATGAATTTTTGGAAAAAAAATCACCAGTTTTTATGACAGGTTTTTTAAATTTATTTTTTCACTACGTACGTTTCGAGACCATATAATTTCATTATCAGGGCCTGATTTTTCAAGGGTAAAAATTAATTAAAAATTAAAATTACTTAGTTTTTTTAAAGAAAAATAACTTTTTAGTGAAATGTCAAATAAATAAAATTAATCAAAAAACATTCATTGTCACATAATTAAAATAATACAACAAAATTTTTTCATCTATATAGAAGGGTTAACAATTAAAATTTAAAAACAATGAAAGATTATAAATTGTGTAATAATAATAATCAAATGTGTTGGAAGCATCTTCATTGACTAGTATACTGTTGATATATATATATATATATATATATATATATATATATATATATATATATATATATATATATATATATATATATATATATATATGTATATGGACCATTGTATTTTACGATAAAAACAGTTGCTGCATTATCTACTATTTTGACTGCTAAGTGTCTTCTGCGCAGTTACACACAAATTTTGATACAAATTTTCTAAATTTAGTCTTTTTTTAAGATTTTTTCTATATTGTAGTACTGTCGTTTTGTGAAAATTAAAGCGATGGTCTCCTTCGTTGGAGTGTTGCTCCAGACCAGTACGAATATCTCCCCTAGCTAGATTCCACTGATGTTGTTTGAGACGTTCCAACTGTTTAGACGTCTATTCAATATAAAAAACAAGGAACGGAATATACATATTAGATTATCCTTCTCAACAGCACCCGCTCTAACGTTTACATTGCCGCGCCCCGGACAAAAAGAAAAAATTCCGCCGGCGGTAAAAGCGGCGGTATAGCTGGTTTTGAATTGGTGTAAACTAGTGTAAAGGGAATTTTTGAGCGTAAATGGATAATTAAGTACCCGTCGTACGCCATTTGATCGCAGAAGAGAGGATACGAATGCAGTATTTTTTTCCAAAAATCGATTACATTATTTTATAATAAATTCAGAAAAATAATTTTACTTTTAACCTACAGAAAGTGATATTACCACTTAAGAAAGTAAATGCCTGAGATTTAATTTTTTTCCACTATTCGAGTCCTCGATCGAATATTAAAAAAATTACCGAACTCATACACTGTAAAATTTTTCTTAAAATGTATATATATATATATATATATATATATATATATATATATATATATATATTCCTTCTAGTAAAATTTACAGTGTAGTTTATTATATCTTGGATACACAGTATATTTCCTATTATAGGTACGTTGTATAATTGTTGTAATTTTATGTACGAGGTCGCATTCCTGTAGTGGATTATGTTTACATCATGTTCGTGGTACGGTAAATTAAGTCTGTGCAATATAAAATGTTCTGAGTATGTAAAATTTTCTTCGTATCGCTACAACTGCCCGCCGTTATCTTAGTAGGTACCGCTCGCACAGAATGATGGATAGTTAGTTAAGTTTAAGTGCATAAATATTGAAGTTTACGTACAGTAGGTAAGATTGTGCCAGTGTATATTCATTTTAACTTTAGCTTCAAAATCATTAACATAAATCAGATATACCTATATATACATACATATATATATATATATATATATATATATATATATATATATATATATATATATATATACATATATATATATACATATATATATATATATACATATATATATATATATATATATATATATATATATATATATATATGTATATATATATATATATATATATATATATATATATATATATATATATATATATATATATATATATATATATATATATATATATATATATATATATATAGGTATGACAAGGCTGGTGTATGAGCAATTACTTTTAGAAAATAATAATATTTTGCAAATAACAGAACTATCAAGTCATCAGGAGCAAGATATACTGCCGCAAATAGTGTTCCGTACTAATTATCGTTATTATGAATTTGATGTACCTTATAGTAATAATAATAGAAAAATACACAAAATATTATTCTTGGCAAATAAATACCAATCTTTTAATTAGCTATAATTCTATAATTCTCGAATTATAGCAGTGACATACGAAAGACTCTAAATATTCAACCGGTCTGTCTGCTGTTGGGTACTTGAAAAACGAAGGCAATGGGACGATCATATAAGTAGAATGGATTGATCTAGAATTGTAAGAATTGCAAGAGGTAAGTCACCGCATGGAAGTAAAGATGTCGGAAGGCCCAAAAAACGATGGAATAATTCATTATAATTAATGGTCATAAACAGGCCAAAATTGGCCTACAGTATGAAAAAGAAAAAGAAGAAGATATATAATTATATAATTTCCGCTACCTTTTGATACATGTAAGGCCTCCCCCATGGACAAAGAGAGTTAAAATTTGGGGTTGCTTCCAATGCACAATATCCTAAAAGCAGAGGCAAAATTTAAATCCAACCCAACATTCAAGCGGTGGTGAGGGGCGCCAAAGCTATAAAATTTTCCAAGCCCCTTGGATATAATGTTTCGGTCAATTATCTACAACCTATTTAAAATTCAACTTCCTAGAATGCTTTGGTAGGAGTAAAGGAGGGAAAAAGTGTTTTTGGGGAATCTGAAATTTTGTATGTTGATAGAGTCGGTACCTAGAGTACGCTTTTTGGGGGTTTTCATTTTTTACCTCCACCTCCACCATTTTTACGCTATAATTTCATGGTTTTTCGACGTTTTCGAAGTTTGTGTCACGCCTACAGGCCCCCAAATAAACCTAGAGGGCTGAAATTTTGTATTCGGATTGAGTTACTATCAAAGGATTCAGTTTCTTATGCAATTTTATTCGGGCTCGAATTTGCTTTCGGAGCTCTCCAATTGAAGAAGTAAATTCCATTCAGAAATCTACATCTCATTCACAGCTCGAATTCTGGACGCTGGAAATCAATAAATCAAACCTATATAGGAGAGATTTTGCATATTATTGCATAATATATGTAGGAAATATTATTACCCTATTGTTTGTTAAATAATTTTTCATAAACGGTACCCTAAAATTTAGACGAATTTCGCTCATCCCCATAGATTAATTTCATATACAATGTAAATATGTACAGATTTGTTTTGCTGTACATTTTATTTGAACCCTCACTTGGCTCCTGTTTTATTAGGTATTATAACAGTACAGCTGAAACTCTCTAATTTCGGTTTCAATTGTTAAACGAATGGTTTCATTTACACCTTCTGTGAATTTCTTAGTAGAAATACACATACATATATATTACACGTTATATTATATATATTAGTGAATTTTATTTGCGGGTTCGGGGGATCTCAAGACAAAATTTTTATCATACTTGTTATAAGTGCAAAGATTTTATATAAGACTTGAGGCTACACTTTAATTTTTTTTTCTTTAAATTTTATAATTAGATTCGTGTCGACTTTTATTATTTAATGGTTTTTAGATGATTAATTGCATAAATACTGAATATAATACGCTAAGCGTACTTTTTGATGGTGAGTCAGGTTAAACAATGACGCCTTTGAATCTGGTGAAATACTAAAGACAACGAGTAGGGGTTCGCTTCAGCAAAAATAGGATACTGAGCTGACGTTCCAATACGCTTACAAACTTAATAAAAAAAATTTAAGAATGTGTCAACTCAGACATATTAAAAAAAAATGTTGTTTTAAATGAGTGCCTTGGACTATCTCGAATTTTACGAAAATCGGTTTCTATACTAATATTACCACGTTCTGTCAGAAAATCATGGTCTCATTCTTGTTTCGTGGAGTCTTCATATTTTTACAGCAAGTCAAGTACAGTTTTTTGTATCCTTTTTGTGCACATGACCTTGAAATGACTTGATACTTATACACCAAAAATTAGCTCTCCCTCTGTTCTATATCAAAGTCGATTTTGAAAAAGATCCGAGCACGCATTGAGGAAAAACTTGGAAATATTCGAATTTCACTTAGTTATATTCGAAGACGATTACGTTTAAAGCCCTAATATTGATATATAAGACTAACTATCACCTAGCGCACTTAATGCTACTATTAGTTTTTTAATTTCCCATTTAGACACTTTTAGCCCTCTTTACCCCTCTGTTTTATCAGACATCATATTGTGCGTACCAGATTCGCTTGATGGAAGAGAGCAATTTTATGTCATATATTACGTCATACGGATTGCAGTATAGAGATAAGTAAGTTGGTATCTAGTGATCTGTGGGTCAACCGCACTAGGTTCCGCGTTTTGGAAAGCCCCGCGCCACTAACTGATTTTTAAAAATAAAAAAATTAAATATATTGATTTATATTATGAAATCAAAAATTGTTAAAAAAAGTTTTACATTCCAGAATCACAATTTTACAAATATGTATTACAATATTTGTTTATAATTATGTAACTTATTAAAACTCTATCCAAATTATTTTGTTACTATTTTCAAAACTTTGAAAATTTTATTAATGAAACTATTATTATTAATGAAACTCATGCGGGAGAAGTACTAACTTGGCGCACACATTTCTGTACGCAAAATAGCTGTTTGCCCACTGTACTCTTCCCACATACTTTTTTGCTTGCGGAAAGTAACTTTCCACACGCAAATTGACACTAAAACACGAAAAATTTAATCAAAACACGCAAAGCCGCCTCTTGATTTTTCATTTAATAAATATTTCATAATTATTTCTATAGAAATCACCAACAAAGTAATTTAAACAATAATTAATTCAGAAAAAAAAGACGAACACTTAAAAATATTGTTTTAAAAAGTAATAAAAATGTCAAAAATAGTAATAATAATAGAAAAAAGTATGTGAAATTCGTAATAAAAAATAGTATGTGCAACTTGTGCGGGATTGTCGATTGCCCACTCAAGCGAATGAGCGCACGAACGTAGTGACTGCGCTCAACTTCGCTTTCGTGGGCAATCGACAATTTCCCGCACTTATTGCACAATATACTATTTCAAGACTGAAGTTAATAAAATATTGCTTCGAACTTACCGCCAGTCAAGATCGATTTACCTCTCCAGTAATTTTATCCATCAAATTTCTATACCAAAAGTTGCGAGGTCGCAGCAATTCTGTACTCAAGTAGTAAGGTTCTGTACCAAAAGTAGTAAGGTCACAACGATTCTGTGCTAAAGCCTAAAAGTAGAAAGGTTACAATGATACTAAAAGATTTACGAAAACGAAATAACAATCACATGTGAATATGTTGTTTCATTACAATGTGACTTTATAACAAAAAACGAGAATAACCATATTAAAACGAAAACATATTTTCGATTTTAAAGATTTTAGTCAAAGATTTTTTAAGAACCACTTCGTTTAAATCCTACTCTTGCACCAAGTTTTAGGTTTCCAGCACTGCTAGAAGTCCCCTAACAATAGATTACATCTGAGATTAAAAATAAGTCCCTCAATCGTTTTTAAAGTTAATATACGAATTTTTTAGGAATTGCTCTAGAATTTTTGCATAATTTTAAAAAGTTTTGTACAATTCGAAGAATAATTCAAATTTGGAAAATCAAATTGAATATAGAAGATTCGATTCGATTCGAAATCGATTCACAGGGTTCTAAATAGAACGTCTTTTTTTGCTTCGTTCTCACTTCGTTCTCAAATTTTCATTTGATTCGTTTAAGGTTTATTCACATTTCACAATCAATTGCCAACATCGGGAGTTCATTGTACATAACGTTTGAAAGATATAATTGGTTTATTTGAAAGGGAATAGAACCATAATATTCATCCAATATCATATATACAATATGCCTGCGAGGAGCAGGCGGGGGCGTGCGATAGGGGGTGTGAATATAACTTCACTGTTTACGTGAATGTAAGTGGGGGTTGCAATATGGGAATCAAATAATTACATATATTTATCATTTTTATAAAATACTTCGTAGTCACTGACACTGAAATTATAAGCAAGTTTTTGATTAAAATTTTAATTGTAACGAGTCAAATGGAACGATTACGGGCCGAGGGGGAACTATGAGGAGGTTGCATCAAAATAAAAAACAATTATCTTTGATTTATATCGGTTATTATAAATTAATTATTTCTGGCATGAAATCAGTATTGGGTAACAGAGAATTTTTAATTTCCTTCCTGCTTCTTTTACGATGCCCTATTGTGTTAGATTACTTAAAATTATTAACACAGAAAATTCATGTTAATTTAACTAGTGTAAAGAATTCGAAAGTGTTTTTCTATACGAGACTTAAATGCAAATTATTCGATTTAACATTTCATATAAAATTATACTAATCTGCTTTCGCCTATTTAGAGTTTTTAAGTAAGATAAGTTAATTTCTCATTATCATATTAAGCACCTGCAAATTCTCGATTATCATATTAAGTACAATTAAAATGGGAACCTCCCTGTGAGCGGAGATCAATAAATACTTCTGAAATTTAAATAGGTAGAAGTAAAAAGCAAAAAAAAAAAATTACAATCTTAATTTTCCCATTAATTATTTAAAACAAAATATATATAATTCTTACTTACACCATTTGTTTTGATTTTACACGATTAATTAAAAAAATAAGGTAGAAAACATTAAGTCTACAGTTGATTCGATAGCTACCATATGAACGAGTTTTTTAATTGTAGACAATCATCTATGTAAAAATTAAAAAAAAAAAAAAAAAAAAAAAAAAACAAATTAAGTTTTACATTTTTTAGAACTTTACAACTGTAAACAATGGAAATAATTTCGTGCTTTGTGTGATTCTAAGTGAAAAAAAGTTAAAGTTATCTGATACATTTTTACTATATACCCTGCGAATACAAAAATTATTGCAAATCCAGATTCCATGCAGCGAACAGAGAACTTATGAGAACGTAGTGCGTTAAACAATGATAGATATACTTACAAAATTTACAATATTGTTATATGATATGTTTAAGAGCAATACAATACGCATCTTTACACCTGCTCTTAACACCCACGCGTTAAGTATATGTATATTCTGTCATCACTAAACATGCGCACTACCTTCTCTTTGTTCTTTGTTCACAGCATTAATCCATATGGATCCGAAATCGTTTTGTAATCATACGGTATATGTTCAATATTTATGAAATAAAATATGTACAATCACGTAAAATTATCGGCCTAGGATTCCTAAACTACTTCTGATGTCACAAAAATAACACGTGTGGACCTTAGTAAATAATATACAATATACGCGTATAATTAAGGGGCACCACTAGTGTGACATTTTGAAAAAACTGAAAATTTTTTTTGTATATTTTGATAGTCTATACCTTTAAAAATAACATACTAAAATTTCAAGTGCGTACCTCAAATAGTTTTTGAGTTACAGCCATGTGAAGAGCGAATTCTAATTTTCATTGTTAACTTTGAGGTATTGAGAAATGTATGAAGGTTAATAGTTCGGGTGTTTTTGGACGTGGTTGTCAGTCACATGTTGTGGAGCAGCTAGACCCTGGCACATTTAAACGACTCATCTAGTTTTACTATACCGTTATAGTGAGTACATTATAAATAATTTTAGTTCAGTGATTAAAACTAAAAGATAAAGAAAATCTACATTTTTCAAATTTGCTGCAATTATAACTCGAAGACAAATCATCCGATCGATTTGATTCTTATTGTAGATTCTTTTATATATGTTTCTTCGTGCCATGAACCTCCAGTTTTCCGATCGAATAAAAAATGTAATTTTTGCAGGCCAAAAATCATCAAATTTTCGCGAAAAATTTGAAACTTTTTTTTAAAAATTCCGCTATTTTGTTAAATTTCAACTTCTTTTTTCGAGTGAGGTTCACGGCACGGGCAATACCTTCCAGTTTAATAGGCTTTTTGTATTTTTTGATTTCAGGCACTGTGAAGGTCGCTATCAGTGCAACAGTGGGGAAACTTTTTTTTTGAAGCCTTGGGAGATCTTAAATAACTTACTGAATTTTTTTGTCTAAAAATTTTATTTTGAATTTACTATATATCAACGAATATATCCTTAAAATATTAAAATAACATCCTTAAAATATTAAAATATTCCATACAGTAGTTTTCTTTAAAAAAATTCTCCAAAATCACCTTTTTTTGTCTAAAAATTTTATTTTGAATTTACTATATATCAACGAATATATCCTTAAAATATTAAAATAACATCCTTAAAATATTAAAATATTCCATACAGTAGTTTTCTTTAAAAAAATTCTCCAAAATCACCTTTTTTTCAGGCGGTCACACTAGTGGTCCCGCTTAAGCGTATACTCATTCATAAGGCTGTTTGTTTTTAATAAACGTGCCAGGTTAATCGGTCTGTGTATACAGTTTACATGTATCTATCAAATGGTCTTCATAAAGTTGTTCACATTGCCGTAAGTTGTCTGTAGTTCATAATAGTTATTTTCGATACATATGCGTAAAGAGAGGTATTCTAGTAGGCTTAAATTCGGGCACGAGTCTAAGGGACTGACGTATACACTACGAGATCGAGTGCGCAAGCGCACGAGATCTCGTTGTGTATACGTCAGTCCCTTTAGCGAGTGCCCCAATTTAAGCCTACCGAATACCTCTCTTTACGCATACGTATCGAACATAATTTTTTATAACGACGGCTTCTAAAGTTTAATAGAGAGAAAAAAATTAATAATTTTTAAGCAATTTTTATTAATTTGTAGAACGTTGTTGTTTTTTTTATTAATTTGTTGATCGTTTCCATGTTAATTTGAATATGATTATCACTGATAAATGAATATCATTATTTTCTCGCATAGTTTTAGCTACTTTCACGCACACTTGTACTTTCGCGCACAGTTACTGTCATTTGTTTTACAATGATATAAAAAACTGCTCTTTACGCCCACTACACAACGCTCGAATATTGAACTTTAGAAGCAGGTGTTATAAAAAATATATTTCAAAACCAGTAAACAGTTAAGATTACGAACTGTGAGTCTGAGCAGTAGACGATATACGGATAAAATATACGAAAGGGTGAGATTTTGTTTACACACAGTAGCACCCTCATTCCCTTATCAATTTTCCCTCACGCTGTTGTTAATTTATTACTTAGTCAGAATCGCTTTTCAGCTTATAAGCTTGTTGCTGAGTTTATTAATTTTATACCTTGTATATTTTTCTCTTCGAGCTTTTAATTGTAAATAAAAAACTTTTTTGTTTTATTAATTACATTGAAAAATTTTTATTCGGTATTCGGTTTTATTTTCCTTATTATTTTGTCGAAGGTATGTACCCATTTTTTTCCTTTTTTTGTTTTAATTTTGTTGTGTTTGAAAAAAGTGTTGTTGTAGTGAATGAGAAAAAAATGGGTCGCATTTATCAAACTATGGTAACATTTATCAACATTTTCCAGACAAAACTAAGAGTCATCCACCACTGATCAAAATTAATAGCATGCGACCCCAACTAATTAAATTAGAGATAAAATATCTAACAAATACACATGAATATATAAAATATAATTTGCTGGAATTAAAATGTCGATGAGGTTAATAATATTGATTTGGAATATTATGGCGAGATCGCTGGAAAGTCACGTTAGCAGTATTTGATAACTAATACCCCTGTCGCAGCATCTGCATAACATAGCGAATTTCCAAATCTTGGGCACTGGCGGATCTCATCTAAGACCTGTACCTATTTAAAATAGTTTAGCTTTCTAAGAGTAAAAGAATTTTTAAAATCGGTTGGGTAATTAGTTTTGGTATTTTTGGGGACCCAAGAACCCGAACGAATTTTGTGCAGCATAGTTGTATCCATCTAAAATAATTTAGTTCTCTAGCAG
Organism: Brachynemurus nebulosus; assembly: GCA_035578155.1. Lineage (NCBI taxonomy): Eukaryota > Metazoa > Arthropoda > Insecta > Neuroptera > Myrmeleontidae > Brachynemurus > Brachynemurus nebulosus. Next base: position 31,737,219 of record JAPWDM010000002.1, read on the forward strand.
TGAGAAATTTTTTAGCATCGGTTCGATAGCTTATTACTAGCGTTTTCGGATCTGCAAGATCCCGGCGGACGTCATTAAAAAATCAGCTCGACCGTATATTCTAGGCGTACTTTATGTAATATATATATATATATATATATATATATATATATATATATATATATATATATATATATATATATATATATATATATATATATATATTCAAAACCCATTGTGTAGCATTCTACGCCGCATTTGCATCCGCAGGACAGTTGTGGATCTCAGATAACACAACTTGTACCTATCTAAAATAGTTTACCTCGGTAATAGTAAAAAGGTTTCAAAATCGGTCAGTTATTTTATTTTTGACACTTTTAGGTCCTACTGACACTTCAGACCTTACATAACGTAATCTATATGTATCTAAAATAGCTTAGCTCCCCAACAGTGAAAAAATTTTCAAAATCGGTCGGCTAGTTTATTTTTGACGCTTTTGGATCCGATGGACCCTGGCAGACTTTACATAACGTAATCTATATTTATCTAAAATAGTTTAGCTCTGTAAGAGTGAAAAAATTTTCAAAATCGGTCGGTTAGTTTATTTTTACCACTTTTGGGTCCCATGGACCCTGGCGGACCCTAAATAACGTAATGTATGTCTATCTAAAATAGTTAGTTCCCCAACAGTGAAAAAATTTTCAAAATCGATCGGTTAGTTTATTTTTGACACTTTTGGATCCCATGGACCCTGGCAGACCTTACATAACGTAATCTATATTTATCTAAAATAGTTTAGCTCTGTAACAGTGAAAAAATTTTCAAAATCGGTCGGTTAGTTTATTTTTGACACTTTTGGATCCCATGGACCCTGGCAGAACTTACATAACGTAATCTATATTTATCTAAAATAGTTTAGCTCTGTAACAGTGAAAAAATTTTCAAAATCGGTCAGTTAGTTTATTTTTGACACTTTTGGGTTCTATGGACCTTGGTGGACCTTACATAACGTAATTTATATTTATCTAAAATAGTTTAGCTCTGTAACAGTGAAAAAATTTTCAAAATCGGTCAGTTAGTTTATTTTTGACACTTCTGGATCCTATGGACCCTGGCAGACCTTACATAACGGAATCTACATTTATCTAAAACAGTTAAGCTCTGTAACAGTGAAAAAATTTTCAAAATCGATCAGGCAGTTTATTTTTGACACTTTTGGGTCCTATGGACCGAGGCGGACCTTACATAACGTAATCGATATTTATCTAAAATAGTTTAGCTCTGTAACAGTGAAAAAATTTTCAAAATCGGTCAGTTAGTTTATTTTTGACACTTTTGGGTCCTGTGGACCCTGGCGGACCTTACATAATGTATTCTAAATCTATCTAAAATAGTTTAGCTCTGTAACAGTGAAGAAATTTTTAAAATTGGTCGTTTAGTTTATTTTTTACAATTATGGGATCAGTAAATCCTGGCGAAACTCATACAAGTCTAGTACTCTAACAGTAAGAAAAGGGTTCTAAGGATCTCATATAACTTATGGCAGTCCGTAAGCTTCTTGCGGACATCATTTAATTAATTAATTCAAATACTTTAACTTACTAACTGTGAAAAAATTTTTAAAATCGATTGGTTAATTAATTTCTGGCCTTTTTAGGTCCCGAAAACCTTGACCTCACATAAAATACCTTAAATCCATTTGAAATGGTTTAATTTTTTAACATTATTAATTATTAGTGGAAAAATTTTCAAAATCGATTCAAAATATTTTTCCGTACATACATATGTACATTGTACATATTTTCTTTTGTTTCATATTTAATAATATTTATATCATAACATAATCTTCAATTTCTTGTTTACTTAAAAATTCAATAAAAAAAAAAAAAATTCTTCATTACATTAGCTTAGAAAATCTGTTTAATTTACATTTTTTAACATGGGATAGAACCATGCTAATTATAATGCAATAAATGAGAAACAAAACTCTATACATGTATGTGTGTTATATCATATATATGTGAATAGTTTTCACTTGTTCTCACAAAATTCTTTAATAAAAAAGTGAAATATTTTTATACTTTATAAAGAACTGAGATATAAATATAAATTACTTATTAGACTAACAAAGAAAGAATAAAAGTGAAAATTTACATTTTCTCGAAAAATACTTAAAATAGAAAGAAAATTATAAGAATATTTTCTTCATAATTTTTTTTTTCCTTTTCAACGATGTAAAAATTGAACTGCCTTATGATAGGATCGAATGATAAAAAATGGCCAGAAAACCTACTTCTAGGCATCCGACGTGTCTGGCTAACGAACTTAGCCAAGCCAATTCAGAATCCAGTCCGCACACAAAATTTCATAAGCGTTAGACGTTTCGTTCGAGAGTTATCGTGGGAACACATAAATATATATATATATATATATATACAAATTTTAGTGAATATCATTTTCGTATTCTAGGGACCTCAAAACAGATTTCTGCCATAGTCCCGGACTCAGATTGCGTCATGACACCTACTGTAATAGCTGAATTTCGAGTTTTCGAAATTCGCTAATATTTTCGTCATGTAAAATTTCCGTAAATTCACCAATTATACCTCAATGAAGCCATCAAGTAAATTAGAATATTTATTTTAGTGAAAATCATAATTTTAGTGATAGGTAATTGAAGGTTTTTAACTTCTTTCAGCGAATTTCCATTCTGGAAATTCAGCTATTACGGCCATTTTCCAGGTAAGAGCCTGGGACTCCTGGGTTCCTGGGCCACTTTACGGCCCAGGTAAGAGCCTGGGACTATAACTTCTCTCTCCGGGACTATATTTCCTTCTCTCTCTCTCTCTCTCTCTCTATATATATATATATATATATATATATATATATATATATATATATATATATATATATATACACGGATGCCGCGCAAAACGGTACACCAAGAAAGGTTTGTCTCTTTCTATGTTACTATAAGTGAAGCATATATAGGATGTTCAAAATGTACACATATATAGATATACACATAAAGGCAATAAAGGTAACATAAGTGTGGTAAAAATAAAAAATAAAAAGAGTTTTGTACATACCAAACCCGTAATAATAAATGTACATATAACAATATCATTTTTTTAAAATAAAATTTTTATAAAATATTTTTAAATATTCATGTTATGATATCGTTTCTGAGAAAAAAATATGGTGAAAAACGCACATATTCTGTTCAAAACTAAATATGTAGGTATTTAATTATCTAATATATTATTATTTTGTATAAAAAATACATAAACATATGACAATTTGAAGTGAAAATAATATGTACATATGTCACTAAAAGCCTATCAATTAAAGTTTAAATAAATCAGAATATACATATGACATATCTTACATGAGAATACATAAATTATGTACGTATTTCTTTTATTTAAAAAGTTGCATTATAATGATATGATTTTTGTAAGTAAAAATTTTGAATTAAAATATCTAAAGGAACATAAAGGAACATACTGTATACACTATATTTTAGCAAAAAAAATTTGTGATAAGGTAAACAAATAACGTTTCATCTCTATACACAATATTATATAATATCCGCGTACACCATATTATATAATATCCGCGCGATAACTCTTGAACGAAACATCCATTGCTTATGAAATTTAGTATGCATACGAGTTCGTTAGCCAGACACGTTGGATACCGAGAAGCAGATTTTTTGCACAGCAAACGGAATTTAAAAAAAAGGTTCTTAAACTATTTTTCTATGTAAAGTAGTTCTCAAGAAAATTGTAGTTTTTTATAAGGAAAATTTTATACATTGCTAATGCTTTTATTGTCAATATAGTAAGCCATTTATCTTTCTGTGTCAATGCAATTCAAAATACAATAACATTATTGTTTAACTATATGTAAAACAAATGATGGTTATTCAATATATGTATTATAATGACAATATCTGTGTCTCATCTTTGTAAATTAAAATTAACCAGAAATTTTAAGAATACGTTAACTATAGAAAGGACTTTCGTGTATGATATCCTCATTTAAAGAGAAAACATACATAATATGTTTGCATGTCTAAAAAAAAATCGAAAAGTACTGCATCGATTTTGAAATGCCATAAACAACCAAAAATAAATTGCCCAATATATTTTGAAAATTTTTTCATCGTCAGAAAACCAAATCATTTTAGTTATTTAAGGCATGTCAAATGAAGTTCCCAAAACCTAGGGGACTTCCATAAGTTACATTAGTCCCGGGGACTCAAAAGCTCCAAAAATAAACTGCAAAACCAATTTTGAAAAATTTTTCATTGTTAGAGAGCTAAACTATTTTGAATGCATATAGACTATTTTATATGAAGTCGGTCAGGGTCCTGCGGACCTAGAGCCACAAAAGTGAGAGAGTTAAATTATTTTAGACGGATAGAGATTACGTTATACGAGATTCGCCAAGGTGCTAGGCTGCTGTGATCCCCAAGCGCCAAAAATAGGCAAACAGACCAATTTGCTCATTTTTTCACTGCTAGAGATCTAAATTAATTTAGATAAATATACGTTACGTCATATGAGACTCGCCGGGATATTATGGATCCAAAAAAGGCCAAAAATAAACTACATGGTAAATCGAAAAAAAAAAAGAAAAAAAGGAAGAAAATATTTTAAATTAATAGTTTGTCAAGTATTAAGTAAAAGTAGTTCAAATAAATATATTCAACTGAAAAAACATTTATTAATCTTCTTTTTCTCTTTTGTCTAAAAATCTGGTGCCTGTATTTTATAATTAGGGGAGAGTGGGGATGTTTGGGACGTGGGAGGTTTGGGACACCTTCATTTTATTTTGTTACGTTGGCTACAGTGAGCCAATTTCCCTTCAGAATGAAGGACTAACTTCAATATTAGTGTACCTTGACTTCCATGAAGTTAAATTGGAAGACGCTGCTGTCATTGAGAAAACTGTGATTTTTCCTCAAAAAGTCTGGGTTTTTCAACCCGAAGTTTCAATGCACTCTATCTTCATTTTACATCATCAAGTAAGTGTAAATTATTTATCAAATGACCACATCATTAAGGTTTATTTTAATGAACAAAACAGCTTTATCTTTTTAAGGTTATGATTTTAGAACACATTTTAACTTAATAGGCACATTTGGGAGGTTTGGGACAGCTCATGTTGGGAGGTTTGGGACAGTGTCCCGAACCTCCCTAGAGAAAAATCATGTAAGCTTGCGAGATTGTATGTTATATAATACACTCTCAAATAAGCTTACATGATTTTTTTTAACTGAATCTGTAACAAAATAACCTTAAAATGTAAGAAAATATTTTCATTTTTAAATGTTTAATAAAACTATATTCGTCAATAACTGAAAAAACCTATAATTTTTCGGAAATTTACCAACCAGATCAAAAAGAAAAAACAGAAGAAAATTGAAAACATTGACAGCTCATTAGAGAGTTCGTCAGACATTTCCTCTGGTGAAAGTATTCTGAATGTTTCAGATGAAGAGTATGCTGATCTTTCAGACTTTCAACCGAAAGATTTGAAACACGGCACATTTGTTTTGGTGGAGTTCAAGGGAGGAGCAAGACTCTCTACTAAATATAGGTATGCCTGTATTGTACAAAGACCACCTGATGAAGATGCGCCTTCTGAAGAAATAGAAGTCAGTGTTATGTCCCTCAAATGTATTGATTCATCAAAGAAAACTTTCATTACTCAAGAAGAAGACATATCTGTTATGAGAATTGAAAGTGTGTTAGGAATTTTACCAGTTCCGAGAATTTCAATGACAAGGGACAGATTGAGATATGTGTTTTGTCAGCCAATAAATATTTTTTGTAAATAGTAACCTTTCTATGTAATTAAAAACCTGAATTTTTTGGAAGAAAGACATCATGTAGCGGGATTTAGTTATAAAATTTTTCATGAACTTGACTGTTTTAGAATCAAATAATTATGTTATTATTATTATTTTAGTTTCTAATGCCTAAACTATTGTTAATTTAATTTCAATTACTTTAGTAATGCAAAAATACAGAGATTTTGAGTGATATCTTTTAGTTTTATTATATATACCAAACCTCCCCGAGCACAGTCCCAAACCTCCCCAGGGTAGGGAGGATTGGGACATTTGATATACTTTAAGAAAATTGTTATTTTAATTCAAATTTTTATTATTTTAACTTTAAAAAAAATATCACAATATAGCTGAAAAGTTACTTTACCATTTGCAATTGTTCTGGTTCTTTAAGCTAAAATTATAAGACGTAGAAAAAATAATCACTGAAAATTGTCCCAAACATCCCCACCCTCCCTACCATTAAAATAATTTTAATATTTTTGTTCCGTTCAGTGCTAGTAATATAAGACATAATAGAAACAAAAATAATCCGGACCTGGCTATACTGCAGTCCAACATAAGCTTTTTTGTCTGAAGTATTCAACCAATGTAATATATTATAATAACTTTGGTAATATAGAATATTTACAATTTAAATAAAAGACGCGGATGAATTTAAGTTGAAATATCAAAATCTTACTGTTACAAAACGATTACTAAAGTACAGGTAATAATACTTGAAAATTAACACTATACTGTCCACGCTCTCGGCATCCGAAAATAATCACAAAAACCGCAAATCGCAGAGGCCGATAGCGATCCATTTTTAGAATAAACAAAAAACACTTAAAAATATTTATTAAAAAATAGTTCACATTATTACCTTTTTTTATATTTATTTTTACCAGTTTACTATCTTATTTCCTGTTATTGATTTTATTAAAAACATCGATTTATATGTACGTATGTTTACACATGTTGAATCATTTTATGTATTTGTTTATATAGTTTCTTTAAAAATTTTTGCGGCCCCTGTGGAAGTTTACTGTGAAAGTGCTCGGAGTGTATAGTGTTAATATTATCATGTCATCATTAAGAGAAAATTTATATACGTCTAATGCCGATATTGATTGAAGTTTTCAGGATACGTTTACTTACATAGATCGAGAGTCGAGTGGTGCAATCACTACGCATATGCATGAAATCTATAACGATGTAAGTAACGATTATATCATGACAAACTACCTATGACATAAAATTTATATATACGTAAATGTAATTTGGTGTAACGACATTTCGTCTTACATTACATAATTACGAGAGCATATTTTACATTGTTGAGTGTAGTGTAGTGCGGGATGGTAGTGCGATACAACAGTCCCCAGTTTATACCCCCAGTTAATATCAATTAAAACAGCAGACTAAAGTGAGAGGTTTTTATTGCTATTACTAATATCATCTTATACCCAGCATACATATATTATATTGTATATGTACATTTTATATTATGTGCGATGTAAGAGTCGCGGGGATTCTTTTTTTTTACTTTCTCGTTCATTCTTTTACCCCCGATCCATCTCTCTTGATTCCACCGGCACACTTGATACCATCATCCATATTTGGAATAATTTATTATTAAATTAATGATTCAATATTGTTATTAATATACTGCCCACATAATAAAAAAATATTATATTTGAATAGAATGGAAGTTGGTCATAAGAACAGTGAAGAGTCAAAAAATGTCTACCTATAAAGTTTTTACCTATTACTAATCTGTGTATTACATTTGAGGGTACTAAATTATATGTAGTTATGCTTTAAATGATCTGATTAAATACTGAATTGTAAAATATTACTTTTTAATATAAATAAAATAAATTGAAGGAAAATTTCCAGGTAATTTTAGGGGGTCCGAACCCCTTGGACCTCCCTGGTTGTTGCGCCTCTGTCGAAAAGAGCCCATTTTATGTTATCTAGACTACAGTTTATGTAGTTTATACCCACTTTCTTTTTATACTGACGCAACATGGTGTATGAATTTGGATCTTACATAACGTAATCTATATTTATTTAAAACAGTTTAGCTCTCTAACAGTGAAAAAATTCTCAAAATCGGTCGGTTAGTTTATTTTCACCGCTTTTGGGTCCCATGGACCCTGGCGGACCCTACATAACGTAATGTATATCTATCTAAAATAGCTTAGCTCCCTAACAGTGAAAAAATTTTCAAAATCGGTCGGTTAGTTTATTTTTGACACTTTTGGATCCTATGGACCCTAGCAGACCTTATATAACGTAATCTATATTAATCTAAAATAGTTTAGCTCTCTAACAGTGAAAAAATTTTCAAAATCGGTCAGTTAGTTTATTTTTGACACTTTTGGGTCCTATGGACCCTGGCAGACCTTATATAACGTAATCTATATTTATCTAAAATAGTTTAGCTCTCTAACAGTGAAAAAATTGTCAAAATTGGTTGTTTATTTTTTACAATTATGGGATCAGTAAACCTTGGCGAAACTCATACAACTCCAGTACTCTAACAGTAAGAAAAGGGTTCTAGGGATCTTATATAACTTATGGCAGTCCGTAAGGTTCTTGCGGACATCATTTAATTAAAATTAGTTCAAATATTTTAACTAACTGTGAAAAATTTTTTAAAATCGATTGGGTATTTAATTTTTGGCCTTTTTAGGTCCCGAAAACCTTGATCTCACATAAAATACCTTAAATCCATTTAAAATTGTTTAACTTTTTAACATTAATAATTATTAGTGAAAAAATTTTCAAAATCGATTCATTTAAAATTTTTTCCCGTGCATATATACATATATTATTTTGTTCTGTTTCATATTTGATAATGTTATATCATAACATAATGCTCAATTTCTTGTTTATTTAGAAATTCAATAAAAAAAATCTTCTTTACATAAGCTTAGTAAATCTGCTTAATTTTCATTTTTCAACTTGAGACAGAACTATGCTAATTATAATGCAATAAATGAGAAACAAAACTATATACATGTATGTGTTAGGGATGTTGATATTATATCGATATATCGAATATTCGATATTTTTTTTGTAAAGTTTCGATATTTTCAACCGATATTTTTCAATCCGATATATCGATAGTTCGATACTGAAATGTCAGTATCGACATCGATATATTTTCCAAGAAAAATCAACTTTGTAAGAATTTACTTAATCGACTCTGACTAGAAAGTATGTACCAAAAGGATAATAATTAAGATGCCATCTATTTAAGCTTCCTGTGGTTGTGAAACCACAGGATAGTGGATTCCTGATAAGCGTAAAAAATTGATGAGGTTGATGAGAACGCATAAGAGAAAAAAAGTTTTCCTTAATACTGTCCCAGAAGAATACTAGTTTAATTAATTTTTGCCTATTTTCTCACGAATAAACGTAATTACAAGGAGAAGGTATCATTTATTTTAATTGTGTCTCAACAATGTAACAAAAATTAAAAAAAAAAAAAAAAAACGATATATCGAAAAATCGATATTTCTTACCGATATATCACACTGCGATATTGATATATTTGAAAAATGCCGATATAATATATATCGATATTTTTAAAAATATCAACATCCCTAGTATGTGTATTATAATACATGTATGTAGATAGATTTCACTTGTTCTCATAAACTGAGTTTTCGAAATTCGCTAAAATGAAAAATGATTTAAAATTAGAATGCCATGCTTATACGTTCCAATGATAACTGCATTATCAATTTGGCAGAAATTTACGTAAAAATATTATTATTTTAGTATGGTTTAACGTAATTTTTATTCTTGTGTAGCAAACTCTAATTAATTTTAGTAAGGTATAAACATAATCTAAATTCTGACCATATCACATAAGACAAATTTCCTTGAAAATTTTTCTAAAAAAAATAGAATAGATAGATTATAAAAACTTATTCAACGAGAGAAATAGAATATAACTGAATCATTAAATTGGATTTAAAAAAATCATGATATGTCACCTATAAATTCGTTTTTTTCAAAGAAGCTTCGCAAAACATGAGACAGAAAAAAAAAAGACTGTGAGTGGGAATGAAATGAAGAACGACATATTTGCTAGTTTTTCTCGAAAAGTAATTAACCTGGAGGCATGGTTTAAAAACATTTTTTACGTAATTTGCCTCGTCCTTACAACTAGTGTAAAAAAAATTTGAAAAGTTGCTTATTTCTAGCAAAAAACTCATTTTCTTGACAAAAAATGCCCGAAAAACCTACTTCTGGGCATCCGACGTGTCTGGCTAACGAACTCGTCCAAGAGTTTTGAATTTCGAAACTTTTCACCAAATTTCATAAAAATTAAATGTTCCGTTCAAGAGTTATCGTGTTCATACATATATTATATATATATATATATATATATATATATATATATATATATATATATAAATTTTAGTGAATATCATTTTCAGATTCTGGGGACCTCAAAACATATTTCTGTTATCGTTTCTGGCTTAGGTCGCATCATGACACCTACTCTAATAGCTGAATTTCTAATTCTGGAAATTCGCTAAAATTAAGTACAATACAGCTTTCATTTTTGGTACATATATTGCCAAAAAAACGCCACACATTTTGTTCCTACTATATATATATATATATATATATATATATATATATATATATATATATATATATATATATATATATATATATATATATATATATATATATATATATATATATATATATCCGCGCGATAACTCTCGAACGAAACGGCTAAGTTCGTTAGCCTGACACGTCGGATGCCCAGAAGTAGGTTTTTTTTGGCATTTTTTGTCAACAAAATGAGTTTTTTGCCAGAATTAAGCAATTTTTTCAAATTTTTTTACACCAAGCCAAAGTAAAAGGCAATATGCGTAAAAAATGTTTTTACGCCATTGCTCTAAATTAATTACTTTTTGAGAAAAGTTAGAAAATATGTTGGTAGAAATCATTTTTTATTACACTCGCACTCACAGTCTTTTTTTTCTGTCTCATTTTTTGCGATGATATATTAAAAAAAAAACGGCTTTAGAAGTGACGTGTCATGATTTTTTTAATCCAATTTAACGATTCAGTTATATTCTATTTCTCTCAGTTGAGTAAATGTTAATAATCTATCTATTCCATTTTTTTATAGGAAAATTACCAAGAGAATTTGTTTTATGTGATACGGTCAGAATTTAGATTATGTTTACACCTTACTAAAATTAATAAGAGTTTGCTACAATCGCATAAAAATTACGTTGAATCATATTCAAACAACAATATTTTTACGTAATTTTTTATCCAAATGACAATACTGTTATAATTATTAGGTATAAACACAGCATTTTACTGGTAAATAAATTTGCACATTAATTTTTTTTTTTTTTTTTTTGACAACAAAACAAATAATTTTAAATTTTGACAAATTCTATGATACATTTTTGAAAATATTAAATATTTTAAGGCGAAAATATATTAAAATTTGTTTAATAAAAACCATACATCTGCTCATTTTACCTCAAAAATGTCGGAAAATAGAATATTTTTCAATAATTAACCCAAAAGAAGCATATAAGAGGTAACTTTTATATTTTCTTTTGAAAATTTCAAGATAGAATAACGTTTTTTTTATTTTGTAGAAGCTGGTAAATAGAAATTGTAATAAATAGTCGCCTTGAAAAAATCAAACAAGTATTTAGAACAAAATACTATTTCTTAAAGAAAATATTAAAATTATGTACAAATGCCGTCCTGAAAAACTGACATGTTCTGTCCATCTTCAGCGCTGAAGCCGATTTTGAGGAGCTGGATTCCCTCCAGACAAAAGCTCATAGCGAATACACACATTTTCAAAATGTGCTTTTGAATTTCGCAACTCAATCATTACAAATAAAATCTAAATTAAAAAAATCTATATGACCTGTTTTTTCTCAATTTTTAGCATCAAGTCTAGGGGTAATTAACTAGGGGGTGATTGTGTTGACATTTTGATATAAAATATAGTAATTTTAACCGTCTTCAAAATAACGTTTCGATTTTAACAATAAAAAAAAATTTAAAACGTGTTTTAGCTCTAGCAAGATTGTCAAAAAGGGACTGAAATGTTTTTAGATGTTGATATATACAAAAAATATTACTGTGTTAAGTACTTGCTAGACTTATAGGTTTTATGGGTGGTTTTAGCGAATTTCCAGAATGGAATTTAGCTATTACAGCCACTCTCATGATGCGACTTGACCCCGAGACTATGGCAGAAATTTGTTTTAAGGTCCCTACAAACAGAAAATAATATTAAATAATATTCACTAATATATATATATATATATATATATATATATATATATATATATATATATATATATATATATATATATATATATATATATTATATTTGTACTTAGTCCCACACCGCTGGACAAGTTCGTTAGCCAGCCATGTCGGATGCCTGGAACATGGTTTTTTTGGTAATTTTTAGTGACAAAAATTAGTTTTTTGCTAAAATTGTCTCAAGTTAAAAGCGACATTTATTTACACCATTAGAAAGAAGAGGTAAAATCACTTAGAAGGGTGAAAAATCACAGAAAAACGGATTTTTATAAATGGAAATTCGCTATGTTATGCAGGTGCTGCGACAGGGGTATTTAAAAATTATAAACAATGCGCCTGTAAAATAACAAAATACAAAGATGTCACGTTGACCGCTTTTCTTTGATGACTAACTCATAACTGACAAAATTCAGTAGCATAAATTGATCTATGACCTTGTACGGTCATAACACTGGCGAAGAAATATCGAGAGGCAGCTCTGTCTAGCTTCGCCCCTACTGTCTCGGTTCGCCCCAACTGATGGTACATCGTAAATAATTTTAGTAAAAATTCTCAATGATTAAAACTAAAAGGTAAAGTCGAGAAAACTACATTTTTCAAATTTGCTGCAGTTATAACTCGAAGACAAATTATCCGATCGATTTGATTCTTATTTCAGTTTCTTTTTCATATGTTTCTTCATGCCATGAACCTCCAGTTTTCCGATCGAATTAAAAATGTAATTTTTGCAGACCAAAAATCATCAAATTTTCGTGCCAAATTTGAAATTTTTTTTTTTTAAAAAACTCCGCCATTTTGTTAAATTTCAACTTTTTGTCTTCGATTGAGGTATTGCCCACGGCCCGGGCAATACCTTCTGGTTTAATAGGCTTTTTAATTTTTTTGGTATCAGGCACTGTGAAGGTCGCTATCACTGCAGCAGTAGGGGGACTTTTTTTTGGAGCCTTGAGAGATCGCGAATAACTCACTGAATTTTCAATTTTTTGGCCCAAAAATTTTATCATGAATTTATTATATTATATCAACGAATATATCCTTAAAATATTAAAACATTCCATACAGTAGTTTTCTTCAAAAAAATTTCCAAAAATCACGTTTTTTCAGGCGGTCACACTAGTGGTCCCCCTTAATTTAAATTTGCAGGTTATCGGTTTTTCTAAAAATTTCCGTTTAAATTTCATTGAATTATCCAGAGATTACATAAAGAGATTATACGTTTTGAGTGATTTACACCTAGAGAGATATAAGTGATAGAGTGCACTAATGATATATGTAGCTGCCTATAAGTGAAAGTGTTAGTGGTAAAAAGAGAGATAATTGACGCGATTGCATGTTCTATCTATTTCTAGTGAAGCATTAGGGTACATTCCCACTGCGCGCTATGCGATGCGAGCCTTTGCTATGCGACGCAATACTATGAAAACAAACATTCAAGAACATATTTGAATGTGCACATTGCGCGCTATGGACAGCGATGTGATGCTATGCTAGTAGCAGCTTTTATACGCAACAATTCAGTCTGTTTGATTTTATCGCTTGAACTCGCCAGTATTGTGCTATTCAATCATCAGTGATGGGTGTGGTAAGAATTATTGAAGTCATTCGATTCGTTTGCCAGTATGGGATCAATGGTCAAAACTATACAAAGCAATAAAATAGAAAAGATGAAAATATATTTTTTATATACTATTTATATATTTTTAATCGACATTAAAAATTTTGATACTAAATTAAATTTATTATTGATAGTTGAAAAGAGAAATTGAAAATTTTCAATTATTGCTATTGTATATCTATTTTAAATATAACTTTAGAACTTTTCAAATTTTCGCGCTCGTTTTCAACATTGATGTCAACAATCGATGTTTCGATATTTTTATAAGAACATCGATTGTTCGATGGCGAAAACTTAAAAGAATCGATAGTTCGATGTTGATGTTTTTTACCGACATCACCCATCCCTAATTCTCATGATCACTCGCTATGAGATACAATGCTAGATTGAGCAAGCAGTGTGAATCGCATAGCAAAGCCTCGCATTGCATAGCGCGCAGTGGGAATGTACCCTTATGATTGACTGTCGCTAGTGCCACTCAAGCCGGCAGAGCAGTTTTGAGAAAAGCTTCCGCATGGGAGCCAATCACAACGCTTCATTAGAAAAAGACACAACGGACAGTCGCAACTATTTCTCTCTTTTCCTCTGATTCAGCACTCAACCTTTTGTGCGTTCCATCTTTACATACATTTCTATCTTTACACATGATATATTACTAGAAATAAATATCTTGGAAATCAAAAAAAGGGTGCTACTATAGTTTGCGGTTTACCGATAGTATTTTAAAAACTCTCGGTTTAGTTGCGGACGCTATTTAGTTACTTTTCTGTGGTTGAATGAAAATAAGCCTACAATTTTTTTTATTTAATCAAGTTCTTTGTTTACAATAGTTTTTTTTAACCAATCAGTAAAATTGGTAAAATTCATAGACAAGTTTGAGTTTTATAGTAGAGTTAAAAAAGAATAATAAAAGTGATAAGAGAAAAATGAATATATTTCATATATTATTTTCAAAAAAATCTTATTTTCTTCATTAAGTCTAATCTCATAATCAAATCTATTGATAGCGCAACTCTACGTATGTTACATTTACATTACATTGTACAAGTATGTATCTATGTATGTATGTATACGTTGATATAAAAATATGAGGTAACTACGATCTGTTTACGTTCTCAAAAATAATTTAACAATTTGTATGTTTGTGTTGTGTTTTATGTGGGCGATAAAAACACAACAACAAATATCGGGGATTTTAATTTCGATAGTAAATTCATTCATAAAATAAGTAAATTAGTTTAAGAACGAAACGGATAGGTACACGTTAGCTACATAATACAGTTCAACCTGTTTGAGTATAAAAATATAATCTGATGAATATAATAGTATATTCTGTAGTAAGTGCGGGAAGCTGTCGATTGCCCATGAAAGTGAAGTAAGTGCACTCATTCGCTCGAGAACACCGCACGATAGCAGCCGACTGGGGCTAATGCTTATGTACATACGTGTATGTATCTACCCAACCCACTAATTTCTTTTAGATGTTGCCTAACTTACTGTACTAGGCATTTTATGCCGTCTTACTTTTGTTAGAATCTGTCTTTGTGTCATTTTGGTATGTAAAATAAGAGATACTGGATATACACAATAGTTCACTCTACCCTTTTGACCCATTTTAAAACTGGCGAGAGTTAATGTATAAGCAACAAAGATTTAAACGAATCCACAAACCACAAACATTTAACTCTTTTATTTTAACTATAGAAAAATTTTTTGTTTCCAAATGCCGGACCATTTACTGCCAGTGACAAGTATAATAGATAAGGTTGCAAAAAAGGAAATAAAATCAGAGACACTAACATCAAAAAATTCCAACTTGAAGAATTTGCAAAATATAAATTATACTAAACCATGTTGGTAAAATTGAACATTACTTACAATTATACCGTATTTCGAAAAATCTGTCGCAGATGGCGGCATTTGTACCAGTGAATATATACATATCAAAGCATTGTTAGTCGCCATAGTGCATGACGAGTTAACTCGTCTTAATCAATTAAAGCGTTAAACAGAGTCAGATATGTTTTCGTACTTCTAGCTAACAATACCTGCCTACCCATTGGAAAGGCTAACCCGATAACACGCTCAGGTCAGACCTTCGTCCTTTGAAAGGAAATACGATTGAACTGCTTTCCAGCGGTCACTTCTGAAAGTAACTAGGTATATGTCGTTCTGGGACATAAAAATGGGACTACTAAATTTAAAATGATGTTCTCCTTTCCAGTTCTTGATGTCGAAAACTCATATTTTTAATTAAAATCTGAACTTAACAATCTATATCAACATAATTTCTTCTTTACCTTTTGTAAGACAAAATTCTTTATTGATAGTAGGACATATTACTAAAAAAAATTAATAATAAGAGCTATACTTATTTGCAGAAAAATTAGATTCAAAATCTTGAAGAAATAATAGAAATACTATACTGAACCTGTTGGGTATTACAACGAAAAAAATAATAGGCTGCCAATTAGGTGTGGAACACAGCTTCCTTGTACTGGTAACATATTTTTAAACAATCTTTAAAGTGATATTATGCTTAAACTGCTTTCTGTCTTAAATTTTGTACCTTATCATATTATTAAAGTGATTTTTGAAACAAGAAGCACATTAAGATATATTTTATTATGTACATAGGGCTTTAAAATTATATTTTCGTCGTACAATTCATGAAAATTTGTTGTAAATCAAAATAGTTAAGGGGAGGTTTACTTGAGAGTCGTTAAAAAAAGTCGATTTTTCTTTGCAGAAATTGGTAGCTAATTATGTGTGGAATATGTTCCCAAAGTGATTTTGCTAAAAGTAATTTAAGGGAAGGTTTACTTATAATTAGATTTGATAAAAAAATCGATTTTTTTTTTTGGCGAAATTGATAGCAAATTAAGTGTAGAATATGTTCCCAAAGTGATTTTACTGAAAATAATTTAAAAACAAGAGTCTTGCACATTAACCGAATCCAGCTTTCTATAAAAAAAAATTCAAAAAACGTAGTTCACGCAATAATGAGTATTAAATAATAAAATTTTGAAAATACGTTTCTTTATATATACTCGTATTTTATAATATCTTGGAACTACATTTTTGGAACTGGCGGACACGATAACTCAAAAACTATTCGATGGATCCTGTTTTTTAATTTTTTATTTTGAAGATAATTCAATTCTTCGGCACCTCTACCTAAGTCCGATACACTTTCAATATTTTTTTTATTTTTAAATTTACTTTAAAGAGCGAAAAATAAGACAAAAATCGTAATCAAAAGTTCACACATCCGCCATTTTTTTTTCTTTCAGCAATTTATTGATATTATAGGTAGAGGTGCCGATACTCTTCATATATCTTATAAATCTTTTTTGTTTTTGGATTTCGGTGGTTTATTACCGGTGCTAGGATGTCCGCCAACAAGGCATTGGATTTTCGGATCGTCACACTGCAGTATCTATAAAATGGACAATTTTTTATATTTTTCCTTGAAAAATTTTTTTTGTATAGTTTAATACTTAATAAATATGTGTACAAAATTTGAAATTGATATTTACTTCCGTTCTTGAGAAAAAAATTCTAGAAAAATACATAATTTTTAAGGACTCTCGAGTAAACCTCCCTTTAAAGACTAAACTATAAAATAATAGCGAAATATATTTACAGACTAATCACCAAATACTCTGAAAATTTGAGCTAGATGGATTTGCAAGTAAGTAGTAATTTCTGAAAATTTCATTAAAAATAATCGAACAGTTCATTTGGTGCGATTTAGCGTCACACAGACGTACAGACAGACGGATTTACATATGGACACAAAATCAAGATTGTTAATCAAGTTCTAAAACGTAAAATGTTTGTGAAAATTTTCATTTTGGGAGGAAACAAATTTTTCTAATTCAAAAGTGATCCCGATGCTTCCGCTACTTTAATAGTTTCCGAAGACAAATACTAAAATATAACACAATTTGATTTCGTTAAACCATGAACTAAAATGTTTATATTTTGTATTTGTTTGTTTTGTTACACAAGTTTTACTATTTGTCGTTTTATTGTTTTAACGTGTGCGTTATGCATATATTTATACCTAGCTGTGTACAAATCTGTTTAGGAGACTGAGTATATAAAAAGTTGACGAATAACAAGGGAAGGCAAATAACACCATATTGAATGGTGCGATGAATTTCCTATTTATCAAATCAACTGGTAATCATTGTATGACAACGCTAAGACAATAACTTATAAAAAATATATAGGTAATTGTTGTTTTGAAGGAGATTTTTATAGATAATATTCTTTAATATTTTTCATTCTTCAAAAATATTATAAGAATATGTGTATATCTGATTATAACAATGAATTTTTTATTGTGAAATAAAATAATACATGGAGGATTTAAAAATTATTACCTAATTTTCAATTCATAAAAGTGTAAAATATTGATTGTACGTGTAAATTTGAATACCTAAGTGCTTGTTAATTTGACTGTTTCAATAAACCTTTTGTTACCCAATAAGCTTTGAAGATAAGAAATTGATATTAAATTCCAATGGGAAAAATTAATATAAGTTACTATTTTCTATATTAGATACAGAATTTTTGTTCACTAAAGCCCTACAAAAAAATGTGATTATGCTTAAAAATTAAGAATTATCTGAATATTCTGATTAATTTTTTTCTGAACTTAGACTGTAGCTGTTTTCTCTTTGAATAAAAATGTGCAATGGGATAGTTGACTGTAGCGACAAATTTTTTTATATAGACAATATTTTTCTTATTGTTATCTAACATTATTTTGCATGCGGTTTCAAATCAGCTTGTATTTAATTAGGTACCAATTGAATAATAATTATAATAAAAAACAAAATGATAGTTTGGAAGACAGTTCTATCCACATTGTTAACTTCCGACTGGGTGCCCTTTGCCCTCAAAGACTATTATACATGGCCTCTGCACCCCGAATAAAAGTATTCGAGATAAAACAAATTTCAAAAAATTTTTAAAATTCGTTTTTTTTTTCTTTATATTTTTTGATATGATAAAAAACAAACGCCAATCCGAAATTTCTGTAAACTTTATCCGACAAACTTTATCAGCATCTAATGAAATTGGTTTGGAGTCGATATTATCATTTGTTCTAACGATATGTGAGGCGAAAAAAAGTTCGTGAATTAGCGAACGAACGCACACGCAGATATCTCGCTAAAAACGATGGATTCGAATTCTAGTCACATTGAAACGTGAAGTTATGTCTAAAGTAGCGATTCGCGGAAGTTCAAATTATGTTTTTAGAATAGTCGAATACATTTGAAAAGCTGAGTCCTTTAATTCTACTTTTTGATACTTTTTAAACAATTTGAAATAAGAGCTTGCATTTTCTTTTAAAAATATAATCAACAATATAACTTTCGTATTAAATTCTGCATTGTTTATGTATAAAAAAAAATTTATCTTTCGAAACTTTTCTCGTATCTACAGATAAAAATACAAAATATTTGAACGTTCGTTGGTCGGAATAAACATAAAAAAATATATAATGGTAATATTGTACTGAAATTATTAGTCACAATGTTGCTATGAAAATGGGGTATTTACTGCTTATCGTGTGACACAGTTGGCAGCATTTCAATATACATTATCAGTTGGAATTGTGGGTAATTCATGATGATGCATAATATAATCCCCATTGAATGTGTGTACATAGAGGTATGTGCTCAGTTCGTTAACTTACAAAAATAATTTTGTAATTATATTATGGAAAACAGTTCCATCTACAAATATTTGTAAAATCTAGTTCCAACCTTTTGTGTTTAAAAATTTTAAAGAATACGAGGTTATAGTCTTGTGGGACGAAGACTTAAATATTCAGTTAAAATTACTTATATTGAGAAAATATAAGAAAGAAAGATAAACGGCGAGTTTTCCGGCTGGAATCGTAATATAGTTTGGATGTTAATATCCACGACGCTTTTCTTAATAGACTGGCGAAAAGTTTACTTCTGTTACAAATATCTTGAGTTTGCGGGATTTTTTCAGTATCTTTTTTGGACTATAATCAGAATATTCAATCAATTTATAGAAAATATAATTATGTACGTTCTTTAGCACTCATGTTATAATTCGTGTAATCAAAAAATAATGTTTCACTGTACGACTATACATTAAGGGGGGGGGAGCAAAAGTTTTATATGTATTTGAAACTCGTTAATTTTAAAATGTAATTTCTCTAGCTATTAAATAAATTTATTCTTTACTTGTTACTTTCAGTTGTTCAAAAACTTTTTTTCGGTCATTAAATAATTTGGTCTTATACAAAACAGGTATGAATTTAAATGTACACATATTATAATATACTCGAGTACATGTAGGTACACATCGAGCAATAGGATCAGTGACGGTATCCTGCAGGGTGTTTTTGAATGAATTGTTAATTTTTTATTCCTCAAACAGGCCTAAACTTTCATATAACTATCAGAATAGTTTTATAACTACAGGGCATGCGTACATGGTATCGGAAAATTCCGATTGGGTTGTTGGACCATAATAGCATCCTATCGTATTAGTTTCTCATTTAACGACGCTGAGTCTGTACGGTCTGATCTTTGTGTACAGTCAGAAAAAAAACTGTAGGTAATTATTGCAAAAAATTTTTTGGTGCTGAACTGCGATTTTGTAAGTTAAATATGACTTGATTCTATTTTTGAATCTCTTACTATTTAACGCGACATTGTCAGATATTCCCAGATTTTAGATTAATAATTCATTTATTCCAAGAATTAAATTTTTTCATAAACACTTTTCACTTAATTACTTTGAAATTTTGTATACGTGTTTAAGTAGATTCAACTCCTTACTATGTAAAATTTTAGATATTTAATAGAGAGAGAGAGAGAGGGATTTTCTAAAATCCATTCAATTTTGTTGATTTCAACTGATTTTCATCATTTTGATTTTAGAGACTTAAAGCTCTTAAACAGAATAAAGGTACTCCATTTTTAGCTGTTTTAAAAGGAGCGTCTAGTTATTCTTATCTTCCTTCTTTCCTTAATTTTATGTTTAACAACAAGTTAAAAGACAACAAAGTAAGATAATAATGAGACAGGAACCCGTTTAATAAAAGTGTTATATTAGCAGTAAAGCAAAATACGCAAATTATGTGATATTATTATAAAACTCAGTTAATTTGAATGTTTTGATTCAGTTATAAAATCAAATTTTTCAAATGTGACTTTTACTAGCTATTACGTCATGACAAAAGCTAGTATTTACAACTTCGGGACACCTGCATCACCGGTTCGTACTTTTCGTATTTATTATCATTAGCTTTATCGCATTTCAAATTTTTACCGATATTGTGGATTGTCTCTAATATGATATATCAAATTTTTTATATGCGTCCATGTTTTAGAGATCGTTCTGTCAGTTTTGTAACAATTGTTAAATTCTAAATTCTTCTACAAGGAATGACAATTTTCCAGCGGGAGCAACTTCTACCAGTGTTCGAAAAACATTAACGAGGACAACAGATTTATCACGAAGCTTATCCTTTAAGTTCTCTTGTTTTAACACTACACAATCCGCGCGTCTGCGTAGTGAGTTTCTCCAGGAGTTGGCAATATTTTTAAACAATTAATTTAAAAAAAATTTATATAAATAAATTCAGGAAATAATTCAACATGTGGGAATGTGTTATAATAAAACAATCATAAAAATATAAAGATAATGTCAATAACAATAAAGTAATCAAAAAATATAAAAAACAATTTATAAAAAAAAAATTAATAATCCAAAATTATATTATATGTATTATGTTATCCGTCTATAATTTTTACGGAAATCATCACTCAAAGAGTATGTTTGCTACTGGTAAATTACCATCCTTTCGCGGCAACATTACACACATTGATTGCTGATCGTGATCGGTCTCTACAGTTGTTCTGGCTATCACCAGGGCCGGATTAACCCTGAGTCCGCCCCTAGGCATCTTGAGAAATGCCGTCCCTACCTTTTATTTGAAAAAAAGGAAATCTTAAAAAAATAACGTTAATCACAATTTTTTCTGCCCTGTTTTAAAAATTTGCCTTTCTCTTAAAAAAAATAAGTGACGAGCAAAAAAAAAAAACGTTAATTACTCATTTTTCCGCCCTATTTTAAAAATTTACCGCCCCTAAAAATCTCCCGCCCCCGCCATGGCCTAGGGCCATTGGCTAAGCTGGCCCTGGCTATCACACATATGTTGTGTGCTCGGACTGTCAGTGTTAATAAAAAAAAATGAATATTATAAAATTATTACACCATCTACCGTTGCCTACGTAAAAAGCAATATTTCAGTGCCGTTAGTGAATAATACAGAATTATTATATAAAAATACATGTTCCGTGAAGTTAGTTGGGTAATTTAAGTGACAACACGTATCTGTGGTACATGATAACCAGATATAATAAGTGTACTTCTGAATATTTTAGTTTTTTTTTTTTTTTTTTTTTTTTTTTTTTTTTTTTTAGTTTTTTGGTGTCATTAAATAAAAAAAAGTTATTTGAATTATTTATGCTTTCTTTCCTCTTTTTAGTCAAAAAACACATTTATAGGTTATTGAAATTTAATTTTGATACTAATTATTTCAAATGAGCTACTAAAAAACTCTGTAAAATCTGTGTGTAGCTTTGTAGTTAATATTGTGTTATCTCTTATTAAGCTACGAACTCAGAATCTGGGCTTTAATTACAAGACTAATTTTTCGACTACTAAATATTTGATTAAAATGTTTCTAGCTGTTTAAAAGACTAATAAACTGCTAGTAATTTTATTTTTAGCTTGTAAACAGATTTACATGCACACTTCTCTATCAAGTCTCCTGTCAGTTCAATCAAAAAATAAATTCAACCTTACGCAACGTACAGTAGTTCAAAATTAAAATGAGATGCTATTATATATACATATAATAGGTATGTATCTATATATTAAAGTGACCCCTATTTCGACCATGTAATTCTTTTAATATTAATTTAAAATTTAGTCCACAGGCTGGTAATCGAATGATATTAAGACAAACTATAAAATGATTCAAATTTTACCATAATAGGTGAGGGAGTAAATTTTTCATCGCCAATAAATGAAAGAATAAAAAAAGAAAAACAAATGAATACTATGGTTACTCCAAAATAATATTCAATAACATAAATTAAATTAAAATTTTTTTATACGAAAATTTCATTTTAGAAAAGGATAATAATAAAATCTAATTACGGCATAATTAAACATAATCTTAATATTATTTTACACGACTTGGAGGACTCAAAAAGAGTCCGAAATTGAATCAATTTTAAAAACTATTAATATGGATATCTACGGAAAACTCTCAAACTGTGGAAATTGCATATATTATACATATATAAGCTACTTTAGACGTTGGTTTGTTTAGAAAAAAAAAAAGACAAAAAACGATACGTTTGTAAATTTGCTGAAAACGAAATAAAGATTTTATGAGGGAACTACTTCATTTGCAATATAATTACTGTAAATTATAGTAAACTAAGCAATTAATTTCAAGAATTGAAACTAATTTGGGAAATTACATTTTAACGGTAAAATGTTAATAATTTAAATGATTTACATATTTTATCATATACATAAATATACAAAATATATTTTTTATTTCTTAGCAATTCAAAGCTTAGTATGTTATTTTAACACTAGGTATTAGACAAGTAGAATGATTATGTACAGCACCTTTCGACATGTTATTAATAAAATATAGTTAATGGTTTTCAAAATGTTCACAGAGATATCAATTTCCTTATTTCTGTAGAAATTTTGTGAAAATTACCGTTAAAAATAGAAAAACTGTTTCAATCTACTTCGGTCCCCTTAGCAGTATACCAAAGGAAAACGAAATTTGGAATAAAAATATCAAGTATTGATGAGTCTATTTAATATCCAACTTTAGAACAGCATTTTTTAAACTATGTTCGGTGGGACACCGATGTTCAGTCTTCAGTAGTCATTGTTTCTTACTCGTCGATTGTATCTTTGGGGAAGAATGAGTATACTGTATGTACAAAGAAGCAAATTTTTTTTAGCTCGTCGAGTCGCATTTACATTAGTGTTCTCTAATACTTTTTGAATTTAAAAAGTGTTTTGCGATGAAAAAAGTTTCGGAAACACTGGTCCAGAAGATCGAGACAACGTGGCAGAAGCACTATTAAATCTAACAGTACCGCGAAAACGGGTAAATTGTTGTGATTAAAGGAAAACTGAAAGTGTTTGAATCCTTCCAAAAATTTTTAGTAAAATTACAACGTTTTATACCTATTATAGGTGTTTAAATTTCACTTTGAATTACTGTATTGTAAACAACTAGTCGAGTTAAGAAGAACAAAAACTGGTCCTAACATTTTCAAATCTTTTTCAACACATCTGCTATAATCGTTATGAATAACTATATTTCTTAATAATATTTAAGTCAATAATCTCGTTCATATCTCAATTTTTTATAAATGTCTTAAAAGAGTTGTAACTGTAATTTTTCAATAAGAATGTGTTAATGAGGTCGATATAATGAGTAATAATTTAAGATAAAAAGTTTTTTAAAAAACGTTAAATGAATGTCGTCGAAGCTGTAATTTAGTCTAATTAAGTATATATTATCTATTTAATTTATATATTAATAATCCATATCAACTCATAACTTTTTTTCAAGTTTTAAATTATGTGCGCGTTAGGTATATAAAATTAACTCGAATCGAGTAGAGATAAATAACTCGTTTTGCCAACACACGTGGTTGTGTCTTCGCATTCTTGTTTCTGATTTTGTTGAATGTGTGTGTGTGTGTTGATACAATATACGAATTATGGCTGCCTTTAAAAAGTTAAGACATTTTTATTGCAGTAATTCAAATGGTCAATTCACGATTTTTTACGATTTTGAATTTATAACGTGTTCTTTTATGAAAATTAATGTTTTAAATTCACTTAAAAAAAAGAAAAAAAAACGTTAGCTAAGAAAAAACACCCTAGAGGTACAAATCTATTATTAAAGATTAGAATCTTTTTTTACTTTAATCAATTATTTAAAAGGTATTATCCACAAGTCTCACATACATACAGCTTGCCTAAAAACGGTCATATTTATCATAATTATTTTAAAAAGTTTTAATAACCTAAAAAATGAAGTAGCAACAGTTAATTTTCTCAGTCTAGAAAAACAGAATGTAATACATATTTACGTAAGATACTTGTATTAAAAATAAGTCTCTCGTTATCCAGCATTTCCCAAACTGTGTTCCACCAACTGTCACCAAGTGTTTCGAGAAGAAATTATGAAATTAAGCTTAGAGAAGCTCGATTATCTGTCTGTTTCTGTCATTCGTCAGGGCTTAACAAAAAAATTCAATGCCTGCTATTAGGTAAACAAACATACTTTTGAAACGCCTATGTAACCGAAAAATAAATATTTTGTTAAAATAAAGATAATGAAATTAAATATTGGTAATAATATATAGGAATCTTTTATAATCTAAAGTTTTGATTAGGTATTGTAATCCAACGCCGGCGAGAGAAATGACGGACCGCCGGGCACAATAAAAAATTTTCAAATATTAGTCAAAATTACAGTTGACGAACTACTTCCCACTTTGTCCGTGGGCCCTCGGGCATTGTTACACCTGATTCCGCATTTCGTTGGCTCTGTTGTAACCTTAAGGTTACATTAATAACTTCAAAATTAAATATATTAAATAACTAAATAAGTATTATCAACTTATAAACATTTTCGTTTTCATGTTCATCCCAAAGTTAGTAGTAAAATAAATTTATTAAAAAATTTCTGTTACCCGTTTAATTCGATTAACCGTCACAGTTCTGATCCCAACGGTGACGGTTAATGGAAATTCGATTGTACTTATAAATTAAGTTAGCGGACAGTTTTTTTTTCTATTTTTCTTCTAACAATTTGAAAGATTATTTTATGTAATTAATATTCGCAGTTTGAAAGTAATTTCCAGCATTCTGTTACACCAATTGTGAACCAATTTATAAAGTAATTGGAGTCCTATTTCGACAATGACATGAATTATGTTATGTAAAATCCTAAAATTACACTAGTGTTCTTTAAAAAAATTTTACAACTTAAAAATTGTTCCGCGATGTGAAAAGTTTGGTCACACTGGTCTATATACATATAAGTAAATATTACATTATTATACAAAATAATGTAAGGAGACGAAAGCTACTATTAGCAAGATAGATTAAATCGCCTATTTTATTAGCAGTCATTGTCGAGGCAACTTGCTGCAAGCCTTTTGATAATTGTCTCATAGGTGTTAAGCAATTAGCAACAAACGTGCCAATTTAAGAAAAGGATGAAAGACCACACTAATATTTAATATATGTAATTAGTTACGCTGGATATTGATAAAGAGATGAAAATTTAATAAAATTAAGTAATAATTGGTATTGAAAGCTCAAATTTTATTTAAACAATACTAAAGCCTAGCATTAAAATTAACTGGTTGCATTATATATATATATATATATATATATATATATATATATATATATATATATATATATATATATATATATATATATATATAATATTACCTACAACAAACTTATTTACAATAATTACATCAAACAAAAGAAATATACCTACGTCTGCGTAATGTTTGTATGTACTTGTTGTATTAGCTTAAATAATATTTACGCTGTTTTAAAAAGTAAATATTTTGCAATGTTAAATACAAACAAATATTTAAAACAATCAGTATTTAAACTATAAAAAATAATAATTATTATTTAGAATTAAAATTAACGTTTGCTCATATGAACTTTTTCGAAACACTCTAATTCATGAAATTCATCAGGAGAGATATCTAGCTCATAATCAGAGAATTTCCCAACACTACCACCATAATTGAAAAGAATTGCTATCTCTAAGCCGGGTATACAGCTGAACCGGTTAACAGGTATACTCACGGGGCATAACGTCCTGAGGAAGCACCTGCATATCATGGGATTAGTGGAAAGTCCTCTCTGCCGACGGTGCGGCTTGGAGGGTGAATCTTCGTCCCATGTTTTATGCTCTCGTGAAGCATTGTCATCTCTGAGATGCAAGTATCTGGAATCTCCAATACTGAGTTCGGAAGACATCAGGATTGCAGACTTTAGCGCAATTCTGAGTTTCTATGAGGGACTGGACATTAGCTAGTCCCTCTTGGATGCCGTGTGGTACAATGGGCCCGTGTTTGGTGGCCTAGGTGCAACGGAAGCTTTGAATCCCGACCCACTTACAGCATTCAATCATTCATTAGCGAGTTTCCAAATAGAAATTGAGCTAATAAAGCATGTGTCATAGTGAGCCCCTGGACTATGATAGAAATTTGTGTGATATACATATATGTATTATGGGCCCAAGCTAAAAATAACTTTTTTATCTACATCTGCATTTATCTTTGTCTATCATATTAATAAATAGAAGTTTACTCACTCACTCATATAGAAACATAATTACTTGGTTTGGTTGATAACTATGGAAATAATACAATTTGTGTTCGCCTCACCTCAGTTTCTGGAGGTCTTTTGAGCTTGCGCCCATAATACGTATATATGTACCCGGCAATATTGTAGTTAGATAAGTATCTATGTGCCTGCACGATACTCTCGAAGGTTAATTTTTACGAAAGTTGGTATACAAATGTCGCAAACTCTTAGATGACTTCGTCAGTAGGTTCGATGTCCGAAATCGAATATTTTGGGGAATTTTCGTTCACAAAATAACTTTTATACAATTAAATTTTAGGAAATCCATTTTAGTTAAATTAAATCTTAAGAAATTCGTCGATATGACGAATTTCGTCATGTTATGCACCCTGTTTGGTGGGGTAATTTTATTATTAGGGTGGGAACAATAACTAAAGATTATTGTGTAAAAAAACGCAATTATGTAATCAAATTTTGATTTAAAGTATTATATGCTGTAAATACAGTATATCACTTTTTTATGCGGTGGATAGGGACAGCATAAAATAATTGCACAGAAAAAATATAATATATACCCCGTTTCAAATACAATTGGGCATGAGTCATCGTTAAAAAATTAAATAATTCTTATATTCGAAACAAATCAATCTTCAATTCTTTTCTAAAAACAAACTGCAAATTTAAAATTGACGCATTAGCAAAAATGAAAGAGATAAAGTTAAGAAAACGGAAATTCCTTAAATTCGTAAGTGATGAATTATGTTTAAATTTAACTGAAATAGATTATAATTCGTTCCAGAATTTAAAAAAAAAAAATTGGTGGACGGCGAACCATACAAAAAATAATTTGACTTCATTTTTATAATAGTACAAAAATTATAATAAATACATATATAAAGGAATTTCAATAACTTACACAATAATTCTTACGCAATGTACTCATTAAATGCTCAAAAATAGTTAAAAAGTAAATTTATCACAAATTAATGTTTAAATTTCAAACTATTTCTTTCTCATTATCGTATAGAAAATGTCAGTTTAAGCAGTTTTGCGGTATAAGTTGTGTAATATGTATATACAGTAGAGTCCCGGTTATCCGCCATAAACGGGCCGGCGGAAGGGCGGATAACTTAAAATGGCGGATAATAGGGAGAGTTGAATAAAAAACAAATTTAGTACAGTATTAACGATTGTTTATTGTATATTTAGTGTACATTTAGAAATTACAAAAGCGTAATTAATGTTAAAAGATATTAAAATAAACTTATAATCAGTTTAATTATACTGTACATAGTTTAACCATCAGTTTAACATTGACTTACTGCCGGAAATTGTAGATAAGATGGTTTAAGATGAGCGAAAAAAACTAGTGATTTTCGTGAAACCTCACTGATAGCTACACGTTATCGGCCGACTTTTTAAATATGGCATTAATTAATTTTAAAAATGTCGATGGTGTGGCGGATAAAACGGAATGGCGGATAACCGAAGGGCGGATGACCGGGACTCTACTGTATTGATTAGTATTATTAAGATCTAACGACGGTGTTATAACGGAAGTAGAAATTTAAACGAATATTTCACTTACTGTTAGTTTTAGTGCAAGAAGACGCGAAAATAGAAACAGAAGTTATATACAAGCAATCATTCAGTAGCGGTGTATGACTAAAATTAAAGTGGGCAAGAGAATCTTTCCGAGGTGTTTTTTCCTAATAGTTTTTTGGTTGTGTTTACAAATTTTGGTAGATTTTGAACATATTAAATTACAATAATGGAAACATTAGGAGTGGAAGTCATCAGGAAAAATAAAATGAAAGATTAATTTAATTTAAAAATTACGCAACCGGTTTCGGAAGAGCTAGTGCTTCCGTCTTCAGGCGTATTCCTTTAATAAATTTTTATATATTGTTTTTATTTTTATTAAAGGAATACGCCTGAAGACGGAAGCACTAGCTCTTCCGAAACCGGTTGTGTAATTTTTAAATTAAATTAATCTTTCATTTTATTTTTCCTGATGACTTCCACTCCTAATGTTTCCATTATTTCAATATTATAGTCATCTAAACCTTTATATTTATATTAAATTACAAGTTTAAAATAGTACTGTTGATAAAATTTTACAGACACTTGATAAGAAAAATGTTCTACTTCACAGCGTCCAACATTCTGGAAGTGACATTGCTAATTTTGGTATAGGATGGTAATAATTTTTAATTTTTTTTTTTTTTTAAATGGTGTGCCGTGTAAGAGTACGCATAGCCGTAGTGTTTAAGAGTACGCATATACTCCTGCAGAAATTGTTTTAGTTTCGTTAAGTTGATTTAATTATTTAGCGATAAGGAATTAAGTAAATAATCCTTATGTCCAATTTCTTAATTTGTAAATTCAAGAAAAGTAAAACGTGATGACGAAGAGTAATTCAGTCATTTTAAATACGTGAAACCACTTTGCACTAATATGAAGAAGTCCACAAATCTACTTTTATTTTGTAACTAGTTCTGTCAGAACTGCGTTTTATCGCTATATGTTGCCAAGCATCGTAACCATTCAGCCATGCTGAGTAATTACAGTGCTTTGTTATCTGCACGGATAAAAATAAATTTTGGTGGTGAGGACACCTATAGCAGCTGCCCTTGGCACCCGTGAGGGATATTTATCCCCTATTGGTGTCAAGGAGGCTAAGGGTTCCAGGGGTAGTTTATGCGCAATACAGTAATCTTCGGATGCCATTAGCTTCTGACTACCCAAGATCGGCACCGTTCCTTCTCGAGGTACCACTGTTTTCACAAAAGGTGCCGGATCTAGAGGAGTAATCCTCGATAATTCATTTTCGACGACAGTGAACGTCGTATGACCGACCGAGGTTATATCCCCCGTATAAGAGAAGTGCCACCGAAAGATGTGTCTGTAAGTACCTTGACCGGAATTCAGCATTGAGGGAGCCTAGTAATTTATATGGGTGTGGTTGCCGGAGTTGTGAATCGTGTTCGGGTTAGTCAAATAAGTGATAATTGTTGCTGTGATTTTTATTTTTCATCTTTGGTGATATTTTGTGCTGTGATATTTTCTGTTTTTATCTGTCCTAGTGTCTACTGGATTGTGCACTCCAGTGTGACACATTTGTGATCTGCTCTGTGATAAGGTTGATTTCTGTCCCTGTGGCTTCGACGGGTAGGAATGTGGCGTTTGACGCATTCATTCGTGTCGGCCACACGTGTGAGTCAACGTCTGCCCGAACGGGTTGAGCGAGCTCGTCTAGTAAGGAGACGTTGTCGTCCCTCGCACGGATGCGTTTGTCAGCGTCCTTGGCCGCTTCCGCCCCGTCGAAGTGATAGGAACATTGGTCGGATCCATTGTGATACTCTGTGGCGTTGTCCCGTTCTCTGTAGCCTCGACTCGGACGAACGTGGCCTAGTCATCGTACCGGTCTCCCGTGTAGGTTGACCCCGACACCTGACAGAACGGCACATGTACCCAGTAATCAGTTATCTGACAGAACAGTACATGTTGCTCAGTAATCAGATGTCACTGTCCCTACACGTGTGAGTTCCTAGGTGTTGACGAAGCCATTTCGGAATTGTCGAGACTATGGGGAGCGGAATCGTGTCACAGAGCAAGAAATTTTGAAAACTGTGATATTGTTGTTTTTGTTTTTTAATAAGATTGATTTTAATTTGTTTTATTTTAACGATGTACCACTGAGGGCCTTTTCCACCCGAGGTGGTACATCAATTGTAGTTCTTATCTGTGATATTTTGTCGTGCCGCTGTAGGCTTGCTGTTGTGATCCTTCAGCGGTATCGTTTTTTAATTACTTATTGCGGCACTGGTCGGCCTGTGGCTCCCCAGTGACGTAATAAGATTTCGTGTTTCTTGTGTGCTTTTCGTTCATATTTCTTGGGTGATATTTCTAGTCAGTATTTTCCACTCCGAGGCCCTTTACATCTCGGAGATTCATCTTTGGATTTCAGACCTTGGTGACCGGACGCTCTGCCTAGCCCTTAGTGTACCGCCACCAAGGACTGTCCGTACTTTTTAGGCCCTGGGATGGCAGGGCTCATCGTTGAATTTTAATATGTGTATGTTGTCCATTGTCTATTGCATTTATGTGTTCCTGTCTTTATGTGTTGTTTTTATCTTTACTGAGTTTTGGCGGCGCATGCCCTTAGTAGGCGATGCCGCCGGGTGCTGCTGACCGCGCCATCCACCGGCAGCGGTACCCCAATTTTAATTAAAAAAATAAATAAATAAATAAATAAATTGTCACGGTATTTGCTCAAATTGTTGAAAACACCAAGAAATTCTTTAAAAATGAACAGTATGGGCCTCCGTCTCCAAATGAATTAACAAGACTAAATTGCGAGTTTTGTCACTAATCTGCAAGATATATTCAATATAAAATATGGCTGTCATTTTTGGAATAGTTGGTACCTGTACTTATGATATTCTATGATTATGCATTCAAGCAAGGGTGATTGCTTTTTTATCGCCATGACCGAAGAGTTGTTTAGACTCGCGATTGTTATAAATAAAATCCACTGTAAATAAATTTCAAAGAAAATTCTGAAAATAAACTTTCATATACACAAAGCATTTTAGTATGCAAATTATAAAATTATAATAATCTTAAAAAAGTAAAATAAGATATAAATTTATTATCCGTTGTTTAAATCGTCTCCAGAGGAGAACCTGATTTTATCTTCATCATCATCATCATCATCATCATCGTATTATCATCGGTGGTGCATGCTCCGGTGCACTGCAAGTTGAACTCCATCGTCTTGTATTCGTCTTATGCATATGGTATGTAAAGTGCATGCATGGTATGTGTACGTCCATACATTCACCAGGTATTATAATATTGTTCATTTACATAAACTGAAACCTCACTTGAACGGACGGAACAGTCGAGGTAGAGGATGGAAGAGGTAGAGGCTATTCACATTATGAATAAAATAATGTCCAAGTGTCCAAGTGTAGCGTATGGAAATTGATTTCATATGTAATTGTTAATGTGATGTTGGTCAGAGGACGTGGACGCAGAGAATTCTGGTAATGATAGAAATTATAAGATTTGAATACGAATTTCTCTTTTTCCATTTTTAGTACGGTAAAGAATGTGTTAGGTTTTTGATACATTATTCGGAGAGTTACTTTTTGTTTGAAGTTTTATGACAGATTAACTTTTAAAAATATTTCGAATAGATGAAATATTTCATGTTACTAATATGAATTAGTAATATCACATTAATTGAACTACAGGATTATAAAAACTACAAAAAAAAGTATATGAATCAAAGTAGAATTGATAAAAGTTTTATTAATGGACAATAAAACATATTTTGGCGGATCAACAGATTAATTAGGTTATAATTTTATCAAAATCAACTAATTTCTTATTAATTTTTTGTGTTCTGTACCAAAGTTGGTAAAACGGAACACTCATGGAATCACTTCGGCGTCCGTCCGTCTGTCATAGTAGATTTTCTCAGAAACTATTCGATATCAAAATTTGAAATTTAGCACAAAGATAGAATATGGTAGCTTAACTATGGGTGTGAAGTCAAATTCCGATTCTGAAGGTCAATTTCAGGAAGGTGGCAAAAAATTTCCCTAAGTACATCAAGTGCAGCATCAAAGGAAAGTTTATTAAAGCATGAATTCAATGATATAGGTTATATACAACTTTATGGTTTTGTTCGTTTTTTTTTTTTTTTGGAAAAAGCCTTTTAAAAATTGCTGTCTTCAACCCTTATAACCAAAAGGACCGTTCAGGGAAACCTGAAAAAATTGAACTTTAAGAGTGAGGTGTAGATTGTACGAAAACTATGAGGACTGAATTTTCTTATGTATTATAATTTCCTTGATACATAAAAAGAAAGCTTGATGATGACATATTTTGTTCTGATCAAGATGTTGTTTGTCAATAATTATGTTAATGTTACGTTAAACGGGTACTTTTGTGGTTTCTTTAGAAAATCTGTATTAGGAATTGGAGAAGAAGAAAAAAATGATTGATATACGTCAAAAATATAACAATTTTTGCACACTTATAAACACAAGTTACTTTTATATACCTATCACTTTCCTAGTATGAAAGTGAGATATTTGGCAAGTGTTCGTGTTAAAAAAAACTGCATTTTAAATCTTAGTATAATATATTAGTTTAAATGGTGGCCTTGAGATTTGAAACAATGCCCTTCAAAAATTATATATCCTGTGAATTTGTGAAATATATACTATTTGATAGCTAATTGACTTATCTATTACGTGGTATTAAAATGAAAAACGGAAAATTCTCAGATATCCCACTTATATTCTAGAAAGGCTATTTAATAATTATATCACCTTTCTAGAATATATCAATTATTCATATATCGCCTCATAAAGCTTCATATTTGTAAACGTATCCATAGAAATAATAAATCAAAAATATCCAAACAAATTAATGTTTTAAACACTGTCGCTAATAATTACTGAAAAAAAGGAAAATATCCGCTGCGCGTTGATACATTCAGTCAATATCTCTATTTCTTTCTGGTAAGTGTTAATAAGCCAAGATAAAGATTAATCGTTTTGAAATCGAAAATTATAGTTTATTTCAGGAAAATATCATAACAACTGATAGTACAGAACACTATTCTGCGCAAGTACAACTTGCACCTGACGACTTGTTATTATATATTTTAAGACAGATCTTATATTTCTAAATCTTGAACTGCTAAATGGATGTGGTGCAGTGCGGTATTTTTAAAGAAGACCTGGTCATAAATTTTTATTTGGTAAAACTTCTATTTATCACACTAAAGCACTAAAACAAATAATATTAAAAATTTCTTCAAATCTTAAATATTTTCTCCATTATTCTGAGACAAAAAAAAAAAAAATGTTATCGGCGCGAGGATATTATATATTTCACGGTCTAACTCCAACTTGCATAAGAAGTTAGTTATTTATATAAGAATGTGGTGTTGTTAGCGTTATCAACAACGCCAACAGAGCCACTCATTGCTGCCGCCTGTTTTGCTTAACAGTTTCATACCTTGAACGGTTGGATTTAGTTCTCATTTGGGATTTGCTGGAAAAGTCGAGATAACGGTCGATGATAGTGCCTGCCAACAACTAACTACACATCCTAATAGGTACACAAAATATTTGCATATATGTAAGTTAATGTTATGTATGTATACCGAGTATAACAGAAAATGTAACAGAGAACAGGAAAGATTTGAGAAGGGTTGACAAATTAATATTCTCACTTTGAATTCATGCTACGATTTTTTAATTTTTGGTGCGAGTAGCGTTTTTTATTCTATTATTAAAATAAAAATTCATCTCTATGACGCTATAAACTATGAATATTTAACCCATTTCACCGTTTCTAAGCTAGAAAACCTATACGATGTGTCGCAATTAAGTTCCGGGAATTTATCAATAAAACACAAGCAATGACAAGCAAAAGCAATAATCTCCCTCTAACTCTACACATCGATTCCAACGTTGTTCCTACGATTGGAAACATCATTGGAAATTCACTGAAATAACCCCGTTCAGTAACTTTCTGTACGCCGCCATGAGTTCCCTTCAGGTGTGACTTCATTTTAATGAATAAGAAAACGTTGCAGGGGCATTATCGGGGCTATAGGATGCGGTTGAAATGCCTTTTTTCGCCAAAAACTCTTGCACAATGAACGAGGAGTGGGCACCACCTTCGCGCAAATCTTTTACATGTTCTAATTCTCCTGTAATGTCTTAGAAACAGTTTCTTTGTTGATGTTTAACTTGTCAGACAATCCACGAATGCTTAAGTTCAATCAGACGTGACCAACATGCGCGGATGGTCGATATTTGCGTCATGGCGTAAGGATTTACGCGCCTCTTTGAACCGCTTCGCCCATTCAAGCACTTGTGTTTTGAACATGCACTCGCCGCCGTATAGGTACCACCAGTAATTTTCGGAGTATTTCCAAGGGTTTTTCGCTAGATTTCACTAAAAATTGAATCGTCAACACGTTGTTTGTAATGTGAGTCACTAATTTTCAGGACGCCACTAGAAAAGTTACTTTCGAAAAATACCAGATATATATTTACGAACGACACAGGGTTGCCAGTTCCCGAGAAATAACTAAATTCTTGGAACTTAACTGCTACACCTTGTAATTAAGTCACACAGATTTAATACGAATGTATATAAAATACTTTTAGCTATACCATGTCTAGTTGGAATCTTTGCTTCCCTTTTTTCCTAAAATTTTAGTAGAATTAAAACGTTGTCTCTTTCATTTTAGAATAAATAAAATTTCAGAATGTTAATCGCTTTTAGTGGATGCCGGGTATTTGTAAACAATATCATGTCCGCCAAAAATTTCAAAATATACGTTAAGTATTCGTTTCAACGTAGGTTACGAATTTAAAGTCGAAATTTCTTTAAGTCAGCGATTCTCAACCTGTAGTACGCAGCGGACTTGTCAGGGGTCCGAGAAAAAATTATTGTGATATTAAAACAGTATGTTGGGTCTACAATAAAATTGTAAAAATTTAACCCATCTCGCAGTTCTGTTAAACTATTAAATTCCAGATTCGTGTCCTTTTTGAAAAACCTTGTATAATTTAACCTTTGACTAAATACTTCTGTAATAACTTTTGTTTTAATTTATGAAGGCGATCACAGAAACTACACTGTATAGAGGGAAAACAGGAGGAAATATATAATGCCTACAAATATACGTAAGTCTTTACTTTTGAGACACTCTGTAACAAAAATAATATTTGCCGGGGGCACAGACGTTTGGCAAACATGGGAACATGGGAACTGCGAACGGATTACATGCCTCGACTATCACAGTTTTCATTCATTCATTATTGTTATTGATATTGTAACTGTGTTCGTTGTGTTAAAGTGCACATATACACATACACACATGAAGTCACAGTCATAGACACAGAAATATATAAAAGGTAGAAAATTCAAATAAATCCTACGTACATTTACATTAGATGACAAGGAGCCATTTCAGTAAATACACCGTTCTCTTAAAATAAGCAAACCTAAAATAAGGAAATATTGTAAACAAACACACACACATTCAAACATGTTTATATTAAAAAGTAATAAAAATATTGTCAAAAAAATAAAAAATAATAGTATAAATGGTGTGACAAATAATAAAGTGTTCATGAACTTTTTAATCATTTATTCAGAAAAATTAAAAATTTTGCAATTTGTACATTTACTTATGAGTTTGAAATGAAATGTTTAAAACGTCCAAAACCCTACAATTGTCTATAATTCTATATAATTAATAATTATGCATATATAAACATATCCATGATTTGATTATTTAATAGTATCACTGTATCAGGTAGTAGGCATACATGCATATAATGCTTGTGAATGTGTTGTTGGGACCGTTGGGACATTATGAAGTGGTGATAAATTAAAATTTAATAGCTTCTTTGACATTCACTCCACAATACAGTGGCCATCCAATGGTACGTACTCCGATTTTACGTAGTGACGTCAGCGATTTAGTGGGGTTCTCCTCTCACAGATATGTTGTTGTTTATCTGTGTTGGTGAAAATTTATGTACCAAGCCAGAATCAGGACCGTAGGTAATACTGTCTGAGGGTCTCGTAGTCTTTAAAAATTTTCAAATTTCATTGCAGATACATATGCACATATTCTGTATACGTAATATGCAAAATGCAAATGCAAAATAAGTAACGTAAAATTCTAGAATATTCTAATCATCAACTAGCAGAGATATCAAAAAACAGACTTCACCGTTGAATTGCTCATTAAAAATGAGATCAAACAGTGTAGTTTGACAAAAATTCTAGAATGTTCTATTTGTCAACTAGCAAAGATATTGAAAAATCAATTGTACCATTTAATTGTCCCTTGAAAAAGAGGTCAAATTACACATTTTGACAAATGTTCTAGAATATTCTATTCGTCAACTAGCAAAGATATTCAAAAACAGACGTCGCCATTGAATTGGCTACCAAAAAAGAGACGAAATAAGACATTTTCAGAAATGTTCTAGAATATTCTATTTATCAGCTAACAAAGATATTGGAAAATCTACTGCACCACTTAATTGTCCAACCAAAATTAAACTAATGTAAACTAAATGTCCGATTTCGACAAACAATTTTTGCTATTTGACGAATAGAATATTCTAGAACATTTATCAAAACGTGCTATTCCATCTTTTATTCGATGAGCAATTAAATGGTGCAATCGATTTTTCGATATCTTTGTTAGTTGACGAATAGAACATTCTAGAATTTTTGTCAAAATGCGCTGCTTAATCTAATTTTTAGTGCCCATTTCAATAGCGAAGTTTGTTTTTTGGTATCTTTGCTAGTTCACGAGTAGAATATTCTAGAATCTTTGTCAGCTTCCGCGATTTGGCGTCTTTTACGCTGATGAATGCGATAGTGAAGTTGATTTTTCGACAGTTTTCTAAAAGTCGTCACTCATATTCATTAGTATAACATTCGATTTCCTTTGTCTACACGACCGAATTTTAGGTGTAAATTGTCTCTTAAGATAATTTTGTTTTAAATAAATTCAGATAAATAATATTTACCCACCCTCGAAACAAAAGTTTACCGACGCCCCTGATCTTCCGATTTTACGTACTTCCCCTTAAATTTGCACCGACCACTACGTAAAATTGGATTTGTGGTGTATGTATCTGTACGTATTTACTTTTTGTTCAGTACTTACACATTAGCAAAGATTATTCTTAAAATGGTCTCATTCGGAACATACAAACGTATTTTCTTATTAATAATAATAATTGTTATCAATTTATTATAATTATGTATTTATTGTGTACAGTTGTTATTTTAAATAGAAAAAATTAATTATTTAATGTATGTAGTTAAGTTATGTACTTATTTTATATAAGTATATAACTAAATAAACTGTATTTTTAATATGACAGGGGTTATTAAGAAAAGAAAACATTTAACGTGAGAAAATAAACTAGAAATATTTGGAGAACTGGGCATCGCAGCATGTCTTAGCTTTTGGTTACGGTGTATCAGTGACCTAGTAAATATATGTATATGCATATACATAGACATTTAGTTCATCCTGTATGTTACGCTTAAAATAGGGAAAGTGACTTGTTTACTATTCCCTATTTTGAGCGGAATCTGTATTAGGTTTGATAAAAAATGTGATTTTAAAAAAAGTTGCAATTTTACTTTCTTTTCAAAGGAAATATACCTATGTACATAGTTATTGGATGAAAAAATTTTAAGGACAGGTAAAATGAATGATGTTTACTGTCTTTGTGCTTATTGTTATCACTATTTTTAAACTTAGAATTTTATTAGCAAAAAATCCTAACATATAATAAGTAAACAAACTACGCATGCCTATTTCTAAGAAACTTTTAAAACAAAACTACATCTTTTAGTGATTTGAAGAATAAAAATTACAATAACTGTTTTAAAAACATCTTTATTTTTTATTTTTTTTTTTTAAATTGTAGCGTTATCTGAAGAAGACGGAAGCACTGTAAGCAAAATCAATCTCTATTGTTTTATTATATTATTAAATTCGTTAGAATACATCAGTTATATCTGTCCATAGTCTAAGACAAGTTTACGAAAATTGAAATCTACACAGTTGTAAAATTAAGATAGTCTTTTTGTGTTTTTCATGTGACAAGAAGTAAACATTTAACCACGTAAACATTTTAATTCAGAATTGTAAAAAAGTTCCACATTTCACAACCACATTTTTTCTTTTTGTTAATACAAAGATACTGACATTTTCGAATATCTATATCAATGTTAACTCTATATAAACTTTGAGAAAAATAAGGCCCGTTCCACACTGTAATGCTGCTTTTGATACGCTTTCAGTTCAGTTTCGCTTGGTCCATTTAGTATCCATTCTCTATCTTCACTATAAAGATGTTTACGATACGCTATTGGTTCACTAAATTCTACAAAATCTTAGTACAATTGAATGCTAACGGAATGAAGTGGGATCTAAAAAGTATTTAGACTATCCCAAAAAATCATTACAAGTTTGATCTTGCTCTGTCTAATCGCGATCCAAACCGTACTTGAATCCGACTTTAAACCAAACTTAATGATACGGATAGTAAATACACTCATTGTTTCTTCTATAAGAGTATTTCATCCAACTCACAGCCGAAGTGTAATGTGAAATGAGCCTAATGTTTTTAATAGTATCACAGAAGCCATCAAAGTCTATCTTCCAGACGGACAAATAAGTTCTATCTCAGGCACTTCCAGTAA
Source organism: Brachynemurus nebulosus (assembly GCA_035578155.1). NCBI lineage: Eukaryota > Metazoa > Arthropoda > Insecta > Neuroptera > Myrmeleontidae > Brachynemurus > Brachynemurus nebulosus. Next base: position 31,776,746 of record JAPWDM010000002.1, read on the forward strand.
GTAAAAATAAACAATTTTGAAATTTTAAAATGAAAAATGTTTTATGTTAGAGTTACTTGGCGAAAGAAACCCAATTTATGAATAAATACCCCTGTCGCAGCATCCTGCATAACATAGCGAATTTCCATTTACAAAAGTACGTTTTTCTCGGAAACTAGTTGATATAGAGTAATTGTAAATAAAAAGAACCTTCTTTATGTGATTTTTCCGCCTCATTCCGCCAAATTTTTTTCACGAAAAATTGTCAAAACCCCGTAAACGTTTTCACGACATTTCTTAAAAATAAGATGTTTCGTTCTTGAGTTATCGTGCGGACACATTTATATATATGTTTACTAAGTGTCCGCACGATAACTCAAGAACGAAACATCTTATTTTTAAGAAATGTCGTGAAAACGGTTACGGGGTTTTGGACATTTTTCGTGAAAAAAATTTGGCGGAATGAGGCGGAAAAATCACATAAAGAAGGTTTTTTTATTTACAATTACTCTATATCAACTAGTTTCCGAGAAAAACGTACTTTTGTAAACGGAAATTCGCTATGTTATGCAGGATGCTGCGACAGGGGTATATTAGGTTTAGCTCGATTTAAGAATGCTCACCAAAAATTAGCTCGATAAAAAATTTTTTAAGGGTCGCTCAAAACTTTTTAAAATTTGAAAATGGGCCAAAAATAGATTTTTGTTTTTCATCAAACTTTTTTTCTCATCCCTGCATATGTTTGTACATTGAATAATAAAAAATTTCTCCAAATTTTAACTCAAAAAATTGATAATTTTTTCCTTTGTAACCCAGTCACAGCTTAAGGCATTAGTCCGTCAGTAGTCGTCGTCGAGTCAACATACCATTGTATTAACAATATACCCATTGTTAGTTAAACACGTTGAACAGCTCTCTCTGGTAATACGTGTGTTGTGGTAGTATGCGTGGATACACATACTACTACAAAAAACCAAACTAATACACTGCAAACAGTGTGTATGTACACAAACAGAGTACGTCACAAACTCATTACAAGTGGAACAGAGGTAAAGCCAATCTAGTTTGTCCCCTTGCTGCTGATACTACCAACTACTAAATTATATTACACTACCCTTATTTGAAGTGTTGTAGTTAGGTTTTTTTGACAGATAATTGGTATATATAAAATATTAAAAAAAGAGGTACAATACATTTTAAATTGTAAGTGTATATTTCGACTCTTTTTAGCATATTTGTTTTTTAACTAAATGATTAAAATTTAAAAATTTTTAAAAATCTACCTCCGCCTGCTTGCCCCAAAACAAGCTGCCCGCAAGCAAATACGCTTATATAGCCTTAAAAAATTTTGACAAATGTGGCATCCATCAATAGAGGGACACCCTATGAGTCGCCGAACAGAGTTTGAATTTTGAAAAAATTCGGTTTCATTTTTGAATTACAGATTCCCAGTTTGACATTTTTTAAAAATAAAATTATATGTAAATTAAAATTGTTGTGCATCGGAATGAGCCAAATTTCAACTCATTCCAACGGCAAAATTGTGAAAGTATATTTTTTTTTTGAAAAAAAAAAAATTACTACTTAAAAAGTAGAGGGGGTATTTTTGCAACCGCGCCAACCCCGGCAGAAGTAGATTTTCATACTTTACTATTATCAAATAAGCTATATAAGAAATTCTAGCTTTATGGCGAGTACCTTAGTCGAGGTGGCGGGTAGCTCTCCTACTATTACATTTCACGATTTTTTACATGCAAAATTTGAGAGTGAATAGTATAAAATTTTTCGCTATTTGATTTTTCTCTTTATTTATGCTTCAAATTCTACAACTCTGTTGAATCTCATCAACCTAAGATTGTTAGAAGTGCTTTATATTTTTGATGATAAGTGGAAAGTCAATCACAAAATTGCCGTTTTTGGAGGTATTCAGGCTTGAAAAGAATAAGTCATTAACGTATATAAATTGAAGATTTGTTTTAGTTTCAGAATAAATCAATTTGGCACCAACAAACTCAAAAAATCATTTTATTTAAAAGCAATATTTTAAACAAATAGGAGTCTCCACCCACCGCCGGAGGTTTCTAGAACCGCCCCGGTAGCGGATGGTGGGTCCAGAACTTGTTTTCTTATTTTCTCAAAAACTAGCTAACCTAGAATAATAGTTCAAAAACCATTTTTATGTGATTTTTTTCCGTCTTTGCAATGGTGTAAAAAACTGGCGAAAACTTTTAAATTATAGCAAATTTTGGCAAAAAACTAATTTTTTGCAAGAACAAAAACCATGTTCCTGGCATCCGACGTGCTTGGCTGAAGAACTCATCCAAGATTTTTGGATTTTCAACGTTGTCACCAAATTTCGTAAAGCTAGCAGTTTTTCCTGAAGAGCTATCGTGCTGATACATATATACATACATACATACATACATACATACATACATATATATATATATATATATATATATATATATATATATATATATATATATATATATATATATAAATTTTAGTGAATATTATTTTTGGGTTCTAGGGGCCTCAAAACAAATTTCTGCCATATTCGCGGGCTGCACTTCCACCATGAGCAAGGCTGTAATAGCGAGTTTCCATTCTGGAAATTCGCTAAAAAACTTTTATATTATAGGTTTTGAATTCCAATATCGTAGAGAGTGAATCTGTAAAAATATATATATTTACGTATATTTACGTAAATAAATATATATATTTACGTATTTATGTATCAACGCGATAAGTTTCGAATAAAAGCTACTTTTATGAAATTTGGTGAAAACATTCGAAGCCCAAAAATCTTGGATGAGTTTGTCAGCCAGACACGTCGGCTGACATGGTTTAAGTAAGTGGACATGGACAGTAACATGATTTTTTGACCATTTTTCGTGAAAATTTAAGTTTTTGGCAAAAATTTGCTACAATTTAAAAGTTCTTGCGTTATTTCTTTACACCGTTGGAAAGATGAGAAAAAATCACATAAAAAAGGTTTCTGAACTATTATTCTACATAAATGTTTTTGAGAAAAATAGAAAATAAGTCAAATTTCACAGAATAGTTCGTTCACATTTGTATTATATTATATGTATACTCGTATGTACATATACTGTACAATGTACCTACAGTAAATAGGCACGATTTCAAAGTTTAACATTGTATTACTTTGTATTTGCTTTCTTACGAATACTCATTCTAATATATTTAAAATTTACGCGAACCTGATCACTTTATCATAGTAATCAAAATTTTCTGAAAAATATATTTGATTTTTGAAAAAGAACAAAAATATATATTTTGTCTTGTTCTGAGCTTGAAATTTTTACATTTTTATAAGTCAATTCTATCTCATTTGCGGTACAAGAACGTTGCAGTTTTTTGTTGATAGATGGACTAAATACTAGAGTGATTAATAGACGTGAGACAATGCCGACTAGGCCAAGCAGCCATTTTTCAGAAGAAATGTTAAAATAATTATTAACTATTTGAGTAATACTGGGTTTAGACTTACACATTACGTTCGTTACATAACGTTAGCTGTTTAATGCGCCTTGAGTTTGAAACAAATTATGTTTATATTTGTATATTATGTTAGGTGCGTTACGTGCGTTAATATGTCCTATTTCAAGTGCACTCCTGTGGTAAAAATCTGAAGCATATTTAAATTGACAGAAGTAAATAATGTAATAAAAATAATTGTTAAATAAAATATTTGTGGCCACTTTAGGTATTGTGGTGACTTTAGGTACGAGAAAGTAGTTCCGACATACGATAATAACCGTTTTCAAAAAAAGTTTAGATTAAGTAAAAAAACCTTCAACTATTTAGTAGCAATTCTGAAACCGCATATCCAGAAAAATAATACCAGGATGCGCGACGCAGTAGTGGTGGAAAAAATTATAGCTTGTGCGTTAACTATTTTAACACTTTCAGTCCCATGGTTTCGGCATCCGAAACCAAACAAAACATCCCCAAAAGCCGACCGCGATCAATAATTAATTCATTAGTTGGTTACGCATTCTGTGTGCGATGTTTATCATCATTCATCACACGGATGTGTTCTTACTCACACAAATACATACCAACACGCACTACTCTTTTGGTTTCTATGTATAAAAAAATTTTAAGATAAACAAAAAGTACATAAAAAATATAATTTATATTTTTAAATAAAATTGATTTGAATGTCAGTGTATATGTACTATGTACGTATCCCGTACGTATGTTTACAGTTTCACACATACATGTTGAACTGTGTTGAATCTATTCAGTGTTTGAATTTTTTTATTTTATGTATTTGTTTATATAAATTTTTTTTTTTAAATATTGGCGGCTTCCGGGGAAGTTTACTATGAAAGTGCTCGGGCCTCATAGTGTTAAAAGGAAACGTAGATTTTTGGACTGCTGGAGATATATTTGGTATAAGCAAATCAAGAGGAAATTGCAAAATGACACTTTTGCAATTTTTTGTAAAATGAATTTCCAGGTTGTATTGGCGCAATGGATGGAACCCATATTCCTACTCTAGCACCAACAGAAAATGCTTTTGAATATTATAATTATACAAATCATTTTATTCAATAGCCGTACTTGCTGTTGTCAGTCATGATTACAGATTTTTAAGTATTACCAAGACACAATTATCATTTTTTTTTTTCAGTTGTAAATTTTTTCCCTCAACACCTACAAGAATTTGCATTTTTTTTCAGGTATGCTAATGTCGGAAGACTGGTAGCATGCATGATGCAGCTATTTTAAAAAATTGTCAGTTATATCAGTTAATGAATGAAATCGCTGTTCCAGAAAGACACATTATTGCAGATGGAGCATTTCTGTTACTACCATCGATAATGAAACCTTACGCCGGAAACAGATTAAATTTAAAAGAATTAAATTATAATTACCGATTAAGTCGTGCGTATATAGTTTTTGAGAATGCATTTAGTAGGTTGAAGGGTCGATAGAGGATATTAATGAAAAGCGAGTAGATTTTTCTTTGGATAACATGAAAATTATTATCCAAACTTGTTTGATATTGCACAATTTATGTGAAATGAATAATATGTATATTGAAGGATGGACAGAAGATAGCTGCAGATTTGAAACAGAATTGGAAAAAGAAAAATCTGTGACAACGTCGTTTCATTTGAAACAGCTAAAAGGAAAAGGAATCTTACAAATTTGTTATTTGAAGATGGAATCTCAATTAATAATTGTTAAATTTATTGCAGTTTTAATGTAGTAATTGTATCATTTAATAAAAAAAATAATAAAAATTCGTTTAGTAAAATTTGCTGTTTTATTACTGAATTCAAACTGTAGATCGGTAATAAAAGTATGCAATAAATAAAAAAAAATTGAATTATTGATTAATATTTTTATTTAGTTGCTGCTCCGCCAATTTTGTGAATCTATTAAGAAAAGTAAGTGATGATCGTAGCTCTTCATCTTTTTCTTCCTGTACCATTTGCCTCTGTTCTATTGCTTTCCATTTTTCATATCAAATCACTATATTGAGCCGTACTGTGGGCTGGATTATACATAATAATAAAGTTTTTCCCCTTAAGGACCCACAAAAAATAAAAATATGTAAAACATTCGCTAGACCGGTTTTGACTACTTTTGTAGTCCTCTAAGCATAAACTAGAAAAAAAATGGAAAAATTTTCTGTATTTATATTTTCTAGTTTTATTATATTTCTGATTTTTATATTTATGGTTATTTATGGTTTATGCTACTGAAGAGGACTACAAAAGTAATCGAAACCGGTCTAGCGAATATTTTATATATTTTTATTTTTTTGTTATGTATGTTATATTTTTATTTTTTTGTTAGGCATGTTGTTCCCAAACTATTTACTATCAAAAAATGTAAAACAAAATATTTTTTATTTTCATGGTCTACGATAAGCGATAATTTTTAGAAGTTTTACTTTATTTCGATAGATGGAATAACTGGAATAAGAGAATTTTAGAGTCCCTCTAATAAACAGAGTCGTGACATGTGTGCTATTTTTACAAAATTTGGTGAAAATGTTGCAAGTCCGAAACCCAAACCGTTGGACAAGTTGGTTATCCAAACACGTCCGATGCCGGAAACATGTTCTTTTGGGAATTTTTTGTGAAAAAAAATTAGTTTTTGCCATTTTTTTACACCAAACATTTTTTTACACCATTAGAAAGAGGAGAAAAAATCAAATAAAGGTTTTAAACAATCCTTCTGTATAAACTAGTTACCGAGAAAAACCAATTTTTATAACCGGAAACTCGCTATGTTATGCAGGATACTGCGGCAGGGGTATTTTCTATAATACGATTGACAAAAAAAAATTATATAATAACTGTAAGAAAGTATAAAGTTTATTTCAATTACAGATTAAGTAGATGAATGAAAAACCATAATTGATGGATCTCTGTACATACATTTACGTAAATCTATATGTATTTCCATAGTGGTTTTAGCGAATTTCCAGAATGGAATTCAGCTATTACAGCCACTGTCATGACGCGACTTGAGCCCGGGACTATGGCAGAAATTTGTTTTGAGGTCCCTAGAAACCGAAATATATATATATATATATATATATATATATATATATATATATATATATATATATATATCTATATGTCCGCACGATAACTCTCGACGAAATGTCCTAGGTTTACGAAATTTGGTGAAAATGTTGGAAGTCCCAAACGGTTGGACAAGTTCGTTAGCCAGACACGTCCAATGCTCGGAACATGGTTTTTGGGGCATTTTTCGTGAAAAAATTAGTTTTTTACAAAAATTTCCATTTATTAAAGTTTTTCCGACATTTTTTTACACCATTTTTTTAAACCATCATTCTATGTACAGTGGTTTCCGAGAAAAACGAATTTTTATAAACGGAAATTCGCTATGTTATGCAGGATGCTGCGACAGGAGTATTTATATACCTACGCTATGTATACTAAATAAGTTTGTTGAAAATAAGATGTAGCAGCTCTTCTCCATATTATGTAAAATGTAATCTCCGTGAGGAAACCGATGTTAGACTGAAGATCTAGACTGAATGGATGGATTCTCTTATTCGTTCGTATTGAACGTTACTCTTCATTACACAAGTGTAATTCAATATATCGAATGTTTCATTAAAAATTTACGTTGGGAAAAGCTTTAATTTTTCGTAGTCTTGAATGCAGTCCTTGAAACATTCAGAATTTCAGACACATACATTTTATCAATTTAGGTATAAAGTTTTCATGTTTGACGTTAGAATACGATAACAATAATAGTGTTTCACGTCTGGTTTTCAGACTTATCAATCAAAAACAGAGATCATTTACACAAATACAGGTTACTTGAGATAGCTGTCTTCATAGAGAAACTCATTGACATTCATTTAAAATTAAGAATGAAAACTGCAGAAAAATCTTTGTGAGTGTAATTGACGTGGGAAACCATAATCCATACCAGTGGGTATTCAATAACCATGTATGAGCAATCGTTACGGACGGTACGGCTACAATTTCGGCACAGATGGAAAAAGCAACCGTTGGGGCCTATGCGCTTATTTTAATTCTAAAGAACAATGTTTTGATTACTAATAGATCTTAGACTATGAAGACCTAGTTTTGATTTTGTATATTTTTCTACAATCATAGTAGAAAGTAGACTTTTGCGCTCTGTGAAGAAAACGAAAAATAATATGTGTTTACCGAGGACTGTTACTTTTCACTTTAAAGTGAAAAGTAGTACTTTGTCGTTCGCTCAACATATATTTAATTACAAATAGCGTAGGCGTTGCTTGTATTTTTTATGGCAACAAATAATTTTAAACTTCATATTATTTTTATCGTGAACAAGTAAAATATCAATTTTATTAAATTTCAATATAACTAATATTAATTACAAATAGTAAATAATTATAAATAATAAGTTGAAAAATAATAAAAAAAAATATACACATACGTATTCTTCTTAAATACACCTCCAGATATTTCTGAAGCTGCAAAAATTATAACATTAAAATAAATGTTAACGTCCATGATTATTATTTTCAAGTATTTTTTAAATAAAACGAATACATTTTAAGATTGTAGAAAAAGTTATGTGCGTAAGGTTCAATTTACATTGACGTTCCGCTCTCGGTACGCTCCCGCTCCACTATCGCTCCGATATAATCTTGTTGTGTTCATATTACAATGCTGATAACATGCTGGTACCTATTTGTTCTCCATTCACACTATAGTGCCACTCTCCCTCCACTGCTCCGATAAAATTTTTTTTCCATATATTAAACACTATTGTATTGGGAGAACATATCATAATACAATATATCATAATGAGTAGTCAAGTAATACGTATCATAATGACTATTGTAGCAAGACGTCGCGTCGTTGTGTTGTATCATGTTTTCCTAACACGATAATTTTCAAATAAATGAAGAAGGCTGAGAGACGGAACGGAGTGGAATCAAAAACGTGTTCACACTATCGATATAGGTCTGATATCGTTTCGATACCGCTCCTGATATCGGAGTGATATCGGAGTGATGATGTGAATACACTCATTGTTTCTTATGTAAGAATATTTTATCGAATCGGGAGCGTAGTGATATCGTACCGAGAGCGGAGCGTTAATGTAAATCGGGCCTAATTCGAGCACAAAGTAACATTGCCGCTCTCATGAGAATAACGCGCTCTGCCTGGTGACGTCGTGCGTCAACATTCTCAATCGAGCGGCAATGTACCACTTTGCGCTCTAATATAATACAAATAACTATTATATGGGCGATAAAGTAAATGCAAAAACAATATAGTTATTACTAGAGTCAAGATTCTTATGGGCAACAACAGGACCGTATTTGTTTTTGTAAGATATGAACTATACATGATATAACCATAACTCATTGTTAGTCATCATAGCGTCGAGAATAGTTGGGCAAAGTCAGAGACGAATTAATAAAAAATCAATAAAATGTTTGCAAAATTTTTACAAAAATATATATAATACAAAAAATTATAGGTTTTTAATGAAAAAATTTATTCACCTGATAAATAGTTGTAAAATAATTGAGAATATACTCGAAATTAATATAAATTGACCAAATAAAAATACAGCAATCTCCCGAAGAACACGATTGGTTCCGTGTTCTTTGAAACCGTGTTGTTCGAGACTCCAAAAGATAGGCATTTTCTATTACAGGTGTGAAAATAAAAAAATATAAAAAATTTTAAACAAATAACGCAACGGAATTTGAATTACTTACTTGCATACACATTTGTATGCAATGCGTATTTATTTCGATTAAAATAGAATGGAATTGAGCATTCATTAGTTCTGAAGTCGGTCTATCATAAAAATTTACTGAAACCTCGTAAACGGTGCATCGTAGCTCAAAAATAACGAAATATTTGAAGGTTTAAGCGAAGCAAGTTGTGGATATTCCAAACATATTGCGACTCTTAAAACCTGCTTTTCGTTATCGAAAATTATCGATAACGAACTACTTATCATAAATTCGTTATAATTGTTTAATTTAAGCTGTATTAGACCCTTTAAGCTCTATTTGGTCACCAATAGAATATTTTCGAAAAAATTAATTTTCGGTATTTTTCGTAAACTTTTGATCGTAAATATCTCGCAAACGGTGCGTCGTAGCGAAAAAATAACGAAATTTTTGAAGGCTTAAGCGAAGCAAGTTATGGGTATTCCGAACATATTGGGACTGTCGAAACCTACTTTTCGTTATCGAAAATTATCGATACCGCGTAACTTATCATAGATTGGTTATAATTGGTTAATTTAGGCTTTGTTAGTCCCATTGATTTAGTCACTAATAGAATATTTTCGAAAAAATTAGTTTTCGATACTTTTCGCAAACGTAAACTTTTTGTCGTAAATATCTCCTAAACGGTGCGTGGTAGCGAAAAAATAACGAAATTTTTGAAGGCTTAAGCGAAGCAAGTTATGAGTATTCCGAACATATTGGGACGGTCGAAACCTACTTTTCGTTATCGAAAATTATCGATGTCAATTTAAATATTTTCAAAATTTAAATATGTAAATTTTTACATATTCGTTATACTATAAAATTCTCAAAAATTTTAGTAGTTTTTATTTCCAGCATTTTTCTTTTATAATGGCAGATTCAATTTACACGATTTTTATTCGTGTAAATCGAATCAACATTTGATATACATATTCGCGTACGTTGAGGACTTTGAGGACATTGAGGACGGTATTTACTTATTCACAACTTCTCTTTTAATTCATTCATACCTACGATGTCGTCAAAAATTATTTTTTGTATGTGTTTGAATGAAATGGACGACTGTATCATGTAAAGTCGTGTAAGTCACTTTATGTAAGTGTATTTGTGTATCTGTGTACGACAATTAAAAATTTAAAAAATTGTAAGCAAGGTAGGCACATTAAATTTTAAAAAGTTAAAGAGAGATAAAGCGTTTGTTTTTCTGTTCAGACTTAAAGGAATGTCGATGATGGGTTTGACACATTTTGACAGGTAATATTTCATTTTGTATATATACGCTTAGCTAGTTAAACAAACAAATACTGCAAAACTTTAATGCAATAAAATTTGGGGCCCTTTTTTCTTTTTGATATAAATCTCACATAATAAAGTTTTTTAAAAAATTTTTCGCTTCTTTATGTTGAATTTTAAAAAAATTGTAGGATTTTGTAGTTTTTGGTTTTGATTTGCAAAATTTTTGCAAAAATTTTCCAAACATTCGATGTCAATTTATTGATTTTTTATTAATTCGTCTCTGACTTTGCCCAACTTTTCTTGACTCTAGTTATTACGTTATACTTACGAGATTTTTACGACTTTTTGGAAAAAACTTTTATTTAATAACTTCTTAGCAAAACATCAGCAATCAGATTAAATAAATTAGGAGATTAAGATGGCAGAAAACCAAGGAATGAAAGAAAGTCACGGCTTAAGCCACGGCTTAATTTAGTTCAAAATTTCATATAATGGTGTACTTATTGTTACAAAAAATGTATTTTTTTTGGAGGGCCTGCGTTTTGACTTAGCTTTACCAAAAGTAGACAGCGTGGCTAACCGGACGGTTAGTAATCCTGGAATAAAATGACTTTTTGGCGACCTAGTAGACCTATGCGTTGAAATCTATTTTATTACTGGATGCTGTACGGTACGAGAAATAGTAAGATAGTTTCTGATGGTCTAAAATCAATTAAACATGTCTAATAATGTTACAGAAAAAGACTGGTAATTTTCTTAATTGGTACTAAATACCTTTTAATGGAATATTTTTGGTTTAAGAGTAAGGGAAACACTGAAAAAATTGTCGAGAGTCCAATGACTGATAAGTAAGACAGTTTCTTATATTTTTTGATGTGTAGAATTCGAAAGTAGCAAATAAAAAAGTGTAACCTCAAGAAAATTTTCCAAAAATTAATTATAATCGTCTAGACCAGTGTTTCTCAACCTTTTTTCAGTCACGATCTGGTAAAATCTAGCATAATTTTGTGTGGACTGGTCACCTATGGGATTATAATGATGATTATCAGTTTTGTAATTAATAAAACAAATATTTTAGTCAGCAAAAGTACAAAGTTTATTTTTTGCTAAGTAAAACTTTTGTTAAGTAACATTACCATTAATAGTGGTAAATATTATTTACAAATATAGCATACCATAAAGTAATGCCCAAATTAGTGAATATTATTATCAGTTTTCTAAATTACATGTGTAAGTAATTTATTGTTTTTTTCTTTTTTCTTTTTTTTTTAATTAAATCAACATTTAGATTTAACTTTGCAAATTTCTAAAATAGGTAGGGGAGACTGGGAGAAAGTGGTCAGTGGAGGTAAAGTGGCCATTGGCCTTTACTCACCGGAAACTACTCCAATTTTGGAGCGAAGCTGAATACTAGCTTGTATAGACAAGCCATTAGTATTCTATTAAAACGTCAATGATCAGTTCACTATATTGTACGCATTATAACGAATTTTCTGAATTTTCGAGTGTTGATGTAAAGTAAGTTTTAAGTTGTATTCTCATTATTTTTTTATTAGTTACGAATATAATTTTTTAATTGGGATAGCTAAAAACTCTGTCTAATTACCTTTAAAATAATATAGTTATCGACGAATCAGAAAATTCTTTCTTGAAATTAGTTGTAGTTTGCCAAAATGGCGTCTAACGGGGTAAAGTGGCCAGTGTCTCCGATCGCTGCTCAAATTGAATTTTTAGAATATTTTAACATATTATATTAAATTCAGAACTTTTATTTAGTTCTTTATATTTTATAAACAGAAGAATTGCCTGAAATCAGTTTTTAGGGCTCCGAGAAAAAATGGGAAAAAGGAACCCTTATAATGAGATCTCAATGTCTGTCCGTTCGTCCGTCCGTTGATATATAATAATTAATGATACAAACATAGTTTAATTTTGTATATAATTACTTAAAGATTTCTTTTTTGGTTGAAATGGGTACCCCTGGCCACTTTACCCTACATAGTGGGGTAAAGTGGTTACTTTTCAGATGTTGCAAAAGACAAAAATTGCAGAAATACCTTTCAAGATATTGTTGATATATTAATGGTTATTGGTTCTGCACTAAAGCAACTATATGCTAAATACTTATTAATCTGTATTTGTTTTCAAGTAAATAAACTAAACAACATTTTGTGTTAGAGTAGCCACTTTACCCCAGTCATCCCTACTACTAATTTTATGGATATCAATTTTTGTTAATTTAGACAAATTTTATAGTTAAAGTAATAAAAATCCAATTTCTTAGGTAGACTCAAGTCATAGCAAATCAATATTAGCAATTTCATAGATTTTTTAAGCAGAAATGGATACTCGCTTTCCACAGAAAAGTACAAGGTGAAAAGTACACGAAATATGCAAAGTTGGCGAGAGAAATGACGGGCCTTCGGCCACAATAAAAAAATTTTCATTTTTTTCTCCAAAAATACAGTTGGCGAGCAAAAAAAAAAACATCTTACTTTCATTGAGCCTTGTAACAATAAGAATTAAGGATGCATACTGAGCATAAGCTGAATTATGTACTAAAATGGAAAACTGCTATATTTCACAAAACACTTTTCAGTAAACATTCTATATCTGTGTGTTAATCGTATTTGTACGGATATGAGAATAATAACAGCATACTTTTCACCACTTGAACAACGTGTCGTTTTTATAACATTCAGTGTTGTAAGTGGAATATGTACGAATGTTATTTATTACGAGATATAAAAAGAAAACATATTTATTTATATCTAATAATTGCAATCCATATACACACTTGTATACGTACACAGACACGATTTACATGTGTGTATGTGCACTGCGAACGCATACAGTTACAAAGAGACGCAGGGAGTAGACAGACAAAGCCCCACATCTCGACTTAACGCGAATATTTGATTCGTTCATAAAAATACGTAACGTAGTTAGGTAGCGATATACAATGTATATAAAAATATTTACAATACTTACACATATTATTTTTCTGTTATTTCGATACTTGGTTACAAATGAAAGTAGTCTGTTTATTTTTCACTGGTGGATAGAAAAGATTTGTCTTGTACAAGAAGACACGAGATTTCGTGGGAAATAAGTTTCAAAGAAACATCTGATGTGGGTGTTGTCAAAGGATCTAATCTTTTTTTTAAACAAGAATACAAATTTTTGGAGTGCAAAATCAAAACCGATTTTTAATCATTCGGAAGCGCCGTTTATGATCGATAGAGATTGAAGCCAGTACACATTATAGAGTTTCAAATCACGTCTCTCGTTGTAAAATGGATATTCATGGCTACTAAGTCTTGGATGGCTTACAAAAGATTTTGATATATGATTTTTATTCTAATAAGACACTCACTAATTCTTAGGTAAATACTGCTGACAAAAAGATGCACCCGAAGTGAAATTCACAATTTTGATGAACTTCCCTGGCTTGTAGAAGAGGCAAAAATAACGGACTCGTATTTTTTTTATCGGTCATTTTCCACGTTAAGGGGGTGAAACCAGCCCCGAAAGTTAGGAGTTCAAATCATATTCCTTAAGATATCTCGAAAACTATAAGAGATGGACGAAAACTATAAAATTGGGGAAATTTTACTCTTTCCTAAGTAAAAGATCTATTCACAAGTATAGGTTAAACAAGTATATAGAGGGGCTGGAGGGGTAAATTCTCTTGTAGAGCCTGCATGGTTCAGTGTGTCAAATGTTTAATATTATAAACAAAAAGAGCACTAGAAATACGTTTCTGTAATATCTTGGTGAATAAATTGTATTATTTAGCTATTAAATTAGTTGTTTTCATTACGCGAATCCTACATTTAACTAACGGAAAAGTCACACTGTCAGGGTCATCGATTTGGCCGAGTCTACGTCTACTTAAAGAGGTTCACTAGTGCAGTAAATCTCCAAAGTCCTATAATGCAACACTCGGAAATAAGAGAGAAATCTCTCGAAAGTTTTAGGGATACAATTACTACAAACTCCAAAAATTCAGAATTGTTCATACTTGCTTAAAGAAAAATGCGAAATCTGATTTCGTGAAGATGCAATACAAATCCACTCACTAATCCACCACCAATTATCAGTAGCAATTTTTTAAAAAATGATCAAATACGCGTGATTTGCATCGAAACTTTCCGATTAAAGAGACAATTTTAAAAATGTAAATGATATATTTTTTCCCCTTGATAAACTAAAATACTCCTGTCGCAGCATTCTGCATAACATAGCGAATTTCCGTTCAAAAAAATTAGTTTTTCTTGGAAACTAGTTGACATAGAATAATAGTTTAAAGACCTTTTTGCGTGATTTTTTCTCCTCGTTTCAATGGTGTAAAAAAATGTCGCAAAAATTTTTGAATAAAGGGAAATTGTGGCAAAAAACTAATGTTTTTCACGAAAATTGCCAAAAAAATCATGTTTCGAGCATGGGACGTGCCTGGTTAACGAACTCGTCCAACGGTTTGGGGCTTCCAATATTTTCACCAAATTTCGTTAAAATAGGGCGTTTCGTTAGAGAGTTATCGTGCGGACACACACACACACACACACACACACACACATATATATATATATATATATATATATATATATATATATATATATATATAGATATAGATATATATATATATATATATATATATATATATATATATATATATATATATATATATATATATATATATATATATATATATATATATATATATATATATATATGTAATAGCTGATAATCGAAATCGGATAGGGACACTTCTGAATGTTTCCTTGTGAGATAAAAAGACACGATATCTTGTGTAATGTTTTTATACTTTTTATTGAATTCTTGATGAAATTTCGATCGTTAGTATTTGGTGTTATTGTTGCCATGTTATTTCTTTAACGGCCATGATGTAATACTGTAAGTATTTTGATAAAACAAACATTTAAACCAAGACGTTTTTGATACAACGTCTAACCGATTTGTGTTAGTTAATATAAGAATCATTTGTGTATTCGTGTATTATCCACGACATTCGTATAATATGCGTATTATCCGGTTAATACGCGTATTTTCTATTTCATACGTATTAGTCGGAATATAGAGACAGTAATGTTGCCTCTGGTACTCTGTGGCTAACACAATGGAACAAGGCAATATCTTAAAATATCTAGAAGATGGCTCTGAAATACATTTCGTCGAATAGAAGTATAAAAGAGACATAATGCTTAAGTAGAGTCCCTATAATAAATATAGTGTGACATGTGTCTGAACGCTGATTGGTTCCGGCATTTTCTATCCAAAGTTTTCGTAAAATACATTGGAAATAAATTAAATATTAACAAAAATCATTTAGTTTAACCTAGAAAGAATAATTAAATTAAAAATTTTGAATTGTTCATTAATTCATAACTTATTAACAATAATTATGCACTCAAAAATATTTACTCAAACATGTGATAATTAATTTTGAAGCTTCCCCCTCTGTTTTGGACAGAAAATGGATGACATGTCACGACTCTATTTATTATAGGGACTCTATGCTTAAAACGTGGAGGATGTCATCTTGTAGTGACTGGATGAAACATATTATACAACATTTTAAATTACACATTAAATGTAATTTTATTGTTAAAATGAAAAAATAAATAAATAATTTTAGAAAATACTGTGCAAAAAATTGTATATTATACCAATAGACAACACGGACACGATGGATTGCAATACTGAACTATGGATTTATTCATCATGCAATATCTAAATATCGCATATAAAAAAAACGCCGTGAGCAGCGGGGCCCCATCACGGTAGTCAAATTTTCCCCTTCATCTTCGGTATTGAATGTCTACAAGCGAAATGTGATTGAAAGTCTACAACCGAATTGTCATTTTGTTGGTTTCAAAACTGGTGATGAGTGTTCGGCTGATCGAGGCTTTAAAAAAAGGTTTTAAGTATTTAAGGGCTGTATCTCAGTAAATTTCAATTTTGTGCCGAAAACAGGTAGCAGAAAAAAAACCAACACAATTCGTACGAGGACATTCCTGCCCATGTTTATCCGCTAATTGCCTTTATGTTTTAGTTTTAAATATTAAAAAAGGACCTTAAATAGTAAACTGGAAGGCCTTTATAAAGATATTTTTTCTTTCAAAAAAAAAAAAAATAAATAAATAAATACCTAAATAAAAAATAAAAATTATTTTATAAATAATAAAAATCCAAAATTCCTACTTAATGGCTGACGTATTTTCACACTTTTAGTATTTTACTAAAAGAGTGAAAAATTGACGATTTCAATTACTTTCTATACTAATGTAGTATTTTCAGTTGTGGAGTATTTTACTAAAGAAGTATTGAAAATATTCTCTTGAGAGTAAACAATCGTTCAGTTTAATTTTGAATTAACCATGATTTTGATTTGTCCGTCCTTGTTCTCCCATTACTGCACCGAGTAATCGGTGTTGACTGTATTTTGGCAATATGAATGGTGATTTTAATGAAGATAATACGTTTGAGTCTATAGTACGAACTGCTCAAGTTAGAAAAAACAGGCGTGTAAGAAATCAAGCTTTTTATTTGAGAATGGGGGGGGTGGGGTGCGCACCATATAGAAAAAATGAAAGAGATAAAATTTTTTTATTAATTTTCAAAATTTTCAGAAAAAAAAGAAACTAAGAAACCAAAAATTTTTTCTCTAAAGATTTTTTGTTTATAGTGGATGCCACCCAAATCATTATTTCCATCTTTTTCTGATAAAATTTTTATGTTACATCACACATTTCTAATAACTAAAAGAGTATTTGGAGAAAACTAAAGTAGTTGAAACTAAAGAAGTATTCTGTGAATGAACTCTCCAAGCAAAACTAATGTAGTAAAATACTAAAATAGTATAATACTTCTTTAGTTCTAACTAAAGTAGTTTACAAAACTAAAGTAGTAAATTTCTCTGATTTGGTGCTCGTCAGCCTATATGTATGTATACATATAGAATTACCTCTATGTAATATAATATGTATGTATGCAACTACCTATATGTATTTGCTTTTGTTAAAAAAGTAAATTCATTTTTAGTCGAATTTTCTCCGAAAAATTAGACTTATACAGTCTATACGATAAGAGCTGCGAGAGGCGAGACCAGGGGCGCTATCCGTTTTCGGACCCGTAGAACACGATTATGTAAAAAAAAAAGATGTCTGATATATATATATATATATATATATATATATATATATATATATATATATATATATATATATATATTTTCCCGCAACCTTTTAATATGTGTAGGGCCCCCCTATGGAAGTTATGAGATGAAATTTGGTAAGTGGGGCTTATTCCGATGCACAACAATACTATCAAAGTGGGGTCAAATTTTGGGCAAATTTTTTTTCGGACCCGACCTTTAAGGGGGTGGTGGGGGGCAACAAAACAATAGAAACTTTCCAAACAGGTTTTAAATAATGTTTCGATCAATTATCTACAACATATCCAAAATTCAGCTTCCTAGGGTGATTTGGAGGGAGTAGAGAGGTGGAAAACGATTTTCGCTGGATCTAACACGCCCCCAGCCCCCCAGAATTAACGTAGAGGATTGAAATTTGGTGTGTTGGTAGAGTTCATACCTAGGTTGTGCTTTTTGGACGTTTTAATATTTTACCCCCACCCCCCTCATTTTTAAACTACAATTTCATGCTTTTTCGACGTTTTCGAAGTTTGTACCACTCGCACAGGTCACCCGAATAAACCTAGAGGGCTGAAATTTTGTACTCGGATTGAGTTAGTATCAAGGGGGTGCCTTTTGGGGGTCTCGACTTTTAACCCCTACCCCCACCATTTTTATACCCAAAAGAACATGATTTTTCTTGTTTTTTAACAGTTTCGTTCGGGTCAAAATCTCCCCAAATAAACCTAGAGGGCTGAAATTTGGTGTACAGGTTAAGCTAATAGCCAGACACTGTTTTTTGGAGGTTTCAACTTTTAACCCTTACCCCCACGATTTTGACGCCAATATTTCCTTAATTTTTTTGCTTGTTTTCTAACACGTCTAGAGACTCCATAAGGAAACCTAGAGGGCTGAAATTTTGTACGTGTATTCAGTAAGTATCCAGCTAGTACCTTGTAGGGAGTCCGCATCACTTTTCCCCCCACTTCTCCCATTTTTACATCGGAATTGAAAGCTATTGTTAAATGTGTTTTAAAAGCATTATGTTTATTCTAAATACAAGTAGGCGAATAGTAATTTTAAAAAATTTAAAAAAAAGTGAACTTACTTTTATGACAAATGAAGTACATACATATTAAGTAATTTAAAAATGTTATTAAAGTCACTGTTTATTTATAAATTAGGAATTTTGGATTTTTAGTATCTATAAAATAGAAATTTTGGATTTTTTTGGAAAGAAAAAATATCTTTATAAAGGCCTTCCAGTTTACTATTTAAGGTCCTTTTTTAATTTTTAAAACTAAAACATAAAGGCAATTAGCGGATAAACATGGGCAGGAATGTCCTCGTACGAATTGTGTTGGCTTTTTTTCTGCTACCTGTTTTCGGCACAAAATTGAAATTTACTGAGATACAGCCCTTAAATACTTAAAACCTTTTTTTAAAGCCTCGATCAGTCGAACACTCATCACCAGTTTTGAAACCAACAAAATGACAATTCGGTTGTAGACTTTCAATCACATTTCGCTTGTAGACATTCAATACCGAAGATGAAGGGGAAAATTCGACTACCGTGATGGGGCCCCGCTGCTCACGGCGTTTTTTTTTATTTTTTAAAGTTACTATTCGCCTACTATGTGTTAGAATAAAAGTAATTCATTTAAAACATATTTACAATACCACTGAATTCCGATGTAAAAATGGGAGAAGTGGGGGGAGAAGTAATGTTTAATCCCTAAAAGGCACTAGCTGGATACTAACTCAATACACGTACAAAATTTCAGCTCTGTATGTTTTCTTAGAAAGCTTCTAGACGTGTTAGAAAAAAAGCAAAAAAATCAAGGAAATATTGGCGTAAAAATCGTGGGGGTAAGGGTTAAAAGTTGAAACCTCCAAACAGCAGTGGCTGGCTATTACCTTAACTTGTACACAAAATTTCAGCCCTCTAGGTTTATTTGGGGAGATTTTGACCCGAACGAAACTGTTAAAAAACAAGAAAAATGATGTTCTTTTTGGTATAAAAATGGTGAGGGTAAGGGTTAAAAGTTGAGACCCCCAAAAGGCACCCCCTTGATACTAACTCAATCCCAATACAAAATTTCAGCCCTCTAGGTTTATTTGGGTGACCTGTGCGAGTGGTACAAACTTCGAAAACGTCAAAAAAGCATGAAATTGTAGCTTAAAAATGAGGGGGGTGGGGGTAAAATATTAAAACCTTCAAAAAGCATAACCTAGGTATGAACTCTATCAACACACCAAATTTCAATACTCTACGTTAATTCTGGGGGGGCTGGGGGCGTGTTAGATCCAGCGAAAATCGTTTTCCCCCTCCCTACTCCCTCCAAATCACTCTAGGAAGCTGAATTTTGGATATGTTGTAGATAGTTGATCGAAACATTATTTAAAACCAGTTTGGAAAAGTTTTATTGTTTTGTTACCCCCCACCACCCCCTTAAAGGTCGGGTCAAAAAAAAAATTTGCCCAAAATTTGACCCCACTTTGATAGTATGAGGTGCCTCGACAATGAGCCCCATTTACCAAATTTCATCTCTTAACTTCCATAGGGAGGCCCTACACAAATTAAAAGGTGGCATATATATATATATATATATATATATATATATATATATATATATATATATATATATATATATATATGACATTTTTTTCTCTACATATTCGTGTTCTACGGGTCCGAAAACGGATAGCACCCCTACTCTCGCCTCTCGCAGCTCTTATCGTATAGACTGTATAAGTCTAATTTTTCGGAGAAAATTCGACTAAAAACCTATACATATATAAAACTCCACAATTTTTTTTTCTTATTTTCAATTTTCTCAAAAACTAATCGATATATAATAATGGTTCAAAAACATTTTTGATGTGGTTTTTCCTTCTCTTTCCAATGTGTAAAAAAATTTGGCAAAAACTTTTAAATTGTAGCAAATTTTGGCCAAATACGAAAAATTCTTAATTTTTCTCAAAAACAAGTTGCCATAGAATAATAGTTTAAAGACCTTTTTTATGTGATTTTTTCTCCTCTTTTCAACGGTGTAAAATTTTTGAATTAGGGGAAATTTTGGCGAAAAACTAATATTTTCAACGAAAATTTCTAAAAAACCATGTTCTGCGCATCGGACGTGTCTGATTAACGAACTCGTCCAACGGTTTGGGACTTCCAATATTTTCACCAAATGTCATAAACGTAAGACTTTTCGTTTTTCGTTCGAGAGTTACAGCGCGGACACACATACACACACACACACACATATATATATATATATATATATATATATATATATATATATATATGTATATTTTAGTGAATATTATTTTCGGTTTCTAGGGACCTCAAAACAAATTTCTGCCATAGTGCCGGGCTCAAATCGCGTCATGACAGTGGCTGTAATAGCTGAATTCCATTCTGGAAATTCGCTAAAAGAATTTTGCTTGTACAAATTTTGTATTCATTTCTTGTAGTAGACGCCAATTAAATTTATGCTTTATTTGTTTTTATGATGATTATCATCCAAAAAACTGCACATTTGAACAAGAAAATCAATAAAAACTACTATTTCATTTCTGAATATCCGCTGCATTTTCTCATTTAAAAAAAGCGTAATTCCATAAGTAGAATTCCATAAGTCTACGTTATTTATAATTCGAATAATCCGAATTATGTTAGCAACTGAATATTTTTTATAAAAAGGGTAGAAAAAACAAATACGCTGCTAACTTCACCAAAACAACTTTCATAAGTACGAATTTTTTAAACTTGTTCTACCAACAATTGGGGCGAATCCGGACAGAGCTGTCTCTCGATATTTCATTGCCAGTGTTATGATCGCACAAGGTTAGGAGTTAGTTGTCGAAGAGAAGTAGTGAACGTGATATCTTTATATTTTGTTATTTCACAGGCACGTCTTTTATAATTTTTAAATACAGCGCGCGTTTTGAAATCTTATAAAGAAACTGCTGTACAAAAAATAACAAAAAAACAGTTATATATAATTATAAGGGGGTACAAAATGTTTGGTGTTTTGTTGACAATATAATATGTACAATAAATGAAAGCTGTATTGTGCTCAATTTTTTTTTTTTTTTTGGTAAATTAATTAACAAAAAATTGTCTATAGGTGAGGCGAATCCATACGCCATGGTGCGTTAATGTAAAAAGAAAGTGGGTATAAACTACATGAACAATAGTCTAGATAATATAGAATCGGCACTTTTTGACCGAGACGCAACAACCGGGGGCGTCCAAGGGATCGGACCTCCTAAAATTACCTGGACTCTTCATAAAATTGCGTAAGTTTCCCTTCACTTTATCTTATTTATATTAAAAAGAAAAATTTTTAATGGTTTACTAATATTTTTTATTTGAAACTCAAATTTTCGAAGACGACATTTTATTACAACATTGTCCATTGTTATCGGAGAATTGCGTTATCAAAAAATTTGGTTATTTAAATTTTTGTTTGACCCCCTGCAGATTTGTAGTTTTTGCGCCCCTGCTTTCATATATTAAAAATAAAAGAAAATCGGTCAGACAAGCTGCTGAATATTTCCATGTTCCCAAATCAACCTTGCATGATCGACTAAAAAACAAATGGCAATAAAATTTATTTAAATCTAAAATGTTTTATTTCACCCATCAAAATTCATTCGCTGATGCAGATATTTATTCTAGCGAATTTCCAGATTGGAAATTAAGCTATTTTTATTTTTTTATGTCTGATTTCGCCCATATGCATAACTGAATGTGATTTATATTGCAAAAAGGCATTGTCCGGATTCACTCCACACATAGAGACGAATTCGGACACTAGATAACCCCCCCAAAAAAAAAAATGTTGCAGTAGGTATCAATTTTGATATTTTTATTACTATCCTATATGTTCGTGATACTAAAGCATTTAAATTATTTTTTTAGAATGTTTTCGATTAATTTATTGCCAAAAAACTGAAAAAATCGTTCGGATTCGCCCCAACTGTCGGTACTGGTAAACCTAAAATTTTCAAGAAAAATTTCTTCCTTATTTCCAAGTGTTTGAAAACAGAGCTTTGGGGATTTACTATACTATAGTGAACCTCTTTAAATACTCGAAGATTTGGCGAAATCGGTGACTCCCCCCCACAGTGTGACCTCTCCTTGTAAGTGATGAATACAGTCTGTCACACAAGAGCGTCGTCTGCATATTTGAAAGAAAAATAATTATTTATCAGAAATGAATAAATCCATTTAAAGTACACTAAAAGCACTATTACGCTATTACTTAGTAAATTATCCAGACTTCATTATTGTCTAGAATTCGTGGGCCCCGTTTTGGCATACTTTTTATAAGATTTTTCGCATTTGTTGTGGGAACGACTGCCAGAGAGCTCGGATACGGCGACACTCTTGTTTTAATAAAATACCAAGTATATTTGATAGAAACTCATGTGTAAAAACACGCTTCGTCAGTAAAAATTACATTATTCCAATCATTAGAAGCGTCACTTTTTTACATACTCCGATTTGAGGAAAGATTTCAACATCGTACTACGCCAATAAATATTTACTTCGTTTAATCGCCTATTCAGAGTATACTAATATTAACTTCCATTTTAGCAATTACTTTTGTCTTTGTCGCAGTGTTAAGAAAGGCTTTCGTTGAAATAGCTTGAAAGTGTTTTTATCTTCTTTTTCAGAAGGCCCTCGCGTTTTTTCTTTCTCGAGAAAATCGTTGACGTTTTTCTGATCATTATATTGCAACACCCACTTCCATACGAAGTCTTCTGACTTGTACATATATTTAGCAGCAGCTCGAAATATTTTGCATATGATGCTCTCATTTTGGAAATGTTGTGACCTTATTGCAATACAAAGTAATACTGGCGTCTCAAGTACAAAGTGTAGTAATCTATCCTACCCTTCAACGAATGGGACAGTAGTGGAGCCTCCTATTAGTTTCCTCTTGAAACAGTCTAGCGGACGCTCTTGTGTGACAGACTGTATGTGTTAAATTAATAATGTTTATCTTATTCAGAAGTAACACCTCCCAAATTATTTCGAACTTTAATTTCGATTAATATTACTGATATTATGTTTTTATTGTCTTTTTTAGATCCAATGACGGATGCATGACATAACATAAAAACTCGAATAAAATTGTTCTGTATTCCTGAGATCGACCGTACCCACCTGACTCCATTCTAGCTACACCGTTATATATAGGGGAGACCGGGGCATGTTGACACAGTTTTTAGTTTTTGACTTTTCTAATTTTTTGTATTACAGCTATTTACATGCTTTTTATATTCAAATATAACTTGATTATTAAGCTTCATTTTGACACCTATAAAAACCTTCCTACTATCATACCTTTTTAGATACTTAACTTTTTCTTGAGTGATGTCGCCTGTATAAACATGCCCCCTTTACGGGGCATGTTTATACAGTACCTAGGGTAAGTTTACACACTTTCTAAAATGGGAAAAATAGGGCTAACAACTGTAAAAAAAAACAAATAAATATGCGATTCAGTTTTATTAGAAAAAAAATAACACAAAACTTCCAATTCAAATACCAAAAAATATAAAATAACGAAAAATTCATAGGATCTGCAAATCAATTAGGATGAGTCACAGTCACAATCACTGTTACAGTTCATGCACACAAAAAAAATTGAATCAGTTTCAATAAACCTACAGTTATCATATGTGTAAACATACCTCATGTGTCTTGTGTAAATTTGCCCCTTCGGCATATTTTCAACAAAATATAACCTATAAATTTTTTTAATGAGATTAGCATTTAACAAACTATCTTAAAATAGCCGTAAAAGAACGGCCTAACAAGATAATCCATTATGAATTGTAAAGATCTAATAGTATAATTACTATTCACATCAACATAGTAGTGTAAAAATTTATTTATTTAAAAAAAAAATCACATATTCTGCTCTACGTTGTTTGTTACTAATAGTACCTACTGGTTGCAAACTGATGTACTTGCAAATGGCAGTCTCAGTAACTTGTTTGGCCTGACAAGTGCTGCGCTCCGATCAACGGTTTGTGAGTTATAAGGATTGTGTAAACTTACCCTTGTACCAAACTTGCCCCGGTCTCCCCTACCTTATTTGCCAAACCGAAATGGATCATTTGAATTTATTAAAATTGTCACTTATAGTTTACAGCTAATGAATTACAATAAAATCACAAAAAATTTACAAATTACTACGTACGGAAATTAAGTACACACGTCGGTCTATTCCATAACGCAATGCAGCGCCGACTCTCCTGTGGTATAAAGCGGTACCTAGAGCTAATCTGAAGCAGCTATAACCCTATTTTTATGACAACGTACTATACCCTTAAGGAATTTTAATAGAGTGGTAGTAAATATACATTCATGGAACAACGTGTGCTTGTAAGCACTTGCGGGTTGCGATAACAGTTTCATAATTTGTAAAACTTATTGCTACCAGAATACATACATACATATGTATGTATGTATATTCTTCTTGCATTATTTGCCAGTTTTATGTGATCCTATCTCCGAAGACTAATCTAACATTCTTCTATATATACAGGGTAAGTAAGAAAACCATGTATTTTGTGTACATGTTGTATATGTATTCCTCCTGATGTACTTATTTATGTGTATACATCGACATTTTCGTGTCTGTTTCGAGTCTCTCTGGAGTGTGGTTGATGATGCGATGTGAGATGGCGTGCACGAATTTCTTTATTATAATATATTCTGACTGAAATATTTCCTGTTCACGGAAATTTATATAAGAAATAAATATATCTGTTCAAATAAGATGCATATTTCCAAGTCTACATATAACACCGTAAATTTTTTATTGGTAAATAAGTAAGAATCTCTTACTAGGATTTGTCAGAAAAACAATGATGATAATACAGTCAAGATTTCAAGATGGACCGGAAATTAAAAAAAAACTATAATTATACTATTTAGAATAGTTCAAATATCCATTGGCAGAAATCTGTACATTAAAATAGATTATGGAATTTTTTGAGTCATTTCACATAAAGTTAGGCTGATCTTGAAATTCGATGTCAGCGATTTCAACGAAATTCACAGATATAATCTACTGGTGGATAGTAATCAATTGCCACCCCAATTTTTTCCCTGAAAGTTTTCGGTTTTTATACCGGGCTGTCTAAAAATTGCAAAAAGATTAGGAAAAAATTCAAAATTTTTGTATTTCTTCCATTTTTTTTAAATTTTTTAGTAGTAAAAACTATCCGATTCACTTGAAATTAATACTGCAGTTTAAGTATGGATGTAGCTAACGAGTGGCGAGGGAGAAATTCCAGAATCGTTTATACCGGGTGTTTCAAAACTAGTCACATCTGACCATATTTATGTTCAGACATTTCAAATGCGTATCCAGCAATTTCGATTAAACTTGGTACGTGTCTTATGCAAGAATGGTATTTGGTCGCGTCAGTAGTTGAATTTGCTTTTCATTCAAATTATAAAAAAAAAATTTTAATTAATTAAGCAATAACATGTATCTGGAATTCGTATATTTTATCTCTTTGTTTAGTTATATAACTATTAAAAACATTTTTTTTTTGGCATGATGAAAAAATAAAAGGTAATTGAATCTAAGCCGTTAAGGCACAATATAGGTTTCGTCTCTCGTAAAAAAAAAAAAACGGTTTGTGTATAATACCCTTGTGGTAGCAACTTATTAGATAACACCCCTGTGTTAGCGATTTAATAGTTTCAATTTAAAGTAAAATTTTATGGAACTCTTTCCGCTTCCTTCTGGAACCTTTCCTTACCCCAAGTGTAAAATTTCACGGAATACCTTGAACGGGGACAGCAGAAAATTAAGATAAGATTACACTTTTTATTCTTCTTTTTTTTTTCTTTCTATAATTTACAATTTTTAAAACTTAATTTCGATACAGTCCGCTGAATTAAGCTGAAGGTTAAAATTTGTATTGTTAAAATCACCTTCCCCAAACACCATATGGTCCGGATCGAGCCGGATCCAGAAAACTCAACAGGAATTGGAGCAATTTTCTTTAATTTTCTTGCAAATAAAATTTACGCGGAATTTTGAATACATGTTGTTGCTTGAACAGCTGTTTTTAAAGTTCTAGTACCTACTAATACACACCTAGTTTATGTTATGTAAATAATACCAATTAAACTTATTTTTGGAACAATAGTACAATAATAACAGTGGTTGTTTACAATTTTTATAATTTCATTTAAACATAATTAAATTTATTTTGTTTATTGATCAAAAACATATGATTTGATTTGTTTAGTGAATACAACTGATTCTAATTTATTGTTTGAAACTTTTTATATTTTATTTGTATTAAAATGGCAAATGAAGCTAAAAGTAATATGTTAAAAAGTCTTACAGCAAAGAAGGAACAGTTATATAGGCGTATTCAATCAATGTACGATGCAAGTAAAAATCTTCATGATCCTAATTCGTTAAAAACCTTCAAAATTAGATATCAGAGCTTGCAAAACTAGAGGCTGATTTTATTAAAATTGTAGACGACATTAATATACTTAGTTTAGAATTGAATAAAGATTATACTCCAAATTATTAGGTTATGGATGCTTTTCTCGACTTAGTGGGCTCAGTTGAACTGGCTGCAAAAACTGCATTTAAAAATGAAGCACCTGTACCGTCGGTTTCGAATTTAAGTAATTCAGTTATTGATGTTTGGGCAGATCGTAGGCTCCCAAGAATAGATCTTCCGATCTTTTCGGGAGAATTTAATGAGTGGGCAGTTTCTTATGAAATATTTAAAGCTAAAATTCATGAAAAGGAAAAATTATCTGCATCAAATAAAGTTCAATGTTTAGTAGGTAAAATTACAGGTAAAGCTACATCAGTTTTTGCGGGAATCCCAGCAACGGGAAATAATTATGAAATTATTTGGCAGTCTTTAATTGAAAGATACTAGGACACCCAATCCTTAGTTAACTCTTGCTTGAAAAAAATTATTGAATTTAAACCATTACAAATGGAATCAGAAACCTGTTTAAAACTATTTTTAGAAAAATTTGATACCTTAGTCTCAGTTCTTAAACAGTTGACTATTCCAGATTTGACCGATTTTATTTTAGTTTATTTAGCTATGTCTAAATTAGATTCACAAACAAATAAACTATTTGAACTTTCACGTGAGAATAAAGAAGAGCTGCCTACCTACAAAGAAATATCTAATTTCATTAAAAGCCAATTGAAAACGTTTACACGGTCCAAAAGTTTAGCTAAACATACTGGTTCAACATGTTCTAATATTAAATCAAAAAATACTCATTAATTTTTAGTAAATCAAAATAATAGTAATACCAAATGTAATGTTTGTAATCAACAACCTCATCACGCGTTCTATATATAGATGTAAACAATTTAAATCATTATCTCCACAACAAAGATATAATATAAGTTAGTGAGGAAAAATTCCTGTTGTTTGAATTGTTTGTCATCGAATCATAAAATTTCTTCGTGTACGTCCAAAGAAAGTTGTTCGATTTGCAAAGCGAAATATCACACGCTGTTACATTACGAACAAAATAATACAGGTTTAGTTAATAATGGTCAAAAAACTTCCGAACCTAATTTTACCGTAAATGATCCAGTTGATAATAGTTTTCTCGGCTTGCTCTTCGATTAAATCAACCTCCGAAAATAAAACTGTTTTACTGTCAACTGCGGTTGTTAAAATTATTGACAAATTTAATAGAATTCATAATATTAAATTTTTACTTTTATTAAATTTATATTCCGGGTCGCAATCAAATTTCTTAACAATTGATTGCGTTCAACGTCTAGGTTTACCTATTTCTAAAATATTTACTTCAGTATTAGGAATAGGATACACTTCCCGTTCAGTTAAAGGTAAAACGAATTTAAGTATTTCTTCACGATTTAGTCCCTTTAACACGTATAAGATAGACTGTTTAGTTATAGATAAAATATCTAATAAATTGCCCGCTGCAAATATCGATATAAAATTCTTAGGATATCTAAATGTGCTACCTCTAGCTAATGAAACGTACCACATTCCATCTGTTATTGATGGTATTATCGGTTCAAAACTATATCCACACCTGATTAGTAATGCTAAAGTAATAGGTCCTCCTTATTTATCAATAGCTTTACGTACTACATTAGAATTTGTGATTATGGGTTCAGCACCACTTGTTAAACCCACACCACAAGTAACTCAAACATTTTGTTCGACAACCACGCTTTTAGAAACATTAGTAAAAAGGTTTTGGGAAATAGAAAACATAGGCGCGAATTCATTGATGTCTGATGAGGTTACTCAATGCGAAAAATTATTTGCCACTTACAAAACGATAGTACTGGTCGTTATATTGTATCTCTACCTTTTCAAGATAGCCCTACTCTACTGGGGGATTCAAAAACACTAGCACGTAAGCGATTTCTTTCCTTAGAAAAACGCTTATTAGGATCAAATGACTTTGGACAATTATATAGTCACGTTATTTAAGATTATATTGATCAGAGTCATATGTTTAAAATCGAAGAAAAAGAAAGTAATAAGTCAGAAATTTCATATTACATTCCACATCGCGGAGTAGAACGAGTAGGTCATCCCACAACCGCATTGCGCATAGTTTTTGATGCGAGTACAAAATCGACACAGTCCGTTTCATTAAATGATATTTTATTTACGGGTCCGAAATTACAAACCGAAATTATGACAATTTTGTTGAATTTCAGATTGTTCCCAATAGCTGTGACAGCTGATATAAAATAAATGTACCGTCAGACTGTTTTATGTCCTGAGCACAGACGTTTTCAACGCATTTTTTGGAGATCCCGTCCTGATAATAAATTAGATACGTACGAAATGAGCACCATTTTTTTTGGTCTCAAACCTAGCCCGTACTTAGCGTTACGAGTTATAAAAGAGCTAGTAGTAGATGAACAAAATTCATACCCATTAGCAGCAAAGTATATTAATCGGGATTTATATATAGATGATTTTTGTTCAAGTATTGAAACTTTAGATGAAGCCACTCAGTTGCATATTGAATTATTAAATATGTTCAAATCTGGGGGTTTTCAGTTAATTAAGTCGTCCACAAATTCGTCCGAATCATTATCTCGAATACCAGAAAATATTCGTTTATCTAGTTTTGTAACCTTTGACGATACCGATTATTTGAAAGTACTGGGATTTTAATGGAATCCAAACACTGACAGTTTCTCATTTCAAGTGAACACTTCATTTTCTAACGAATGTTAAAAGAGAAAAATCCTAATATGAGTGCTCGACTCATATTAGGAAATTACGCCCCTTTCTCAAAGACGGAATTATTCGAGTTGGAGGTAGATTAGCTAAAGCTCCAATCGGATATGAAGTTCAACATCCAATTTTACTTCCAAAAAATGACCACTTCGTCACCTTACTAATTACGTACTATCATCGCAAACATCTTCATACAGGCCCGCATTTATTTTTTCACTCATTCGTCAAAAATATTGGATTTCAACTTTTTTTTTAATTTTTTTTAATTGGTATTAGGAAAACATAATATAAATATTATTTAAATAATAATTTTAATTTTATTATTTAAATTTAATTTAAACATTTTCTTCTGTCTGGATTCAGTAATCCGCAAAAAAATATTGGTTTTAATATGAAACCGAGCTGCTGGTCTGCAGATACCGAATCTATGATAATTTTCTTACATTCTAGTCGCATGAAATCTACGAAATGGCTCTGTCAATTTTTTTTCTGGTTGAGACCTAAAAAGTAGAACCACCCATTTACAGTGCGTGCTAACCGAGGTTCGCTTGGTAGAAATTCCATTATAAAATAAATTTTTGATACATGAAACCTCACTCATTTGCATTGTTACACCAGAAATTGTAGTATATTCTATTTTAGTAAAATCGTTAGAATGTTTTCTGATAAAAAATAGCATGCACACAGACAATGATAATTCACAAATATTTTTAGTATGTATCTAATTTAATGTTTAATTAAATAATAATTAATACATTGTTGAGCACTTTGTCACTGATAATTGTGATCTCAATTTGTTAATTTATATACAGTCAGCCACACTCGTATTCGAACAGCAGCATATTTCCTCATATGACAAAATTTAAACCGAATGGATTCCCATAATTTCCCACAAATTTCAACTTTTTTGTTTATAATATTAATATTTGGATCTTCTACTTCCCATATAAGCTAAAAAAATTTCATTAATAGCTTTTTAAAAAAAATTCTCTAAGAAAAATGTTATGCATGCAATTTGTACCAACATGTCCAACGCCACATTCGTATTCGAACACCTTACAATTTGATATATATTTTTATATGTATCAAAAATGAATTACTTTATTTTCAAATTTAGAAGTATATTTACGTAGGTTTGTAGATTCACAGATTGATTCTGACCGTTCAAATTCCAACTATTGTTATGTATCCTTTTGTCTTGCATTAGTGCAATACCAATACAACATAGTGTAACAAAGATACGAAACATGTTTGGAGGGCCAAAATTAATCTGTTGAAGCATAAGTACCTTTATTTTAAATAAACATTAAATTTAATAATCCTTAGGGTCAATTTTTTCATATATTTACTGGAAAATTAAAGGAATTTCAATAGAGTCTAAGAAATCGATTATTGATCTATGCTACCAAAATAAATTCTACGAAAAGGGCTTAAATTGTAAGTAGGCGACTATTTAACACTTAATATGTCATAAAATACCACAAACAGGATAATAAATTAGAAAATAACTCTTGAAATATGGATAAAAAATACTACATCTTGTTCTAAATTGTCATTTTTGAATGAATAAATTCAGTAGGGCCCCCCTCTGGAAGTTAAGAGCTGAAATTTGGTAAGTGAGGCTCATTTTCGATGCACCTCATACTATCAAAGTGGGGTAAAATTTTGGGCAAATTTTGAATCCGACCCAACTTTTAGGTGGGTGGTGGGGAACAACAAAACGATAAAACTTTTCGAAACCAGTCAGAAATTATGTTTCGGAGGGGGAAGATAGGATTTGGGCTGAGTCTAACACGCTCACAACCCCCCCCCTCCGATTAACGTAGAGGGTTGACCCCCCATTTTTAAGCTAAAATTTCATGCTTTTTCGACGTTTTCGAAGTTTGTACCACTCGCACAGGTCACCCAAATAAACCTAGAGGACTGAAATTTTGTATTCAGATTGAGTTAGTATCAAGGGGGTGCCTTTTGGGGGTCTCAACTTTTAACCCTTACCCCCACCATTTTTTATACCAAAAAGAACATGACTTTACTTGTTTTTTAAGTTTCGTTCGGGTCAAAATCTTCCCAAATAAACCTAGAGGGCTGAAATTTTGTGTACAGGTTAAGTTAATAGCCAGCCACGGCCTTTTGGAGGTTTCAACGTTTAACCCTTACCCCCACGATTTTTATGCCAATATTTCCTTGGTTTTTTTGCCTTTTTTAACACGCCTAGAGACCCTCTGTGTAAACGTAGAGGGCTGAAATTTTGTACGTGTATTGAGTTAGTATCCAGTTAGTGCCTTTTAGGGATTCCAAATTACTCCCCCCCCACTTCTCCCATTTTTACATCGGAATTCAATGGTATTGTTAAATGTGTTTAAAATGCTTTATATTTATACTATAAGACAAGTAGACAACTTCCTTTTATAACAAACTAGCTGCGACCCGCGCTTTCACTCGTATAAAATTATTTGGATTTAGAGTCAAAAATATTAAGTAAATTTTAAATTAGATATTCGGAAATTGTGTATTCAATTAATTATTTTGCCTGGCCCCGCTCGTCAAACGACCTTAAAGTAACCATATTCATATTTTAAAAGCATGACTAATTTCCGCACCTTCATGTAGATACCCATGTTAATAGTTTTATAAGTATTTCTATTTTAGGCCTTTCTAGGGAACAATTTTATTTCACTTTAATTTTTTCTAGAGCTTTCAACAATATTTGAATAAAATTTTGTCAAAAATTCCTTCAACTTTTCAATTTGGAATCTATTTGGTGTCACTGATGGATAATTCTGAGAACATGTCCATTTAAATTTGATGTTCTGAAATTTTATACAAAATCAGTTTCTTATAATACATCGCTTGGCTCGCTCAACGACTCTAAACTTATTTATATTTCAATAACATAATTTATTTTGATAAAATTTTATTAGGTAAGATCGGTCCAGCTGTTTAATTAAAATCGTATTCGATAGTCCTGCGAAACAATTTCGATCTCATCTTTTAAGCAGGGCGTCGAAGCGAACCGTAACCGTAACCGAAAACCGGTAAAACCGATTGATTTTGCCGAAGAGTAACCGTTAACTGGAACAAAATTTTTTTTTTAAAAAAACCGTCAACCGAAACGAAACTGTTATTTTTTTCGTTCCGGTTCATACCTGAAATTCAATATTTAATTTTATTCCATAATCTTCAACAATAAATTTCAAAATTTAACGAACTGATGTTTCTATAATATAGATAGCTAGGTATGTGAATAAAATTTACAATAACATTTGAAAAGTTCTCTTGAATCAAAATATAAAATTTTACAAAGATAGTAACCAATAAACTTTTCTAACGTTCGTACATATGTCGTCAAAATATATTATTTTATTTACCTATTTATTTATTTATTTTTTACTGGATCATCTTATTATTAATTTATTAGAATTAACAGACATGATATCTGCGTTGGACGATATTTCTAGATTAGATAGAAAAGGAACAGGTTACTGGATTAGAAATGAGAATTTATATTCCCAGGTTTTCTAATTTCGGAGGTTGTGTTGAGCGTACCAACTAATCAAGCGAGCTTTCTCAGGCCCAAAGTAAATACCTACTAAGGGAAAATGGTTTTTCGATAAATTCAAGCATTTTGAAAAATATTATGATTGAATTTTTTAAACGTTGATTTATGTTTTATAAACGTAACTTCTATAAAATAGATAATATATTCACAACTCGCAAAAAAATTTAAACTTTTTTTTTAAAACCGAAACCAAAAATCGAAAACCGAAACCAGAACCGAAATTGAAAATAACCTATACTCTATAACCGTAATCGTAATCGACACCGTTATTCTTTTTTTGCGTTGAACCGGACCTGAACCAGAACGAAAAAAAATTTCGGTTCGAAGCCCTGCTTTTAAATCAGATATACTGAAATACTCTGCGATATTCATATTTTAATAGCGTATCTAATTTTCATACCTTGAGATATTCACATTGATAATTTTAAAAGTATTTTGTGAGACATTTCTAGTTCACAGGGCTCTGGAGAATATTTCTGAACTCGCTTTAATTTGTTTCGGATTCTTAATAATATTAAGGCAAAAGTTCAGATCCTTACAGTCGTTTATTTTGGGTCTTTTTGAGTCCCCAGAACCCTAGAGGGCAATTTTAAAATGTTAATTTTTCTCAGAATCTCAGTACAATTTGAACAAAAAATTTAATCAAAATCCGTCCAGCCAATTATTTTGAGTCCGTTTTGGTATCTTTAGGACCTTAAGGATCAATTATAATGTAACATTTATTTTTTTCAGAATCTCAGTAGTATTTTCGCAAAATTGGGTAATGATATGTCCAGTCGTTTACTTTAAGCTTTTTTTGAAGTATTACGGTCTTGCGGGGTGATGATGATAGAGTGCCTATCCTTTACAGGATATTGGCAACTTTATTTAATGCTGATATTTTTCTTTCAATTCGTACATGCCCATTTTACCTATAGTTTTCTTTCATCATTTTTTTGATATATACTACCGTTTTCTTGAAACCATTGGGAACGGATAAATACAGTCCATATTTAAATATAAGATTACTCCATTTTTCTTGTTTTGTGATTGCTTCCTTAGTACCGGATGAAATCTTCGTCTGTTTCGCTTAAAAATATTCTCATTATGTATCTGAAAACTCATTTTTGTAATATTATAAAACAGTAACAGCCTTAAACTTATATTGACTTTGTTTTTTGTTGATAACAGTAAATAATAGCAAATAATTAATTAAATTTGAATAAATTTAAATCAGAAACATTCAAATGGCGGATATGAATAAAAACAAACAGTATCTACAAATAAATATTTTAGTAGTAACCACTGCTATTTAATTTTTAAAATTACACATTTATTTTTCTGTAAATACATAGCAACTGTTTAAAAATTGTATAATTTTTTGATAAATTGGCCACAGATTGCTGTATTACAGTAATAAAAAAGATATTTTACGGTTTTTCGTAAACTTCGACGGTTAGACAAAAAAGTTTGCAAAACCCATTCTTAGCGAGCGCCTACGACCCAATAGGCACCTACATGCCAAATTTCAAGTTTGTAGGTATTGTAGTTTTGGAGAATTTGTGATGAGTGAGTGAGTGGTATTTCTCCTTTATATATTATATAGATGCAATACATACATATTAAAAATATTATTAAAGTTAATGTTTATAAAGTAGGAATTTTGGATTTTTATTTATAAGATAGAAATTTTGGATTTTTTTAGAAAGAAAAAATATCTTCATAAAGGCCTTCCAGTTTACTTTTTAACGCCCTTTTTTAATATTTAAAAATAAAACACGGAGGCAATTGACGGATAAGCATGGGTAGGAATGCCTTCGTACGAATTGTGTTGGCTTTTTCCTGCTAACTGCTATCGGCACCAAATTGAAATTTACTGAGATTCAGCCCTTAAAAACTTAAAACCTTTTTTTAAAGCCCCGATTAGCCGGACACTCATCATCAGTTTTGAAACCACCAAAATGACAAATCGCTTGTAGACTTTCAATCACATTTCGCTTGTAGACATTCAATACCGAAAATGAAGGGAAAAATTCGACTTCCGTGATGGGGCCCCGCTGCTCACGGAGTTTTTTTTCTATTTTATTTGTTTTGATCGTTTGACAAAAGTTTTCTAGTTTCTTTGAATTTGTGTACTTCGAAAAGTGGGGTCACTTGCTGTCTCATTCGTCATGTATTCCAATATCTCAATTTGAACTGAATTTATGAAAGTTGTGCACATATAAGTCAAAATGCTTCACTCGTTACAATAAAATGGTCCAAATTTAGTTTTGGGTTCTGTAAAGGATTCTGATAATTGGAAGAACAACTGAACATAATTATCCTGTAAATATAAGTGCTGAAAAAATTTCGTTCCTAAATCTGTTTTCAGATAAAGACAGATGTTAAAAATAAAATTCTGGCTATATGATTCAGTACACTAATATTTTCTAGGCTGTAAAAGACGTTTAGGTAACAGCGACATAAAATTCAAAGTTAGTTGTATGATTTTGGTGATGATTTTTCCTTTCTTTTGTAATTGTAGGATTAGGATTACGGGTGAAATTCCGTATATAGTGTAAGTTATAAGTATGCATGATAGAAACTAAAACTTTGTCTTCAATTCACTCAAAATTAGATACTCCCCTTGTATTTTTTTTAAATGGAAATCTGATAATTGTTAATATATTTTATGTTCAAATACTTTCCAAATATCAAAAAAGAAAAAAATATTGTAAAAAATGTGTGTTATACGAAAGATAAAAAAATTGATAATAATTTTGTAAATCACGTTCATTTTTCTAAAAATCAATTTACTAATGAAATTTTTTTGTACTTAACAAATTTGTCAGTAAATTATAATGTGTAGAAATTTTGAAACGGAAATAGTTTAAAGTTCACTGTGTGAAAATAAAATTAGTCGAAATAGATTTATCATTTTTTTTTTGTAACTATTTTATTTTTTTATTCTTTTTTTTCTTTTTTTTTTTTTTTTTTTGTTGGACAGAACAAATTTAGAATAGCGCAATAAATTATTTGTGAATTAGACTGCAAAAATGTTCCGATACAGTTGTGTCTTATACACTACGTATATAAAATTTCAAATACATTACATAATTTATGTGTCAAAACTACTACACAAAAAAAAATTAAACTACACGTACATACTTTCTGGGAATGTTTTACTTTTATCTGAATATCAAAACAACTGGAGGCACGAGAGGGTTAAAAAAAATGTGATCTAACAAAAAACCAGCAACATTTTTAGTTTGATGAACCACTTTATTTAATTATACATATATTCCGATAATGATTCTTGTTACCATGCCCGAAAATTATACTGTAATTTAAATAAATACACGTTTGTCCGTTAAAAAAAAAAAACTAAAATTAGACATTAGAAAAAAAAAAGAAAAGACTGAAATCTAGCCAGGGAACGAAGTACGCACGAGAGAAATACATAAGTATTTAGAGAAAGAAATATTTCTGTTGATAGTTAAATTAATTGGTGTCGCAAGTCTGTATGAACCATTAATTATAGTTTGTCGGAAAACAATTTTTCGTTGTTTTTTTTTTTATAAACATATACATATCTATCATTTTAGATCTGCTCTGTGCATGTGTAAAAATATTAGTGAACAGTTGAATACACACCAAAGAAATAAAAAAAAAAAAAATAAATGAAATAAAATCTACAAATAAATAAACATGCTACTGATTCACAATAATTTTTTAAATTACTTACAAATTAAAAATAATTTAGTATTTTTAAAAATATAAAGTTATTTAGTAAAAGGTGGGGGAGAGATAATAGTAAAAAAAGTTTATTAAAAAAAATTACAAATGATTAAGGTAGTAATCTGGTAACTTGGATTGAAAAAATTGAAAATTTTTTTTTGTTTAATTCGAAAGTGCAATATATTGAGAATATACTGTGAAAATGTTAGTTCGAAATTCGAAATAGGATCCGAGTTACAACGAATTTTCGAAGTTGTGCGCGCCGAAGTTCGACTGGCAGCTGCAAGCGGTTGGGCATCGACGATTGATGTAAGTAAGAGTTTATTTATAAAAATTTGTTGCTGAAACTTTAAACGCGTTTTGCTCAAGACAGGATTTTTACGGTCGGCCCGGATCATAACTCTTTTTCTATTCCACCGATTGCTCTGAAACTTAAACTAGTTATTCGACACACTTATAGTTCTCGTTGGAACTAGAATTAATTTTTTTCACCCCTAACTTTCCATTTTACAACTCTTTTTGTGCGATAAAAAATTCGCCATTTTCAAAGTCCGTCATTTTGTTATTTTTCGATAAATTTCTAGTTCCGACCAAAACGACATATCTATAGATTAAGACTAATTAAGAATTTTTAATTTCAGATGTCCCCAAGAGTCAAAATCACCCGGGCCATCCACCTGCTTTTTTTGAGGCGCCAATTTCAAGTGATAATAATAATAATAAAACAAAATTTAATTTATTCAAAAAAAAAAAATTTTTGTTACCTTAATATGTAAATAAATAAAAATATATTAAAAATTCAAAACTTTTCATTTGTTCTTTCTCAAAAACAAAAATGCACCTAAAAATAGGCATGAAACACAGCACGAGTAACTAGACTACTACCTTAATTACTTTACTGTTGAAAATAAACATAATATTTATTCAGAAATACATTGGTGTAGTACAGGGGTTTCCAATTTTTTACACTCGCGGTGCCCTCTAAAATTTTCCCCGAAAATACAAGTAATGAGCAACAAAATGCTATTTTTCACAGCCACCTTTCCTTTCAACATTAATATTACACGTACCCGTTTCCCTTTTTAGCGAAACAGCTGTGGCACTTCTTGTGATATCTGCTGATGGGGCTTCAGGATATTTGTGTAAGAAAGTGTAGCGTACAGTTCAGACTTTTAAGATGATACTGACCATATAGATATAGTAATAGAGTTTTAATTTTCTTTTTCTTTTGAGTTTTAATAATAAAGGATAACAAATCAGTTCGTCTTCTTGATTTGACACCTGTCAAAAATTCAATGGAGCATAACTGATTGTTTTAAAGTTTTTAAATTGATTGTTTCGAAGACAAAACCGGCAAACATTAATGGACTTTGATGGGTAATATTAGGTCATACCACAAGTTTCGACACACTTTTTGTAATTGATATTTTTTTACTTATTTAAGATTAAGCGGTCATATCTTATACTTTTTGGATTTTCAAACTGGATTTTCTTTTGATATTATTATTGTTATCAAAAGACCATTTTTGAAAATGGAAAATTTAAAAAATCAATTTTCGTGCAAGAGCCATGAAATTTTTTACAATTTTGTGTCCTCCTTAATTACGCTGCGGCAGTTTCGCATAAGTTTCTATTGAAATGTGTAGGGTATAATGCCCTTAGTAAGAGAACGGTAGCGAAGTAGCTTCATTTTTACTAAGATAGAAGAGTACAGGCAAAAGACTTGCGGAGGGAAGGTCGACCAACATCAACCTCTAGACTGGAAGCCTTCGATAAAATTGAGGAAGCATTAAGTGTGACACGTAATTGATCTGTCGAGCATCTTAGTCAACATATAGGCATTCCTCATACTACAGTACAAAGGCAATTTGAATAGGGAATTATCCAGTTCTCGAAAGAAGGTCTCGATTCCAATTTAAATGAAATAATTGGTAGGTTAAACCAAAATGGTACTTTCAGTGTTGTGTCTAAATTACCGGAAGTTTGCAGACGGATCATTGATAACTCAAGAGACTACTGACTAATTTTATATATTGTATATAATTTAATCATTTACACAAATAAAAATAATTCCAAAACAAAATGTGTCAAAATTTGTACTATCTGATAAAATATGTACTATCTGAAATTGATGTCCAACAATTTAGCTTCTTGTCTAGTAAATCGCGAGTAAGTCAGGGCAGATCTATCAGCTTACATTAACATCTTAATGAATATGAACGCTGTGCGCGGTCAAGTGGAATCTAACTAACTGCGAACGCAGTACCGCGTCAATAATTCCAGTGTAATTGTTGTCAAAATAGTATACCAGTTGATCGTTTTGTTATTATTGTAGCAATAATTATTGCTACATGTGATCAATCAATTCAACATTTACTTTGGAAATCGATAATAAAACTTTAATCTAATTAATAAATAATCGATTTGTAAAAATGTTAAAATACTGACATCTAACATCTATGTTTGAAATTAATATCAGTCCAATATATTATCTAAAAGAATTCAAAAATCAATTGTATATGTATATATATTAACGACATATAGCGTTATAGTTTCGAATTGATATCTAGGACAATGTAAAAACTAATTACACGTTTGCAGAAATCTGAAATTTAAATTTATATCGAGTGCGTACATTATTTAATTAAACATTTATTTTTCAAAAAAATATAATTAACAAAACAAATTACATAATTAAATAAATAACTTATACTGATTAAAAAATGACATAGGACAGTAAGTTAGAGAAAAGTGAGGGAGAAGTTCTCTTCTCGTGTGGCCTTCGGGCCGCACACATCTAAAATAAAAAAATATGTATATTTTAAAATTAGTTTAAGTATTATTTATTTAAGTGTATTATTGAAAATTACAAATTCATCATTGTTAAGATAAGTATTATTTTACTATAACATATTTGGAAATTTACTTAAACATAATCGAAAAATAATTTATATTTAAATGATTAGAAAATAATTAAACGTAGCATGTAGGATAACTTTAAATTTTGAAAAATCGTATAATTAATTTGAAATGGATATATTTTTGGAAATTTATTTAAACTAAAATAAAAGATAATTTATATATATTAGATATATAAAGGAAAAAATAATTAAATGTAACATGTAAAGATAGTTTACGTTTGAATATTTAACGTCGTTTGTACTTTCGCATTCATCCAGATTTCTAAAAGATTTCCTGGGGATTTAGCAAAAAAGTCTACGACTAAAAATAACTTATAGTTTATGAATATTATAGTTTATTAAATTGATAAGGTTATAATTTAGTTTTCCCGACACTTAAGTCGATGCGGCGAACGTAAAGTTCAGCCAGTATAGTTTAAAATTAATATAAATTTAGTTTCCGACGTGTAAGTCGATGCGGCGAACGTAAAGTTCAGCCAGTATAGTTTAAAGTTAATTTAAATTTAGTTTTCCGACATATAAGTCGATGCGGCGAACGTAAAGTTCAGCCAGTATAGTTTAAAGTTAATTTAAATTTAGTTTCCGACATGTAAGTCGATGCGGCGAACGTAAAGTTCAGCCAGTATAGTTTAAAGTTAATCCAAATTTAATTTTCCGACACGTACGTCGATGCGGCGAACATCAGTTCTGCCAGTATAGGTTAAGTTAATTTAAATTTATTTAATTCATTATTAAGTAAGTTTTCAAATATTTAAATATTGTCTTGATAATTTAATATTCCTTCAATTATGTAATATTTCCGGTTTAAAAAATTTAAAAAGCACGTGTAACCTTTACTAATATTTCGATATCTGGTATAATCTTTTAAATCATATAATTTATTTGCGAAATATAACTTATAAAGTAACCTTCGATATTATTTCAATTCAATTTTAATAGTAATTTTGCAAAATAAAATAAATATCTGGTATAATCTTTTAAATCATATAATTTATTTGCGAAATATAACTTATAAAGTAACCTTCGATATTATTTCAATTCAATTTTAATAGTAATTTTGCAAAATAAAATAGATATCTGGTATAATCTTTTAAATCGTATAATTTATTTGCGAAATAGAACTTGTAACGTAACTTTCTAAAACATTTCAATTTAAATCTAATTTTATTTTGCCATCTGTAATTTCCAAAAAAAAAAACAAAATTTTAATTAAGGAACTCAAGCAAATTAATATCAACAAATTTACAATTTCATAAAAATTGATACTTATGAAATACTTATACGAGTTGTTCTAGTCATAAATTTTTAAAGATACAATTATAAAATTTCAAATAGTGACATCGATTTAATTCAATTAATAACATATCTTTAGAAAATATATTTTATAGCAATATTTAAATTGTTCCATAAAATTCGTAACTTCAAATTTATATTTAAGTCAAAAGTGTATAAATTTACCAACTGATGTGGTGATACATTCCCATAGCCAGTACACACCATATGCTTATATCGTGCGTCTCGGTTCGGAAAGTATGGCCACACCAAAGGCTAAGATGCAAATTCTATTTTAAAATATATTATGTAAATTTATTTCAATCTTGTAATTATTTATTGTAAATTCAAAGATTCCAAATACTGTAATTCAAAAAATTGTTTCTGGTCACCTTTTGTTGTAATAAAATTGTAGTTTATGAATTCTCGTATTTCTAATTTAAAAACCACCCTTTTAGTAGTCGAAGGAAAATTTAGGTTATTTGGGGATCTCATGGTTTTGGGAAAACGATCCGCGACCATAATCTTCCACTGCCACTCACTCTTGTCTCCATAAGACCCGGAGAAATGCTCTGCTGATCGAAACCCCAATCAACCCGTAAAGTAGCACCCAAATTTAACCCCACCAACCAATAAATAATCAATCAATAAATATAATAATATAATATAATATTTAATTTTTTAAATTTTAAATTTTATTTTTTGCTACATTATAGGTTATGACCTTCAACATGCCAATTAAAATAATTCACATTAATTTAGAGTTGTCATACTGTATATGACAACCAAATACCAAAATTGTGCATAGGACCTTGGCGGTTGCGTAGCTGCCTAGACAAAAAAAAAATAATAATAAATAAAAAAATAAAAATAAAAAAGTAAAGAAATAAAAACAAAAATAAAATGCATACTGTATTTTCAAGGCCTGTCATACTTAATGCTACAAAATGCGGAAATATTGTCCATAAAAGATAAGCAGTTATTTATTGAAGGATTACATCTTAACATTTACATTGGACTGAAACTTTTTTTCTTCTTCAAATACTGAAAGGAAACCGTTAACTACATTGAATCCCTCCATCGTTTCTTTGGCCTTTGAAACTGATATTTTTGTTTTATGATATTAATTAATAGATTTTTAATATTTTTTGGAATACTGTTATTTATTTGCACAGTCAAAATGTGACTTAATTAACCAAGCAATTAAAGAGTACAAAGAAAAGTAACGCACTCCAAGTTTTATAATCGGTAATCGTTACCATACACAGTGAAAAAATTGGGTTCGGCGTAAAAAAAACTAGTGGTTAAAATTTTTGTGTTAAATAAGTAACCCAACCCTGTGTTAATGTAACATTTAGTGTTTGTGTTAAATGAAAATATTAACAAAAATTTTGATTTAACAGAATTAAAATGTTAATCTATTTTGAACAACACACAAATAACATAATGTTTGTGTAAAATGCGGAAGAATGTCATAAATACACTTATTTGTGTATTTATAACACCAGTAAACTAGTTTCGCTCGCATCTATTGCTTTATTTATAAGAGCGGGGGTAGTGGTAACTGATACCATTGGTCCCATCGGTATAGCATCATTGCCATAATCATTGTAGTATTGGACACTGTGCGGCGTGCGTTCAACAGAAACATATCTATGTATAGAAGCAGACGGAATATTTCAAAATCAACAGCGTATTCCTAAGGTTAAATTGGTTTTAATTATTTAAATATTAAATATTGGTAAGTTCATTAAAAATATTATAGATTTAATTTTTTTCTTTGTTTGCAGAATTTACTTCAATTAATTAAAAAATTATCGACTATTCGGGGTTCTAGTACACATTCAAAGGGCAAAGAAGATCAAATAAAAAGGAAGAGTAGTCGTTCCATTTTGCCTTCCACGTTCAGTTTGACAACGATCTTCACAATTTTTGGGTATTGCTTCAACATTGTTTTCATCAGAACACAACTTTGTAGAAATATTAAATAAAAAAGTTTAAGTACTGAAAAATTATTTTTTACTATTTCCTTTCATTTATATAATAAAGAAATAAAACAAAATACTAACTTAAAAAAATAATATACCAACACAATTACTGAGTAAACTTCTACATTCTAAATCAGTTAATTTTACACATAATTGTGGTAAAATTATAACTAACAAGGAAATGCACCCAGAGTGAAATTCATGATTTTGATGAAACTTCGCTGCTGTGTAGAATAGGCAAAAATATGGGACCCGTATTTTTTTTTATCGGCCATCTTCCACGTTTAGGGGGTGAAACCAGCCCCTAAAGTTGGGGGTTCAAATCG
Source organism: Brachynemurus nebulosus (assembly GCA_035578155.1). NCBI lineage: Eukaryota > Metazoa > Arthropoda > Insecta > Neuroptera > Myrmeleontidae > Brachynemurus > Brachynemurus nebulosus. The sequence goes on from JAPWDM010000002.1 coordinate 31,820,414, forward strand.
TATTTCTTAAGATATCTCGAAAACTATAAGAGATGGATGAAAACTTTAAATTGACGAAATGTTACTCTTTGAAAGACCTATTCACCTGTATAGGTTAAACCAGGTCCGGCTTAATAAGAGGAGCTAGAGGTGTGAAAAAGGGGGTAAATTTTCTTGTACAGCCTGAATGGTTCGATGTATCAAATTTTTGTCACCATGAATAGAAAGAGCACCAAAAATCAGGGAATACGTGTTTTTGCGTTTTTTCGAAATATGTGTGGTATCCAAGCCATATAAGGAAGAATAAAATAGGGTTGATTATATTGGATTATTATTGATTGTAAATACGTTTTATATTTTTTAATTTTGATGTGAATTTCCATCATGAAAATGTAAATTTTTACTTTCCGATAATGATTTATATATTTTTCAGTACTAACTTAATTGGTAATTTAGCCATGTGTACATTTGGTTACTCATATTCGATATTTTTTAAATCTATTTCTGCGGAAGTTAACGTTCTCTGGTATGCTTGTGTTAATGAATGTTCGACAAGAAGCAATAATCTCTTTCGCTCATTATTCAGGTGCCTTGTAATAAATTTTGCGATTTGGGAAATGGGGTTGACACCTATAAAACATACAAAAAGAATAAAATAAATAGTTTGAATGTTGAGAAAGAAATAAACCGCGTTTATTTGGTTAAAAACGGATTTGTAAGAAGATAAAGGCAGTTGTTGAACGGAAGATTATTGCTTCTTGTTGAACATTCATTAACACTTGCAGACCAGAGAACTTTGGTAGAAATAGGTATAAAAAATATCGAATATTAGTAACCCAGTATACAAATAGCTAAATTACCAATTAAGTAAGTACTGAAAAATACATGAATCATTATCGGAAAGTAAAAATTTACATTTTCATGATGAAAATAAACATAAAAATAAAAAAATATAGAAGGTATTTGCAATCAATAATAATGTAATATAATCTACCCTATTTTTTTCTTCCTTATATGGCTTGGATTTCGAAAAAACTCAAAAGCACGTTTCTCCTAATTTTTGGTGCTCTTTCTATTTATGATGCCAAAAATTTGATACATTGAGCCATTCAGGCTGTACAAGGAAATTTACCCCCATTTTCACCCCTCCAGCCCTTCTTATGAACCCGGCCCTGGTTTAACCTATACAGGTGAATAGGTCTTTCAAAGGGTAACATTTCGTCAATTTAAAATTTTTCTCTATCTCTTATAGTTTTCGAGATATTTTAAGAAATACGATTTGAACCGCCAACTTTAGGGGCTGGTTTCACCCCCTAAACGTGGAAGATGGCCGATAAAAAAAGTACGTGTCCCTTATTTTTGTCTATTCTACACACCAGGGAAGTTTCATTAAAATCACGAATTTCACTCTGGGTGCATCTCCTTGTAAGTAATTATGTATGTAAAATTAACACAAAATGTATGTCCTTTTGTATGTTAAATCTTTGACACAAATCTTGTGTAAAGATTTGACACATATGCTTCGTGTTAAAATAAGACAAAAAATTGAGTGAGCCGTTCTGGACATGTGAAATGTGTTAATTTTAACACAAATTTTTTCACTGTGTATAAGGGGTTCTCCTTCGAAAATTAGGGTAACGATAGTAGACGAAGAAAAACTTAAAGGACTGAAAGTGACGTATTACTTTAATTTTAAAGAGATTTCTATTGATGTACATACATTTAGGATACACTGAGGGGGCGGAATAGATATGTATGAAATCTGCGTAAAGAATATTAGGTAATCAGCGCTGGATTTACACTAGAATCTAGTTCCCAGGGCGGCGAAAGAACGTAGAGGGGGTAGAAAACTCTTTTTGTGGCTCGTCACTTTTTTTTGGGAAACGTTATTAAATATGAAATTATGGGCCTTAAAAAAAGTAAGAAAACTTCTTTTTATCGTTCCTTATTTTTTTAGGGAAATTTTTAAAATAAATGTGATTTTTTCCCAGAAGCCCAACATTTTTCTCGGCTTTGGCTTTAGGTAATGGGGCGACATTTTTCACGGAACCTCACGGTAGCACTTACGGTATATCCGGCCCTGTAGATAGTTTACTAATTTTTGCTCAAAATCCTAGCTTGAAACATAAACTCTTATCACTGAACATGTAATTTGAGGTGAACATCGTAAATATAGTAACTGTCCTTTTTTATCCTTGAAGAGATGTGAAACGAAAACTTCCACAATAAATTTTCACAAAATTTTAATAATTCTTTACATTTCAAAAAATAAAATTTTAAAGAAAAAAATTCAAACAAAAGTTGTAAAAATAAAATTTATGATGGATATGGTATCGTAAGACAAAATGACTTTGCTCCACTTTTTTTCAAAATATTGTTGTAAAAACTATAATTTTTGAAAAAAATCATATAAAAGGATAAGAAATTTGTAAGTATGTATACAATTACATAACATTATTATTTTTAGATATAAATAATTATATTTTATATCACAAAATAATATAAATATAGAATAATATGTCAAATCATTACAATAGTCTGTTAATGGCATCAAAACTTTATAATCAACAAATAAAATTAAACCCTACAGCATTTCATCATTTCATTTAGTGCACAAATATATACGTAACGTGTAATTCTAGTTGATTCAAAACATATTTCAGTATACGTCATTGTTATTAACACAGTTTGAATCTAAATATAGTTAGAAGACAGTAAAGTAGTAAGGTAAATTTAGTACGGGGATAAAGTTCACCAAGATATACAACCTGATGAGGTCAGTATACTCAAAAATTGTTGTGCGTGTGACGTAGCCGCCCTTAAATTTTGAAAATGCTTCAAAAATGGACAGATCAGCCATTTGCAGAAAAACGGTTCTAACAATTTTGATTAAATTTTAACCATATAAAATAGAACGCATTTGTTATCCAACTAAATAATCCGTATGTCTGGCAAAAATTTAAAAACTGTGCTATAGGGCGTCACAAAAGGGTTTGGCTATCTGAGGGACGGAAATAATTTACAACAGCAAATCTAGTCTTCCTCCGGTGGCAAGCTATTTTTCCCCCTTATTATCTATTAATGTTATATGTTTTAGATAAAATGGAATGTGGCTACTTGTTATTGAAGACAATAGTATACAGTGTGGTAACACAAAATAGGTACAGCCACGGAGTACGTTTGAAGTAAGTGCAACTTGAATACGTCCTGTTTAGACGCGAAAAACTTTGCTCTGTCTATGACTTTTGTTTGGAATATGACTCTCTTGCTAGAACAACTTTGACTTAATGAGTCATGATAACGCATGCTGTTTTTGTTTACTTCTCTCTTTTTCGTTCAAGGATCTAAGCAGATTAAGGATGCGTAAATATTATAGGATATTAAAGATCAACGCTTAGTACTTATGTCACCCTGTCTACAAGAATGGTAGTGTGAATCCTATTAGACAACATATAAAACTACACCATCCCCACTGTCCTCACTTTCCATAAACTTTTATGCGGATGCCATTTTTAAAAATGGGAACACACTTTAGGAACCACCGTAGTAGGTAATTATAAATATTTACAAAATATAAAAGTAACAAAGAAGCAGTGGATACCGGATACTCTTTGTACTTCAGGTTTCGAGGACATTTCCTCCCTAGCCACTCCATTCTTGCCGAGTAAAGATAAATTTTTTTGGATTTCTCTATTTTCATAACCAATTGTACTTGATTATTCTAACAAAATTCAGTGTATGTTTAATTACAAAAAAAGGAGAAAAAATATTATTAGTGGGGAAGAAAATATAAAAAAATCCTGCTTGGACAACTCGACAAACCGCTTTTCTGTTTCAGTGACACAATATCCTAAATTGATTGTGCATTTTATAAAATTATGTTACCGTATATAAAATGGCGTAAAAAATGACGTAACATTAATATTCACAAAGTGGTATGCACTTGAAATGATTCAATTAATTTGTGCCATACGTGGTTTTGTTAAATATTATTTTATTTTAACATTTATGTAATAATAATGAAATAACGAAATAACTAGGCAGTATGTATGGAGGTACTTTTTTATTTTATTTTGCCTCTGCTTTTGCTGTTCATTAATTGAATTGACAAGTGCTTTCCAATCCAGTCAATGTCCATTATAATTACAATTTCAATTATTTCATTTACAAAATGATAAAATTAGATTTTATCAATAATTATTATAATAATTTATTAAACATACATTTTAATAAAATTATTAGAAATTTTATCTATTTTATTTATTTTGCATAACACATATGTACAGCAATAATAATAGGGTTTGACGTCCAATTTCTAGACCCACCTCATTATTTTTTTATTTTATGAACATATTATTATGATATGAGTGGAGGATAAGGAAATTGGTGGAGGCTAGGATTTAGAACGTATACACATCTATGTTAATATTCATCTGGGATTGTAAAAGTAGATTGTAGAAAAACCTTTACGAACATAGTTAGCCACGGGATTCCAACTCTCGATTTACTAATCCAAAGCACCAGTTGCCTAAGCAGGCTCGACCACTCAAATGATCCATACAACACGTATACTTGGTTATGAAATAAAAATTAGGTAAATATTAATTATTAGTTCTTGCATTTTCGTTATTTTTAGTGTTCGGAGGGGCTGTTTGACAGCATAGAGATGTCAAATAATTATTATTTTCATATAAGGTGGGTGTACCATGAAAGGCCATGCTCCTTAGAAGGCCAACTATTAAAAAGTCGTAGTTATTGACATGTAAAGACATATTCCTTCTACATACACTAAGATCCATCAAACTCAAGACCACAGACGCGGTGACGAGTCTCTCGCGCCACTATTGCGACAGTGCGATCTCACGCTTCGTAGAGTTCGGTCGTCAACGTTATAATTGTTATTCGCGCGCACAACAAAACGTAAGTTTTTAGTTAAATAACCTATTATTATCTCATATTTTTGTACTGTAAATTGTCGTATAAGGATATGTTTATGGTACTAAAGAAAAAAAAATAGTTTTGCCTCGATTTAAGTTAAAATATTGTTAGTGTTCCTAGGAAAGCCGGTGGTTCCTTATAAGGCCAATCAAAAAGTTGACGGTTGGCCTTGCTAGGGTACATGAGCCTTACAAGGAACATCTACAAACCATGAACATATAAACGTTGATTTTAAACATTCCTGACTAGAAGACTGACTGTGTGCCATGATAAGTTTGTGATAACTACAGTACTCAGTCTGTTGTGTCTATTATTTTATTATAATTAATATCAAAAAGTCATAGATAATTGTTAGTTTGGCCTTCTTAGGAACATTGTGGCCTTACAAAGAACAGACCCATAAGAAGGCCATTTTAGGTAAAAAAAAAGTTTTATAATTTCATTGTAAAACGTATTGGCAAGTTATTTGATATCAATATAATGCTCATTACTACTATTTTTAAATAATTTCCATTAATATATGCTTAGTTATACGGTGGTGTTCAAGTAATGTTCGTTAACTTTTTTATAGATGATAAAAATATATTGAGAATTTAATGTTTCACTCAAATGAAAGAGCTTGTTATGTAGTTTTAGTAAAAGCGGATATATTAAATGTTACAACTCTATTTTTAAATTGAACGACTGATGTATAATATTGGCCTTGTTTGGAGCCGTGTTCCTTGCAAGGCCATTTGAAAGAGCTTAAGAAAACTTAAGTTTAATAAATAGTGATTAAAGCTAGGTTAAAAAAAGTGATTTATGTGGTACACAATAAAACAAAGTATTACTTAATAATTTGTTTCCTTCATTTATCCAGTAAATAAACGAATAAAACATGTTTAATCGTTAGAGTGGCCTTCCATGGTCCACCCACCTTATTGTACGCCTTAAATTTAAATGAAACTTTTTATGGTAATAAAGTACATCAAGACATAGTTACCAAAGACATTTTTTTTGAGGTGGTAATTTGGAATTACTTTCCTATGTAAGTATTTACCGAGAAAAAAGTTTTTGAAAAAGCAGTTATTTTTTATAGTTTTTTTTAGTTATCTTCGTAACTACTCGGATTTAGCCAGAAATTTGTAGATATCAATTACTTATAGCCTTACAATACCGTTAGTACAGCTATTAATATGAGTTGCTATTGATGGGGGCAGATTCATCAAGAAATTATGGCTAGACCCTTTTATTTACCTACCTAAAATTTTATGAAAGCCAATTTTCTGTTAACTTTCTTACATCTGTTTTAGAATAAACGTTAAATTCATAAATATTTTTGAAAACTAGGAAATTTAGGCAGTTTAACTAACATAAAGCTCTACGTATGTAATCCATAAATAACAGGATTTTGTCGAAATCGTCTTTTTTATTGGCTTCGTTTGCTTGTGCATAATCACGACTTCTCCAATTCGTATATTCGCATATACATATTATATACTTCAAATCGATTGCATTTTCTATAAAAGTTTTTAGTACGAATTTTGTAAGATAAATTAACTGAAACTCATTTATCGTGTCCGTGATTTAGTGATCCGTAGTAGCAAATTATCAAAACCTGCTTAATCACCAGCAAACGCATAGTGAAAAATACCCTTGTCGCAGCATCTGCATAACATAGCGAATTTCCAAAGATTGGACGCTGGTGGATCTCGTATAACAACCTTTGTCCATCTAAAATAGTTTAGCTCTCTAACAGTGAAACAATTTTCAAAATCGGTTGAGTAATTAATTTTTGGCGTTTTTGGGTAGGTACCCAGGAACCCTGCGGATCTCATAGCATATAACATAATCTATATCCATCTAAAATAGTTTAGCTCTCTAAGAGTGAATAAATTTTCAAAATCGGTGATGACGCGTTCGTGAAAAGTTAGTTAATTTTTATTTTAAAAAATGAAACAGATATTAATATTGTTATTGTAATGACAAAAACGATAAAGCATTTATCATAAATAAATTCAGAAAATTTCTTAATTTTTCTCGAAGGCTAGGTCACTTACACTTAGAACAATGTTTTAAAAATTTATATAATTTTTTACGTTGTACGATGGTGTAAAAAAATTTAAAACAACTTTTAAAATTTTGTAAATTTTTGCAAAAACCATTAAAAATGGCGAAAAGTGTCCAAAATTTTGGCTTCCAAAAATCGGACGTGTCTGGCTGACGAACTCATCCAAGCTTTTGCGATTTTTGACCTTTTTACCAAATTTTGTAAAAGTTGGATACGTCGTTCGAGAGTTATCGCGCAGACACACACACACACACATATATATATATATATATATATATATATATATATATATATATATATATATATATATATATATATATATAAATTTTAGTGGTCATTTTCGGGTTTTCGAGGTTTCAAAACAAAATTTCTGTCATAGTCCCGGGCTCTGGTCTTTCCATGACACCCGCTGTAATAAAAAAATTTCCAGAACGGGAACTCGTTTAAAAACGAAAGCAATTTTTTTGGAAGTACACTTATATTTGGAATATTACAGTTGTGATGTTTACTAAAAAGGAAGATATTATTATATCTTGTTACCTTGCTAATATTATATATTGTTACCTTGCTAAAGCCAATTTAGTAAAGTAACAACTGCCTTTAAGTTGTTTGCCGCTTTGTATAATGATTATTAAATGGTTGGTTTTGTCGCAAAAAGTACATAATTCAATTTCTTTTGTAGTAAATAATGTAAACAACAAATTTGAGATACCGTACAAAAACTGAACACAATTAAATCACCAAAAAAAAAAAAATTATATTAACAACAAATTCACAAATACTGAAATTTAACTAAAGCAGAAAATACAGCTCCACATTTTTTATATAGTTTTTGTGTAAGTCTAGGAATTTTTTTATCCATCCCTATCTACCGCATAAAAAAATCGCACAAACATATATCCTGTGCAGATAATTTGTGTCGTCATATTTCCAGTTCAAATTTCAAACTTCTTTAAACTTTTATGCCCAACTAACAAATTTCCTTATCCTTATTAGTTAATAAAAAAGAAGTACTTTATAAACTTAATTTTTTTTCTTAATAATAATACGCTTGCATGACTTAACAAAATCAAATTTTAATATTACTTGTATAAAATTTAAAGTTTTAGGCATAATTTGATATATTTTAGTCAGTTATTAATTACAAGACAATTCACTTGCTGAAAACCTTATAGAAATATTTTTATTTTACTGATTGTCAGTAAAATTACTACTGACACCTCAAATTAGCTGTCCAGTTTGGAGATTTTAGACTTTAAATTACAACTTTGAGCAAAAACAGATAAACTAGTATTTTTCATGTAGTTTTCATATATGCGATTCAAATTTTTATATATTAAAGAATATCCACCTTATTTCAAAATTTACTCTCAATTTTACCTGAACAGCCCCTCCAGTCCGTCTGACCCTGGATTTATATACATCAATAGAAAGCTCTCTAAAAATAAAGTGTCTTGTCAAATTAAAGTTTTTTTCTATCTGTCGTCGTTTTCAAGTTATCAAGCAAAATTAAAATTTTACCCTAATTTTGAGGGGTGATTTCACCCCTTAAATGGCGACGGTGGCAGATAAAAACATAAGGGTCTATTATTTTTGCTTGTACTACACATACATCAAGTTTAATCAAAATTGCGAATTGACAGTTCAAAACCTTTCTTTGTTAGTATCTTTCTTGCTTTGAATGTCGGCGATGTCTTATAGTAGCACTACACTTTCGTCGAGGCAACACGAGGTGACGCGAGTCTCGTCTCGCCTCGTCAAGCCTTGCCTCGCTTCGTTAGCTCCCCGATCTGAGTCTTTTTTTTGTCACAAGTCAAAGGGCACGAGACACGAGGCGAGGCGATCAACACACTCTCGCATATACTCGTGTGTTGATATTGCATATGTTACGTACATAGGTATCATCGTTACGTACATAGGTATCATCAAAATATATATATTGCCTGATATTATGTTTTATACATAACCTAAAATCATGCCTTAAATTTCCAAAAACGTTATTTTAAACTTTTTTGTGTAATATACATGAAAAAAATTATAGTATTCAACAGTACATAGAACTGCAGCAGCAGTTATTGGAATCCATGTCACCGACATTGCCCATCTTTTCCATTTATGATTGACATTTCAAACTATACGAACACGTATGAGCAGTATGAATAACTGAGTATATAAGCGAGAGTGTAGACGGAACATACTCGTGTTGTCTCGCCTCGTCAAAACCTCGACGAACGTCTCATCAGGGCCGCGCCAAGCGGGGGTGTTAGGGGTGCCTAGTACCCCGGCGGCAGGCTTTGGGGGCGGCAAATAAAATATAAAATTATTACTATTTTTATGTGGTAATTTTGATGACACTTAAATGTTACCCGCATTTTGCTTAAATACTTGTCTGTTATGATTGTTGTGACCCGTCGGTAATCCGATTATTCCGATTGTTGACCAGCGACAACAATCATTTGCGCGGTAATCGGCGAGATCAAACGGGATCGGGATCGAACATGCTCTTGCACGCTTTAATTTTATAAAAATCGTGGCGTCGTTGAATTCTACACATAAAACATTTATCAATGTTGCATTTCATTAAAGTAAGTATATATATAGTAAGTAAACTGGTAGCCGGGAGGCGTATTTTGAAAATATACCCGAAGTCAGAGCTTGTGACGTCACTGACCGATCTAGGATCGGGTATAATTTACAAAACAGAAACTAACAAAATGACTCTTTAAAATATACCTCATTTCAGAGCCAAAATCGGGTATATTTTCAAGTATAAAAATACTACTATGAGAATTTGAATATATACCCGACAATAAATTAGTGTAATCTTATACAGTTACTAATAAGGTATATTTTCAAACTTATTTCAACTGTAATTTATACTCGATCTTCATAAAAAAAAATATGCACATATGATTTAAAACAAGACTTACTTTGTTGCAAATAAAAAAAACCGTTACAATTTTTTGAAATAATTTTTAGCTTCTTCTTATCTTAATTCTTAATTGTTAGCGTGTGAGTTAAACGTACAATATTTCTTTAAAATTAAATAATCTATTTAATAAATTTCTAACACTGACTGACTGACTGACAGACAACGCACAGCCTACACCGTTGGGTTTAGAAAAATGAAATTTTGCACAGGAGTTCCCTATGTAACGTAGGTGACCACTAAGAAAGGATTTTTGAAAATTCGTCCCTTAAGTGGGTTAAATAGCGAATGCAAATTTTTATAGAAATTCGTCATTTTTGAAGTTAGATATATAAAAATATGTTACTATGACTATTCAAATAAATAATATTTTATACACTGATTGACAGACAACGGACAGCCTAAACTGTTGGGTTTAGAAGGACGAAATTTAGCACAGAAGATATGAAGATTGATCTTTAAACATTACTACTTATAAATAAAAGTCAGTTGTGTAAACGTTTCTGGAAATTCATTCCCTAAGGGGTTAAAACAGGAAATGAAAGTTCGTATGGGAAGTTTGTCATTTTTGAAATTAGAAATGTGGAAATTGGTATTTAGGCTTTTGAAAAACATTGAAAGTGAGTACCTAATAAAAAGATGTTGTCGATGGGAAATCCCATCGGGTATACGACTAGTGATTAATAAAACAGATTTAGAAGGTTTTTTTACAAAAGCGTATGAATATGGACAATATTATTTGAATTCGAATCCGCTGAAAAATATTTGGTGCAATTAAGGTAGTAGTCTGGTAACTTGGATTGAAAAAATCGATTTTTTTTTTTTTTTGTTTAATTCGAAAGTGCAATATATTGAGAATATACTGTGAAAATTTTAGACCAAAATTCAAGGAAAAAAAAGCAAAACAAAACGAAAAATTTTTGAATCCGTTGCTATTTTATGAAAAAAATGTAAAAAAAACCTATGCATAACGATAGCTACAATTATGTACTTTAATAATTTTTTTTTCTTCTTTTAATTTGAAATGATTCATCATTGCAATATCATTGGTATAATTTGGAATTTTTTTAGGTGCATTTGCATTATTAAGTTTGCAAATATTTAATATTATTCTGTACAATTTTATATGAACAAATGGATACTCATTAAAGTCTTTTTAATTTGACCCTCATATAGGTATTCACTCACATTTGCAAAAAAAAAAATTCGCTGAAATTGTCAATTTTTTGCGGCGTCACAGTGCTGTTTTTCCTTAACTACTTGATTGAACCATTTGTTTACCAATAAATTGAAAGTGGGTATCTTTCATACTATTCTTATTAAATATTAAGTTTGAAAATATACCCGAGCTCAGAGCTTTTAATGGGTATATTTTCAAGTATCGAACTATGCTTATTAAACATTGAATGTATACCCGAGTTCAGATACACTGAGCTCTGAATACGGGTATATTTTCCAAAGGCATATATTTTATTATCAAAAATGTATTACAAATAAGTTTGGCGTTTTAGGGGCGACAATTTTTGTCTTGCACCCCAGCGCCAATGTCCCTTGGCGCGGCCCTGCGTCTCATCGAGGCGACCTCCCGAGAATGTAGTGCTACTATTAGGTATGACCGGCTAGGATAAAATAAATCTTAAATATGGTGTGAGCGTCGGGAATTACAGTAGGTGGGACAAATGGTGGTAACATTAAATTAATTATGGTATTAACAACTATTGATTAGTTACAAGTTAATAGTTTTAATGAGATAATTAACTATTAGTAATTATTTATTGGAAGGCAACAATTTTATTGGAAATCAATTTATTATTAATAGGTAAATACATATTTTAACGTATTATCTAAATCTAAATACGTGAATGTCTCGGAGGTGTTAGACGTACAGAATGTACATATTAAGAGGTTAAGTATATGTAGGTATACGTATATTCACATCTATGAATTTACACATTACGTATTCAAAACACGCGTGTAACATCAGATTCAATCTAGCACGAAATCGTGCTCGTGTAACAAGCAGTCAGTTCAATCCTATTGAAAAATGTTCTTATATATCACATATTATTGGAAATAAAAATATATAAATACTGTATATTATAAATGTATCGATATTTATATATCCGAAGTTCAATAAGTAAGTAATTATATTATGAAAGAATCGTTTTGGAAGAATTAACCGAATTAGGCCAACCAAATGATGATTAAAACTGTATTTTTTAACAATGCTTGAAAAGTAGTTATTTATGAAAAAAAAGAAGCTGACAACACAATTGTAGGGCTTTCCTATCTCGCTTTTATTCAAAATCTATTAAGAAGTGGGGATTAGGGTAGTAATAAGAAACCGATATCGGATTTATAAATATTTGCGGAAAATAACCGATCCACCCGGGAGGAAAATTTATATTTCAAAACCCGCCGCCCAGTGTGATACTATTTTGAAAAAATAGTTTGCTGATTAGAAGTATGCTACATCTCCTAACTTATTGGACAATTTAAATTTTTTTTTTCTACAATCTTAGTGGAAAGTAGGCTTTTGCGCTCTGTGAAGAGAGCGCAAAATGTGTATTTGCCGAAGACTCTCGTTACCGAGCAACAAATTTTTACTTTGCGCTTTAAAGCGTAAAAGTAATACTTTGTCGCTCGGTCAACGTATATTTAATTACAAATCGGGTAGGCGTTGTTTATATTTTCTATGGGAACAAATAAATAAACAGATTTATCGTAATCAAGTGAAATATTAATTTTATTAAATTTCAAAATAACTACAAAATATCAATTAAAAATAATAAATAACTATAATGAATATATAATAAGAATAAAAAATTTAAAAAAATATGTAGGTACATATATGATGGAAATATGTAATAGTGACAGTGATTTCTCAAGTACACCTCCAGATATTTCTGAATCTGCAAAAATTATAATATTAAAGTAAATATTAACGTCCATTATTATTTTTTCAAGTATCTTTTAAATAAAAAAAATTTTTATAAGATTGTAGAAAAATTTTGTGTGTAATTCGAGCACAAAATGATTTGCCGCTATCATGAGATTAATGCGCTCAATCGAGCGACAAAGCACCATTTTGCGTTCTTAATACTCTTAATACACATTACTCACTCAGATGCATTACGACACTCGCCTCGTAAACTCGGCTCGTGTCGCAATTTCATCTTCGTGAGTAATCGCTATCATTACCAGCTCGTTGAATAATATACCAATAGCTACCGTTATTATCGCTTTAACAATAATAATGCAGTAAAATAAAGAAATGAATGTCGCAATTTTCAAGCAATTCATATTTTCATATAAATATTTGCGTCATTTTTTGTAACCTCAAAAGTCATTTTTTAATTTTTTTTTGGAAATAAATATTAAAATAATAAAAATACGAAAAGAATACTCTGTTGAAGAAATAGTGCAGATAATTTGGTGAAAAAAAATTATAAAAGAAAATTTCCAAAAATATAAATACGTTTATCCAAAGCACTCTTGTGACATAACTTTTTCCTTATGGGAATCCAGTGTTATTAATTAACATGTAAATCGTATGTATACATCCGACCGGGATATCCCGTATATTACCATATATATCAGAAAACAACCTGAGCTACGTAATAGTTGAGTTGCAATTAAAACTTTTTTACTATTTTTATGCAGCATTTAAATGAGAAATTTCCCGACGCTACCACCATTAATACAATTTTTAGATAGTTTTATGACACGCAGTAAGAGGATTGTTTGTACAAAAATAGACCTCAGTTCGACAGATCCGGACGATCGTGGTTGTACCCATTTTGACTAAAAAGCTATCGAAAACATACCTACACATGACTTTTAATGTTCAGAATTTATGACCCACTTTAGTTTGTGTCAAGCTGAGGTTGCGACTCTAACTATGATCACCTGGATCAATGTGTATTTCTCTACTCAATGTGTATTTCTCTCTAATCTAAAAGGAATTTTTTAACTGATGAACAAATCAGTATTTAGCAAATATCGATACATATTTTTAAAGAAAGTTGTATGCTCTACAAAAACAGTCTCAAACATTTTTTTTATAAATTCACTCCTTTAAAAGTTATTCAAGGTTAAAGTAGAAGATAATATAAAAATTTCTTAATGAATAACTTTTTAAGGAGTGGATTTATCAAAAAAATGTCTGAGACTATTTTTGTAGAGCATTCGATTTCCTTTAAAAATATGTATTGATATTTGCTAAATACTGATTTGTTCATCAGTTAAAAAATTCCAAAGTTTAAAAGTCAAATCGCAAAAACAAATGAATGTTCAACTCACCATTACTTTGAAACGCCTCGTCTGACGCAAATTTGCAATCAGACCTTTTTTGTAGAGAATTAAATTTCCTTTAAGAATATGTATTGTTAAATTCCTTTGAATCGATAGTTTAAAAGTTTTGAGTAAAAAATGCGTTTAAGGAAAAAAAAACGAAAATCGCGATGATAGACCCCTTAATGTTAATATTAAGGGCTCTAACTTTTACAATAATTCTTTTTTGTCATGCCGAACAATAGTTTCGGAGTAATTTTCGAAAATAAAATAGTCGAATTTTTTTGGCTCAGTCTAATATATATATATATATATATATATATATATATATATATATATATATATATATATATATATATATATATATATATATATATATATATATATATATATATATATATATATATATATATATATGGTATGTATTTGTGTATTCACCTCAGAATCATGCACGCAACAAGAACACTGAAAAATATGAATAATGAACAAACAATGAATAGTGCCGAGCGTTGCATTAATATTAATACATTTACATATCTCTTGTACATAATGCCTTCTATTTAGACGTGTCCTCTACAGTGAAAAAATTGAATATATTGACTTTGGGATGAATTTTTGTATGCAATAAATATAAAGTGTTTTATTCTGTTATTTCTCAGACTGGATCTTTTCTACCAAATTAACTATTCAGAAACTGCAATTAAACAATACATTCTACTGTTTACAAAATGATTAAAAACAAATTGGACAACATTTTCCGCTACTAATGGTAGTGTATTTCTTATTTAGCGTAACCCTTAAGGGGGTAATACGTATGTGATGGTGACAACTGTATTACGTCCAAGTTGCCTCAACTCTAACTGATTACTAGATTATTAGGTACTCATTTTCACTGAACGAATGAATCTAGAAGCGAACAAATATTCATTTTAAGGCCGTTGGTACGTTAGGGATTGTAAGCCCCCCAAAAGTCTAAACTGATAATTTTCATAAATTGAAACTGATTTATTGTACATTCTTTTTCGAAATTTCTTGCTTTTTCCTTATTATAATTTTTTTGTTTGAATTTACATTAAGAAAACTTATAATTAAAAAAATATTTTCGTGATAAACAAAATTATACAAAAATTTCAGTATACAGGAGTTAAAATAATAGCAAATCCTGAAATACTCATTATCATCGGCAATAATATTATGACATTTTAAGGCTTTTTAAATACTTTTTCCCACTTCCTTTTATATTACTCTTTGATTTCAACTTTCCCGGATCTCCTGGTTGTTAGCCAAGCGCAATACCAATTAGGCTACCGACCGCTTGATCGGAGTCAAGTAGAGAAAAAGAAAAATGATTAAAAAGTAAAGCAGGTAGAGGCATCAGACATTTCTGTTTAACTTGGTACAATTATTATTTATTAATTTTTCTTTTTCTTTATTTATCTTGTTTCCACCGTTTTAGTTTACTTTTTACATAGTCTGGTTTTTTGATCGTTTTTATGACTAAATTATTTTTTCAGTTTAATTTTGGATTAACTATGATTTTGAATTGTCCGCCTTTGTTCTCCCCATTACTGCATCGAGTAATCGGTGTTGCCTGTATTGTGACAATATAGATGGTGTTTTTAATGAAGATAATACGTCTGAGTCTGTAGTACGAACTGCTCAAGATAGAAAAGACAGGCGTGTATACAATCAAGCTTTTTATTTAGGGAAAAATGAAGGAGATAAAATTTTTTTTATTAATTTTCATATTTTTCAGAAAAAAAACTAAGAAACTAAAAATTTGTTCTATGGAGATTTTTTGTTTATAGTGGATGCCACCCAAATCATTATTTTTATCTTTTTCTGATAAAATTTTTATGTTACATCACACATTTCTAATAACTAAAAGAGTATTTGGAGAAAATTAAAGTAGTTGAAACTGAAGAAGTATTTTGTGAATGAGCTCTTCGAGCAAAATTAATGTAGTAAAATACTCAAATAGTATAATATTTCTTTAGTTCTAACTAAAGTAGTTTACAAAACTAAAGTAGTAAATTTCTCTGATTTGGTGCTCGTCAGTCATAGTGTTCTATCACACTTTCCAATTTATGATGATCGCCACCGATTGTCAATATCTATGGTCCGTCTAGTTTCTTGGTCTTTATTTTTCTCTACATACTTATGTAGTGTACATTTTAAAACTATTAATTCACTGTAAATGTCCACACTGTGATGGTAAACTGGTCTTTGGTAAATTTTTCGGGAACATTTGTGTAGTTACTAGTTTTAAATGAAAAAAGTAAATAGTAACGTGTCACTAAGAAATTATGTTTGTAAATAATTAATGCCTGGATTAATAATCATATGCATTAGATATGATCGATATATCGATAACTGTTATTTTGTAACTAGTATAAAAAGATAACAGTTATCGTCAATAACTGGAATACCCAGTAACTGGTTACTTAAATAACTCCTTTGGAAATATCGATAACATAGGTCAATATTAATATATTCAAAAGCAAGGATCACAGTAATTTTTTTAACCACCTACGGAGAATTTCAAAATAATAACGCCCCAGGCAAGTTACACATTTTCTATTGTAGCACATTTAAAAAACCCTTAAAAATGAACTGTCTATTGTACAGTTATCTATTTGTATTTGTAATTTTATATCCATAAAATTGTAAAAATTGTGTATATAAAGTCTCAATCCTTGTATAGACAAGTATTTGAACAGATATTGCAGATTATTTAGTATACGTCAGTATTATAGATCTGTGCATATTTCACTAACAGAACCGTTTATACGCATATCGAATATCTTACAATATGTTAAAATATCCAAATACCATACCAGTTACTATAATAACTGTTATAAATAACAGTTATTTTTCAGTAACTGTTATTGCAATAACAGTTATTAGAAAATAACCGTTTAGCTCATCTCTAATATGCATATTTAAACAAATTACATGTTGCCCATTTTGATTAAGTAACAAGAATAATTAAATTTCATTGAATTCCATTAGTACATACTTATTACGTATTATTTAAAAATTTTAAAACCTTCAATAACCAAAAAAAGGTAGACCATAGAACACTAGGAGCAAACTAAAATTAAAAAAGTGTGGATCGCTTGGAGTCATTTGCTGGTCTGTTACAGCTTAAGACATTTAGTAGTTCGGTATCGATCACCGAATGTGCGACAATTGTGTATTGTTGAAATCATTGTTAGTCACACTGCATGGATCTCTCTCCGCATGTAGGTGTTATGCAGTTTTGTGTGTGATCATTCACACACATGTAAACATCAGATCCACACATTGCAAACAGTGTGTACTTACACAACATAGTGGGAAGAAGTGGCAGGGAGTTTTTGTCTACGCGGGTGATTACTAGTATAGAGATAGCAGCGTTGTCTCTGTTCTCTGTGTGGTCGACACATGATTTCCCATTTTAGTAAAATTGTAAATAAGAGGAAACGGAGTTCTAATTAGGTATGTAATCAAAATAAAAAATATAATATGTAAACCCTTAGAACGTGAAGATTACGTATTTTGTCAGTAAGATGGGAACTGGGAAATTTATTTATTTTTGTATTTAACCTTTCTTTAACTAAATTTAATTTCTGTGAACATTATTTAAAATAAATAAATTACTGTTAAATCTTGTGTTACGACTTTTATTAATTGTAATTATTTGTTGTTGTCCCGAATAATTTATTGGCGATCCTGGACCACATAAAGGGAAGCTATATACAGACCTCGATAGCACCATATTAATTGTTTGTATTATGTCCTATAAACTATTTACACCACAAATCCAATTTTACGTAGTGGTCGGTGCAAATTTAAGGGGAAGTACGTAAAATCGGAAGATCAGGGGCGTCGGTAAGCTTTTTTTCGGGGATTGGTAAATATTATTTAACTGAATTTATTTAAAACAAAATTATCTTAAGAGACAATTTACACCTAAAATTCGGTTGTGTAGACAAAGGAAATCGAATGTTATACTAATGAATATGAGTGACGACTTTTAGAAAACTGTCGAAGAATCAAATTCACTATCGCATTCATCAGCGTAAAAGACGCCAAATAGCGGAAGCTGACAAAAATTCTAGAATATTTTACTCGTGAACTAGCAAAGATACCAAAAAACAAAATTCACTATTGAATTGGGCACTAAAAATTAGATTAAGCAGCCCATTTTGACAAAAATTCTAGAATGTTCTATTTGTCAACTAACAAAGATATCGAAAAATCGATTGCACCATTTAATTGGTCATCGAATAAAAGACGGAATAGCACATTTTGATAAATGTTCTAGAATATTCTATTCGTTAGATAGCAAAAATTTTTTGTCAAAATCGGACATTTGGTTTACATTAGTTTAATTTCGGTTGGACAATTAAGTGGTGCAGTAGATTTTCCAATATCTTTGTTAGTTGACAAATAGAATATTCTAGAACATTTCTCAAAATGTGTTATTTGGTTTCTTTTTTGGTAGTCAATTCAATAGCGACGTCTGTTTTTGAATATCTTTGCTAGTTGACGAATAGAATATTCCAGAACATTTGTCAAAATGTGTAATTTGACCTCTTTTTCAATGGACAATTAAATGGTACAATTGATTTTTCAATATCTTTGCTAGTTGACAAATAGAACATTCTAGAATTTTTGTCAAACTACACTGTTTAATCTCATTTTTAATGGCCAATTCAACGGTGAAGTCTGTTTTTTGATATCTTTACTAGTTGACGATTAGAATATTCTAGAATTTTACGTTACTCATTTTGCATTTGCATTTGGATATTACGTATACAGAATATGTGCATATATATCTGCAGTGAAATTTTAAAATTTTTAAAGGCTACGACACCCTCTGACAATAGTACCTACGGCCCTGACTCTGGCTTGGTACATAAATTTTCCCCAACACAGACAAACAACAACATATCTGTGACAGGAGAACCCCACTAAATCGCTGACGTCACTACGTAAAATCGGAGTACGTACCATTGGATGGCCACTGTAATGGACACCCGGTATAAACATTTATATATTCGTTGAAATGCACAGGTAGATGATATAGATAGGTATAAAAATTATACAGATAAGTATATTAAGAATGAATGTAAATCATTTGAATGGGTTTTTGACTTTTACATAAGGTTGGAACGTTCCACCTCTCTGTAACGCCTTTATAACTAATTTACACAACCAGAAATTATAATGAACCGTAATTGTCGACTTACTTGCTAAAATTAATTACGTAATTATAACTAATTAATTAATAGAGAAGAACACCAGATTATTTTTTTTTAAAGTTGTTAAAGTATATTTATGTTTAATCGAATCAAATTCTTTTACATATTTGTGGTACATCATGGCAAGAAATTTTCGAATACTTTTCAGTAATTAATTTTTTTTTTTTGAAATAACTTTAAATTAATCAAAAAACCAATAATTGATGATCATCAAGAGAAAATATTTGTGTGTATTGAACCCAAAAAGTTACTAATACAAAAACATATATATTTATACATCCTCCCTCGCAATTCCCAAATAACTTTACTTCATTTCGGTCTGTTTTATCAGGTGTGAAATACACTTCACTAATTTAGTAAAACGGAAAACAAACAAACAAAAAACAGATTTACAATTTTCACATAGCGTGGCGTGGGATGTGAATTAGAGGGCGGGGGAAATGGGTGAGTTTATTGTAATGAACACTGAATACTCTGAATGAATGAATACAAGAATTGATTGTATTTTACCACGTGCTCGCCCCTTTTCCGCACCCAAGTGAGGATGATCATTAGTTTTTGTAAATTATTCGGTAAAAAGAACTTTTAAATTAACAAAAGTTTTTTTCCTGGTGAATTACGTGCTCATTATGTGGCGCAAATGAGTTTCCATTTAAAATTGAATTGTAGTTTTGTGCCTTGCTTTGTGCATGTCGGGTAGTGTGAAGAAAATGGCTTGGGTACTGTTTGAATTAAATTAAATCTTGTGTACAATAATTGTGGCGTATTAAGTAAGACAAGAAGAAACAAAGAAACTGATTCATACGTGCTATTACCAATAAATGTTTTTTTTCTATCGGTTCAGAAAATGGTGAAAGATGATAATTGTACGAGTCCGAAGATTTGGTAAGTACGTGTAAATAGAGAAATAGTATATTACTTATAGCCTTATAGCGAGGATATACTATACTCTTCATATATAGCGAGGATATACCATATTTAGAGGATATAGAATACACGTAAGTGTTATGTTTGTGACTCGGATGCAGAGAATCCGAGACTGAAGACCAAGGATTCTTAATTATTTATGGTTACAAAAATGAACTTACGGGCCGAGTATGAGTAAGTTATTTTTCAACCGAAAAAAATGATGATTAGATAGGAAAAAAATGAATAAAAAATAATAAAATGGATTAGAATGCTTTAATAAAAATAAATAAACATCTACAAAAAACTATTTCCATAAAAAAATTTACAGGCGTCACTCGACTTATTGACGTTTTTATTTATTAACACTGTTCGTAGTTTCACTCATCAGTCATCACAAATTATATGTAGGTATGTACGTATTTTAGCAAACGAAGCACTGTATAATATTAGTGAATACTATAATATTAATTGGAACAATTATTTATGAGTATTGAATTTCTTATGTATTATGTATAGTAACTAATTTATGTATTATGTACTTTTTCCACAACTAATTGTAATAGTTTTTAATGGAAATAAATATTATTATTATTATTTTATTATTATTATTATAGACTTTTACGCCAACCTGGCGCTCACTACTCAGTAGGACAGTACTGGGTAACATTCACCTATACCGGCATTATGCAAGAAATTAGGCTCTGTGGAAGGGTAATGTGCCAAACCAATCCGTAAAAGTACCGTAGGACGAGCAGTGTTAATAAGTTAAAACGTCAATAAATCGAGTGACGCCTCTGTTTATTAACTGATAGTAACCGATTATTCACGTGACTAGGAAGTAAATAAACTTTTATGACTTGTTATTTTTGTAACCAGAAAACCGAATGATAAATATTGTTTATGCGTCAAGTTACTTGTCATATAAATGTCAATTTACGACTCACAATCAATGTTGTTACGACACAAGTGGTTGAAAAAATTTATTTGTATTTGGGCAAAAAAATTCATTTTCTAAAGAATCACAGATTCGTCATCTTATCTGCCTGGTTGGGTAAGTTAACTAGCCTATCGGAGTAAGATAACATATTAGTAGAAATCACATTTATAAAATGAATAGTATACTACTGTAGTTGCAGGAAACACCATACTCCCATTGCTAACAGCTAACAGTTACTACAACAAATCCAATCTTTTGAGGAAGGGTAATATATACTTCCGTCCGTACAGACTGAAAACTGAAAGGTACGGCAAAAATAACAATCAAAATTTTATAATCTCCTGTTAGAAAACCATTTAAATTAGTAATCGTCGTCCCTTTAGAGTGTAATTAGAATTAAAACTACCATAGATAAGGTAGTTCTCGCTCGTCAAATTATCCTAACGATTTTACTCAAGAGGTAATGTTAACAAGATTTAATTAAAATTTTTTAATAACTAAGTACTTCAGTTTTCTTTTGCGTTGAATGAATGTTTCATAAGTACCTAACATAAGTATACATGGCCGAGCGATAAATTTCGAACGAAATATCCAAATACCAATATATCCAAATATCGAACGAAATTTGGGGAAAACACTGCAAGTCCAAAACCCTGGATGAGATCCACGGTCAGATACAAAATATTTTTTATTACTGGAAATTCGCTATATTATGCATGATGTTGCGACAGGGCTGTATTAATCTTTCTGTCTTTTTAAAAACATAGGTACATCGAAACAGCAAATATTTATGACGATTTCCTTGAAACTACAAAATGACATCTAATACATGAACCAGTACATGACATGAACCTGTTCTTATATTCTGTAAATTAGTTCTTTTGAAGTTGTTATTTTATTAGGCCTTTATTAGGTCCATGCTAATATTGCGAATCGAAGTGTTTTCAAATAAAACATTTAATGTATTTATTTTCATGTATATAGTAAGTAGTTTAATGCCCACCCAAGTGTGTACTTTTTATTACACGTGGTTTATTACGAACACATAAGTTATATCCAATGCAATAATATAAACTAGCAGGTAGTAAGTGGCTTTGCAGCAATTTTACAAGTAAACGTCCCGAGGCCGAGTCTATCGATTTTGATGAAACTTAGATATGTTGTAGAACACTAAAAAATAAGCGACACGTATTTTTCTTTATCGGCGGAAAAACGGTTTGAAGGGGTGAAATTGTCCTCCAAAAATTGGGGTAAAAATTTAATTTTTTAAATATCTCGAAAACGGTAAGAGATAGAGCAAAAGTTTGAATTGGCGATATTGCTCTTTTTTAAAGAGCTATCTATTGGTATGCAACTTGTTCAAATTGTGTCAACAGGGGTGGCTGGGGGTTACAATTTAGGGGTTAATTTTGCAAAAGGGGGTGAAAATTAAACAATATAAAAATTTTGTTTACAGATTTCAAATCTACGTCAAAAAATCTAATTGACCTGTTTTTGCTCAATGTCCTAATATTAAGTCTAGGGGTAGTTAACTAGGGGGTGACTGTGTCGAATAGTCGTACTACTTGGATAGTTTAAGAAGTTTTTCTTCATGGAAAATAGTTTAAGACATTTAGAATAACGTAGGAATGAAATTTTCTATTTCAAAATTCAGTTTGAGCAACATTGGAGAGGGGGTGAGTCACCCTCTTAAATTACATATTAGTTAACATACACTCATTTTTAATATTAACACATTGACAGTGGGTAATAATGTCATAATAAGTGGTTCTGAAGTTGGACTATAGTAAGGTTTTTATTAGGTTTCCATTCATTTTCAAAATATCGTTATTTTCGGTATCGATAACTTTCGATAACATCCAAAAACTATAACATCCATTAAAAAACAAACCTTATGAAAACCTTACATACGACAGTCCAACTTCAGAACCACTTATTGTGACATTATTACCCACTGTCAGTGTGTTAATATTAAAAATGAGTGTATGTGTTAACTAATATGTAATTTAAGAGGGTGGCTCACCCCCTCTCTAGTGTTGCTCAAACTGAATTTTGAAATAGAAAATTTCATTTCTACGTTATTCTAATTATCCTAAACTATTTTCCATCAAGAAGAACTTCCTGATCTACCCAAGTAGTACGACTATTCGACACAGTTACCCCCTAGTCAACTACCCCTAGACTTAATATTAGGACATTGAGCAAAAACAGGTCAATTAGATTCTTTGACGTAGATTTCAAATCTGTAAACAAAATTTCTATATTGTTTAATTTTCACCCCCTTTTTGCAAAATTAACCCCTAAATTTTAACCCCCAGCCACCCCTGTTGACACAATTTGAACAAGTTGCCTACCAATAGATAGCTCTTTAAAAAAGAGCAATATCGCCAATTTAAACTTTTGCTCTATCTCTTACCGTTTTCGATATATTTAAAAAATTAAATTTTTACCCCAATTTTTGGAGGGCGGTTTCACCCCTTCAAACCGTTTTTCCGCCGACAAAGAAAAATACGTGTCGCTTATTTTTTAGTGTTCTACAACATATCTAAGTTTCATCAAATTCGATAGGTCCGGCCTCGGGACGTTTACTTGTTAGTTGTACAGATAGTAGTATCTCAATGCTCTCGTTAACAGCAATTTTTCATACTGTGCATTTTAGCGAATTTCGAAAACTCGAAATTCAGCTATTACAATAGGTGTCATGACGCAATCTGAGTCCGGGACTATGGCAGAAATCTGTTTTGAGGTCCCTAGAATACGAAAATGATATTCACTAAAATTTATATATATATATATATATATATATATATATATATATATATATATATATATATATATATATATATATATATATATATATATTTATGTGTTCCCACGATAACTCTCGAACGAAACGTCTAACGCTTATGAAATTTTGTGTGCGGACTGGATTCTGAATTGGCTTGGCTAAGTTCGTTAGCCAGACACGTCGGATGCCCAGAAGTAGGTTTTCTGGCCATTTTTTATCATTCGATCCTATCATAAGGCAGTTCAATTTTTACATCGTTGAAAAGGAAAAAAAAAATTATGAAGAAAATATTCTTATAATTTTCTTTCTATTTTAAGTATTTTTCGAGAAAATGTAAATTTTCACTTTTATTCTTTCTTTGTTAGTCTAATAAGTAATTTATATTTATATCTCAGTTCTTTATAAAGTATAAAAATATTTCACTTTTTTATTAAAGAATTTTGTGAGAACAAGTGAAAACTATTCACATATATGTGATATAACACACATACATGTATAGAGTTTTGTTTCTCATTTATTGCATTATAATTAGCATGGTTCTATCCCATGTTAAAAAATGTAAATTAAACAGATTTTCTAAGCTAATGTAATGAAGAATTTTTTTTTTTTTTTTTATTGAATTTTTAAGTAAACAAGAAATTGAAGATTATGTTATGATATAAATATTATTAAATATGAAAAAAAACAAAATATGTACAATGTACATATGTATGTACGGAAAAATATTTTGAATCGATTTTGAAAATTTTTCCACTAATAATTAATAATGTTAAAAAATTAAACCATTTCAAATGGATTTAAGGTATTTTATGTGAGGTCAAGGTTTTCGGGACCCAAAAAGGCCAGAAATTAATTAACCAATCGATTTTAAAAATTTTTTCACAGTTAGTAAGTTAAAGTATTTGAATTAATTAATTAAATGATGTCCGCAAGAAGCTTACGGACTGCCATAAGTTATATGAGATCCTTAGAACCCTTTTCTTACTGTTAGAGTACGAGACTTGTATGAGTTTCGCCAGGATTTACTGATCCCATAATTGTAAAAAATAAACTAAACGACCAATTTTTAAAAAATTTCTTCACTGTTACAGAGCTAAACTATTTTAGATAGATTTAGAATACATTATGTAAGGTCCGCCAGGGTCCACAGGACCCAAAAGTGTCAAAAATAAACTAACTGGCCGATTTTGAAAATTTTTTCACTGTTACAGAGCTAAACTATTTTAGATAAATATCGATTACGTTATGTAAGGTCCGCCTCGGTCCATAGGACCCAAAAGTGTCAAAAATAAACTGCCTGATCGATTTTGAAAATTTTTTCACTGTTACAGAGCTAAACTGTTTTAGATAAATATAGATTCCGTTATGTAAGGTCTGCCAGAGTCCATAGGATCCAGAAGTGTCAAAAATAAACTAACTGACCGATTTTGAAAATTTTTTCACTGTTACAGAGCTAAACTATTTTAGATAAATATAAATTACGTTATGTAAGGTCCACCAAGGTCCATAGAACCCAAAAGTGTCAAAAATAAACTAACTGACCGATTTTGGAAATTTTTTCACTGTTACAGAGCTAAACTATTTTAGATAAATATAGATTACGTTATGTAAGGTCTGCCAGGGTCCATGGGATCCAAAAGTGTCAAAAATAAACTAACCGACCGAATTTGAAAATTTTTTCACTGTTACAGAGCTAAACTATTTTAGATAAATATAGATTACGTTATGTAAGGTCTGCCAGGGTCCATGGGTCCAAAAGTGTCAAAAATAAACTAACCGACCGATTTTGAAAATTTTTTCACTGTTGGGGAACTAACTATTTTAGATAGACATACATTACGGTATTTAGGGTCCGCCAGGGTCCATGGGACCCAAAAGTGGTAAAAATAAACTAACCGACCGATTTTGAAAATTTTTTCACTCTTACAGAGCTAAACTATTTTAGATAAATATAGATTACGTTATGTAAAGTCTGCCAGGGTCCATCGGATCCAAAAGCGTCAAAAATAAACTAGCCGACCGATTTTGAAAATTTTTTCACTGTTGGGGAGCTAAGCTATTTTAGATACATATAGATTACGTTATGTAAGGTCTGAAGTGTCAGTAGGACCTAAAAGTGTCAACAATAAAATAACTGACCGATTTTGAAACCTTTTTACTATTACCAAGGTAAACTATTTTAGATAGGTACAGGTTGTGTTATCTGAGATCCACAACCGTCCTGCGGATGCAAATGCGGCGTAGAATGCTACACAACGGGTTTTGAATATATATATATATATATATATATATATATATATATATATATATATATATATATATATATATATATATATATTACATAAAGTCCGCCTAGAATATACGGTCGAGCTGATTTTTTAATGAGGTCCACCGGGATCTTGCAGATCCGAAAACGCCAGTAATAAGCTATCGAACCGATGCTAAAAAATTTCTCACTGCTAGAGAACTAAATTATTTTAGATGGATACAACTATGCTGCACAAAATTCGTTCGGGTTCTTGGGTCCCCAAAAATACCAAAACTAATTACCCAACCGATTTTAAAAATTCTTTTTCTCTTAGAAAGCTAAATTATTTTAAATAGGTACAGGTCTTAGATGAGATCCGCCAGTGCCCAAGATTTGGAAATTCGCTATGTTATGCAGATGCTGCGACAGGGGTATTTAATTATTAAATATAACGTACAATAAAATTACACGTGTAATTTTTTGCAAAGTGTGTAAAAGTAGAAACGCATACACGCGGGCCATATAATGGAAATTTTAACCTCGACGGGTCAGGTAGCCAACTACAGCGAATATATTTACATGGCTAATTCTATTGACAGAGTAATCAAAAGAAAAACAAGTCACAGTCTCTTTTTTTTAGATTAGGTTGTGATGTAATTTCTAATCAATGGTTGATCCAAAAGCTTATCATGTGGAAGGCTATGATAAAAAACGAATCTAACAACTGCAAAGGGAGAGTCGATACTAAAATCTCTTAATCAGTAACGGATGTAACAGTTAGTAATAAATTTTTTGAAAATCCAATATTTTTTTGCACTACAT
This sequence comes from Brachynemurus nebulosus, assembly GCA_035578155.1. NCBI lineage: Eukaryota > Metazoa > Arthropoda > Insecta > Neuroptera > Myrmeleontidae > Brachynemurus > Brachynemurus nebulosus. Next base: position 31,847,556 of record JAPWDM010000002.1, read on the forward strand.
TATCCTATTAGTGTTTAAGTGTTCAGATATAAAGCTTGATGTAATAATATCGTCAATAACCTAATAGCCATGAAGAAAGAATTTTTGTTATACTACTCGTATTTACTATAAGTTCAAGTCCTACAAGGTCCCGAGGCCGAACCTATCGATTTTGATAAAACTTGGATATGTTGTAGAACACCAAAAAATAAGCGATACGTATATTTTTATCGGCGGAAAAATGGTTTGAAGGGGTGAAACCTCCCTTTAAAAATTGGGGCGAAAATTTAATTCCTTAAATATATCGAAACCGGTAAGACACAGCAAAAGTTTTTTTAATTGGCGATGTTCCTCTTTTTTAAAGAGCTATCGATTAATATGTAATTTGTTTAAATTACGTCAACAGGGGTGGTTGGGGATTAATTTCGTAAAAAGGGGGTGAAAATTAAAAAATATTAAAAATTTGTTTACAGATTTCGAATCTACGTAAAAAAATCTAATTGACCTGTTTTTGCTCAATTTTTTAATATTAAGACTAGGTGTAGTTAACTAGGGGGTGAACATTACAATGACTACTTCAAATTAATACTGAAAAATATAAACGTTAAATTCAAAAATTTTTTTCGAATATTTCACTTTAGAAAAGGACAATAATGAAATCTAATTACGGACTTATGGAAAAAATGAACACGTTTTTAATAATGTTCCCAGGATTTTGAGGTTTGCAAAAGTGTTCAAAATTGGATTACTTCCAGCACTATTATTATAGATAGAGCCGGCGAGAGAAAGGTGCGCCCAGGTGCCCAGTGTGGGCACTTGGGCGTAACAAAAAATTTTCTTCAAAAATACAAATGACGAGCAAAAAATAAAACGTCTTCTCATTTCCTCCTAATCGGGGTTGCGGGTTCCCTTATTATACTCGGGGCTCCGGGTAATGGCCCCACCTGCCCCACCCTCTCGCCGGCCCTGATTATAGGTATCTGCGGAAAGGTCTTAGGATACAGTTTGAATTATAATAATATAGTTTAGAAGTAAAATTTACTGATTCTTTTTTTTAATAAAAAAATTGTTTTTGACTTTGAATTTGGTTAAAAATACTTTTTTAATTACTTAAAAAAAAAAAAAAAACATTTCAAAAAAAATTTTTTTATCAAAAAAATATTTCCCTTTATTCAAAGAAAACAAAAATTCGAAGAAATTTTTAAACTTTGAATAAAGAAATCATTTTGTGAGTGGAGTTGCTTGGCGAGCAAAGCAGAGCACTATATGGAACTGGTTTTGTAGAAAATTTCGAATCATTTGGTGAGCAGAGCGAAGTATTAAGGAACTGATTTTATCCGAATGTCGGTATATCTGATTTAAAAGTAATTCTATTCACATTTTTACATTTTTAAAATTTTGTAGGCATCTATGCGTGTAGTATTTTAATACTGCAATAATGCAAAATACAGTGAAACTTGATTTTTTTATCGATTTCACAAAACGCATTAAAATATTTGAAAATAAAAACCAACGTTGAGTAGGTGTCTAATCGTAAGTAAAATGAAACTTATTTTTATATGATGCTTTTCTTTAACAATTTGACAGTAAATTAAACGGTATTACATATCAATATCAAACATATAATTGGCTTTTATTTTGAAATCAAATATCAGCCATCAGGTTTTTTTTAACAACAATTTAAAGACCAATCATATTTATTACAGATTATGATAATTATATGGTCTTTGGCGTCCACGAAACGTTATAAAACACATTCGTGTTAAGTAGGTACTATAAATACACCGTACGACACGTAAACACACGAAAGTCTTGAATGCAGGTACACACCATATATACACAATTATAAGTTTATATACAGGGTCGAAACATTAACTGTAACAAATGGACCAAATTCTGAATTCGTTCACAACAGAAGTACAAGCTCAGAAAAGACATTTATTGATATTTTCTTTTCTTTTTTGGAGTCTAGACATACTGAGTTGAATTATCTGACTGGAATTGGTTTGTACTTAAACTACTGTTTTGTCTGCATATGCCTAAGTAGAGCTGAATTTACAATTCTTGCGCCCCTGAGCGCGACAAAACTTTGCGTCCTCAGTTTAATTAGAATAATTACTGGATAAAAAATCTATTAGTAAATCCACTGTTAAATGATGTTATTTGCCGAGTTTTTTACGTTGTATTTCCTGGTAATGGTTTTCGGTCGCGTGAAATCAACTTTCAAATTTCGAATGAAATAAGATTCTTCTTCTAGTTAATATCGATTTCATATTTTAAATTTCTTCAGAATGATCTGTACTCAAATCTAAATACATATGGACAATCAATATTCGTTGGAGAAAATATCATGTTTCATTTAAAATTTCAAAATTGGTTTCACTTACAGGAAACAGTTAACAGGAAGTAAAACTCAAATATCTAAAAAAAAAAGATAGGCATCACTTTGGGTCATGAAAGGGTAGTTTGAGATGTGACTTGGTCAAACTCACAATGAAATATCCAAAGTAAAGTAAAATGATAGTAAAATATATAATTTCTTTTAGTATATTAAGTAAAAGAAAAATAAATTTTTCACGATTGTTGCCCTCAAAATTTTGTTACTTCAGTCCCGGAACTGTTAAGTCCATAATGAATTTACGTGAAATGAATCTTGATTTTGGGCCTTGTGGCTGCAGATTTTTTTCTTAATTATGTTTTTTTTTTCTTAAGTATGTATTCATTTTATAACTCTCTTACAGACTTGCCAGCTTTTTAATTTTCGACGACTAGGAATAAAAATTTATTGTGAAGATGGAACTATGAGGATGAAAATTTTCTCTTACGTATCCTAATCGATGATTTCAGAACTGAACACTAAAATGAAAATCAAATTCGTTCGTTCATATTGTCCATAATAGTATTTAACTAAGAGACTTTTAATATTGTGAATGTGGGTATTTTCCCCAAGATCTTTGGGTGCGAATATTGTGTCCAGGACTTAAGACTGAAGTTACTGCATATTTTGCACAAATTATTAATAATAGGTACCTATATGCAATATTATACATCTTCCAATACAAGATCGTTAAAATATACAAGTTGGTAATTAAAGATATATTACTTATCGATAAATGTTTTCAGAATGATCATATCTATGGTACTGTTCAAGGATAACAAGTAATAATATACATATATGTGTGTATGTAGGTATGCACTATAGATGTGTACTACCATTATACTATAGAGTGTAAGTACAAGATACCTAATCAGCATTCCAACACCGTATAATAATAGTAATACATATTCTCGTGTGTATTAACTTTTTTGAACATGTTTTTCTTTCTTTTTTTTTGAATCATGTTAATAAATAATTTCAATTAAAGACCAAAAAAGAAATTTGAAAAATCATAATGTTCTAACAAAAACTATTTTTATGATTATGGTAATTTATTAGTAATATCTTTTGAATATGTGAAATATTTTAACAATTTTATATTTATTGAAAAAGCAGCTACTTAATTTTATTGATTCAAGTTACGTATATGTGTAAAACAGTAGTGATTAGTGGAACTGGTATTGAATTGGAAGGCGTTGAAAAGAGAGATCTTGTCTGAGATCAAGAAATTTGGTTAATATTAGGTTATTATATGTATGAAATGTTCGTTTTTGTAAGGGATAAATAAAGGTATTCCAAACAGTTCGGGAAAATTGTTATAAGATTAGAGCTACTTGAAATCGAGGCTGGATTTATCCACATAAGCTAGTTTTGGGGCTTGTAAGATTTTTTTCTCGTTTAAACTTTTTATTTTCTTTTTAGTGTTCCGCACTATAACTGACAAAAAATGGAACACTTATGTAATTACTTCAGTGTCCGTTCCTTTGTTACATGCCATTTTTTCTGAAACCATTCGACATAGACATTTGAAATTTAGCACCGAAATAGAAGATGGTAGCCCAGTTATAGACGTAAAGTAGAATTTTGATTTAAGGGCTTAATTTGAGAGGACAATTTGGGTTAATTTCAGAGCAAATGTTTGCAAGGTTTTACGTAAGTGTACCAAATTGTAAACATCAAAATATTTTTTTGTCATTTTGTGATCAATTGGCGGTCTGAGTGGATATGTCATATAAATTATTACACTACTTGACCCATACCGAAACAGTCAATTACGTCTCTCTTTTAGCGAATTTCCAAAACTGGAAATTCAGCTTTTACGCCAGGTGTCATGGTGCGACCTAAGCCCGGGACCATATCAGAAATATGTTTTGAGGTCCCTAGAATACGAAAATGATATTCACTAAAATTTATATATATATATATATATATATATATATATATATATATATATATATATATATATATATATATATATATATGTATCCGCGCGATAACTCTCGAACGAAACGTTTAATGCTTATGAAATTTTGTGTGCGAATTCGATTTTCCAAATCGTTGGATGAGTTCGTTAGCCAGACACGTCGGATGCCCAGAAGTAGGTTTTCCGGGCGTTTTTTGTCAACAAATGAGTTTTTTGCCAGAATTAAGAAATATGTCGTTCTCCATTTCACTCGCACTCGCATTCTTTTTTTTCTGTCTCATTTTTTACGAGCTAAATTCGAAAAAAACCGCTTTTTAAGTAGCGTGTCATGATTTTTTTAATCCAATTTAACGATTCGGCTATATTCTTTTTCTTTGTCAGTTAAATGTTTTTATAATGTATCTCTATTCCATTTTTTTTTAGATAAAAAATCACGGCGCAGTTTTTTATGTGATATGATCAGAATTTAGATGATGTTTACACCTTCCTAAAATTAATAAGAGCTTGCTACAATCGCATAAAAATTACGTTAAATCATATTCAAACAATAATATTTTTACGTATTTTTCTATCCAAATGACAATACTACGTTATAATTATATGTATAAACCCATCATTTTAGTGGTAAATAAATTTGCACATTCAGTTTTTTTTTCTTTTGACAACAAAACAAATAATTTTAAATTTTGACAAGTTGTATCATACATTTTTGAAAATATTAATTATTTTAAGGCAAAAATGTATTAAAGATCTGAAATTTGTTTAACAAAAACCATACATCTGCTCGTTTTACCTTAAAAATCTCGGAAAATAGAATATTTTTCAATAATTAACTCAGAAAAAGCATATATGAGGTAATTTTCATGATATTTTTTTGAAAATTTCAAAATAGTAGGGTTACAATGTTTTTTTTTAATTATTTTGTAGAATTTGGTAAACACACATCGTAAAAAGTACTCGCCTTGAAAAAATCAAACAAGTATTTAAAAAAAAAATACTATTTCTTAAAGAAAATATTAAAATTATGTACAAATGCCGTCCTGACCAACTGATATATTGGAACCGATTTTGAGCAGCTGGATTTACTACAGGCAAAAGCTCATAGTGAATACACACATTTTTTAACATCCTTTTGAATTTTGTAATTCAATCATTACAAATAAAATCTAAATAAAAAAATCTATATGACCTGTTTTTTCTCAATTTTCTAGCATAAAATCTAGCGATAATTAACTAGCGGGTGATTGTTTGAAATTATCTATCCATTTGAAAATTGGGATCCAGTGATGTTGTACATTGGCACTACTAAAGTGTGGATGAAAAATTTCATTTTCACTTTTACTGAAATTATGTCATAAATTCATATTTTCAGAATTTATTCATTTGACAGAAAAATTCTAAATTATTAAAAAAGCCAAATAATTAATAACAATTAAAATAAAAAAAAAAAAAAAAAAAAAAAAACAGAAAACATTTATTTATATTTGCATTTTTATAAAAACATGTAGGTATTATATTTTATATGCACTTTAACTAAAATGTCAAATTTCACACGTTGTTAATTTTCAATTTCACTCATAATATACTTAAAAATCAAAACTTAAAGTTTATAACATTCACAATCCGTGTAGAGTGTCCATACGTCTTGGTTTTCCCGGATTTGTCACGGTTCTAGCTCCGGTGTCCCAACAGACTTTTGACTTCGATTTGTTCCGGTTTTTCAAACTACTAATTATTTATTTTCATCATCTAATAAGTACACAATTTTTCATTTTAAATAATGAATAGTTCAGTATCATATTAAAAGATCAACAGTAGATTCATTTACAACCAAACCTAAAAATATTTTTAAAAAATTAATTACTAATTAAATTTTCCAAGTTTTTTCGATTTTACCTTAAACACGAACTTCCAAAAAAACATTTTCTTTTCTTAACTTTCCATCATATATGTATCTACATAAATAAATTGTAATATTATTTTGCTTGCTTCTATGATACTGAAGTTCCTGAACAATTAAAAATTAAAATGACTGGAATTTTATTCGAACTTTTAAATAAAGTAGTTAACTAACGCGGACAACCGATAGCGCCACAATACAGAAATTGTCAACATTTAAATGTTCATGTTTTAATACATTTTCTTGAAAATAAAATTGTCTAAGAAGCTCACTTTCATAAGAAATTTTATAAAAATTTAAAAAATATATATTTCCTAGAACAGGGGGCGATTTATTTTGAAAAAAAAATTAATATTTTATATAAAGGGCCATTAATAGGTAATCTATAGATATAATACAAATGTAACGAGACCGTTTCTGTATAGGGAATATTTTTTTAAAAATTGTGTAGATACTGTAAATAGTTATCGATGTAGATATCAAAACAGCGATTTTTAAAATTTTTGTCTGTCTGTCTGTCTGTTCGTCTGTTTACGCATCAAACAAAAACTACTGGATGGATTTTAATGAAATTTGGTGTGCTGACAACTTATTACCCGGATCAACATCTAAGATACTTTCTACTTTCTACTTCGAGAAAAGGTCTCATTCCCACGGGAAAATGGAAAAACCATGTTGAGCATGTGCATACAGTACGCAAAAACTATTGAACGGATTTTGATGCAATTTGGTGTGGTGATAACTTATTACCTGAGTCAGCATCTCAGATACTTTTTATTTCGGGAAAGTGGCTCATTCCCACAGGAAAATAAAAAAACTTTTTGAGCATGTGCACATATTACGCGAAAACTATTGAACGGATTTTTATGAAATCTGGTGTAGTGATAACTTATTACCTGCGTCAACATTTAGGATACTTTTTATTACGGGAAAATATTTCCTTCCCTCAGGAAAATTCAAAAATTATTTTGCTTATGTGCATGTATACTTAAAACTATTGTTCTATGCGAATGCTTTATAATTACTATACTTATATACTTGTCATTTATTAAATTAAATTTACCATAATACAAAATTTCTGGAGACTAACTCTATTTTAAATTAATTTAGAAATTTCGAAAATTTAAGTGCCTATATTTCCGAGAAATTCATTTTGGATGAAACTTGTTATATTTATAGGATAGATACTAGTTTGGGATGCAAATATAATAAAACAATAAAACGTTGGAAGTCCAAAAATTTTGTATGAGTTCTCCAGTCAGACACGTCCAATTCCAAAAACCTCAAAAAAATGAGTTTTTTGCAAACAATTTGCCAAAATTTAAAAGTTTTTTCCAATTTTTTTTACATTGTGGTAAAGAACCAAGAAAATCACAGAAAATACATTTTGAACCATTATTCTAGGTAAGCGGGTTTTCGAAAAAAAGTAACTTTTATGATTGGAAATTCGCTATGTTATGCAGATGCTGCGACAGGGGTATTTAATTCAAAGGCACTCGGATACAATATCAAGATTTGCTTAATCTCCGGCATAAAAAATACCGACTAATCTAGTATTTTCAACAAAAATCCTGATTTTTTCCTGTAGTATCGACTGTTCTTCAACTCAGTAACATTTATGATAAAATACAATGATAGGTTCGAAAAATTAGATAGATTTTGCATAGAAAAATGATACACTTTGCGTATTTGGGAACCTTGAACATAATGAACAATATCTCCGATAATGTTGAATTTATTTTGCCGTAAACAGGTCAACTGGCAGGTTCGACTAACAGGTAATATCTCCAAAACAGAAATTATGCTCAACTTGAATCTTTGCCTATTTTAAAGTATTCCCATAAACAATTACTTAGATCGCTTCTGATTCGAATTCATAAGATTCGCAAACGGGGCGAAATTTTCGGTCACTAGTCCAAATCAACTAGAAATAACCTGACGTCATTAATAAATGGAGCAAAATTAAACGCATTCTTAGGTAACCATTGTTCTTCCAATATAAAAATAAAAAAAGGAAAAGAGACAGAAAACCAGATACGTCTGTTTTTATTTCACTTACTACATTTGTTTAATGACGTCAGAAAATTGTTGACAGATGCTGCGACAGGGGTATTTTTTTTTTTTTTTATTATAATGTTTATTTATTGACGCTCGATTGCATGATCATTTGCATCTAACAATAAATACAATATATTATAATAACCGTCTCTCTTTAATTAGGTCTGAATAATTAAAATCAAAGATATTGGTTTTCGACAAAGAACATTTAATACTTGTTTTGGTCAATTTGTCACGTTTTTCTCTTATGTCAAGTATACAATATAATTACTTTATGGTTTAGATAACTTTTGTATGTAAATGATCCGGTAGATTGTACTGGTTTGTCCTTAATATTGACATCATTTTCGACTTGTGTGTGATACTATTACGGAAGGACACTGGCGTATAACAAGGTTATTTAACACTCGCATTTTTCAGTATGAAAAATTTTTTTCCTCGGGCAACTAACTTCAAAATCTAAAAGAGACCATTTAGAGGATAGGTGGTTAAAAATGACTGACTAAATAGAAAATTTTTTTTTTTCTAACAGCCGATAACTTATGAGCAAGTGGTTGTAAAGATTCTGTTCTTTGATTCCTCAAATAATAATGATTTGCCCCAAAGATTTCTTCAATGTCAACATAAATTTTGAAAATTTGTTTTCTCGTGGGTTCTTTGTTTATTGCTTAAGAGGAAAATATCATTTTTCAAAAGTCAGAAGTCAAAACTAGAAATATCAAACTATAATGTATTTTTTCTAAATTTGACCTTTTCTCACAAAATTACAATGCAATATTTTGAACATTAATAGGAGAAATCAATAAAATTTTTTGTTTCTTTAATTTTTATGGATAATATATTTTTGTCAAATATTGCTGATGTATAAATGATACGTGGAACATGGTTTCAATTTACTGGAAGTTCAATTGTATTTAAAAAAAAAATCAATCTAGTTAACACGTTGACGGTTACCAACACTGTATGATGTCAAACGAAACCTGACTAACTGCGACACAACGTTGTACAATTCCATATAAAGTGTATTAGTTGTCAAAATAATGTACCAGTTGAGTGTTTCGTCATAACAGGTTATGATCATCAATGTATTAGCAATGTCCGTCCATTTTCCAACAATTCGACCATATAATTCAGTGGAATACATTAGAATAATATTTTTTTTAAAAACTGCAGTAGCCGACTTCAAAACTGAACATTTTATATAAATTCAAATAATACTTATTTTTCAACCTTTTGAATTGTAAGTTGGCGTTTACATAGCAATTAACTTGTGGGTAAGCAACACCTATCTTCCTAGAAATGTAAGTAGAGTTTATTTCAAATGTGTTGACTACTGTTATTTATTGAGTTTACATAAGAAAAAGGGTTAGTTGAAATGAAGTCTATTTTACTTACCTTCCTAGAAACGTAAGTAATCGCTTACCGTCAATAGTAAACAGATTTTTTCTATGGAAATAGTTTTTTTATAGATAGCTACTATGTATTTTTATTTCGATGAAGTTTATTATTTTTTATTCGCCTTTACCATAAGTCCCGTAAGTGTTATTTTTGTGGCAATGGATGCTTAAAACTCTTTGGCTTTTAGCCTCGGATTCTCAAACTGCATTCGAGGCTAAAAGAATACAAATTACCATTTACGATCCTTGCTAAGTAATATACTATTAATTAGTAACAAATTAAAAACTGACATCGGCTTGGTGAAAAAAGACTCAAGTTGACCATCTAGACGAACTTTTGGGAACTTAAGACATAGCTAAATCGCTTTCTAAGCCCCAAAAGCTTCTCCACAGCAACTTTCATCAAAATCGTTAGAGCTACTGTTTCCGAGAAAAAATGATAATACTTATTTAACTGGATTTTTGTCTAAAGTCGTACAATTTTTATAAAATTGAAAAGATAAAAAATATTCTTCCTAATGTTGTGGACTGGAATCGTAATTTTATAAAAAAAATGTTTTTTTGCAGTTATTATATTATCCATCTTCCTCTCTATTTTAAAATTAAATTTTGCTACCTTTGGTTAAATTGGTTAATCCTCAAAAGAGTTAACAGTGTAAGAACTATTTCTAAAAATAATACACTTGACTACACATACACATACTTATATTATATCCTGAAAAGGATAAGCGTAAGTATTCTTGTTATTATTATTTTTATTGTTTGTGGGTTTGTTCCTAGTCAATACAATCATAGTTATCGGTCCTGCGGGAGTAATTCAGGACGCCACCAACACATTGTTTGACTGACAATATGTTGGTTGGTTGTTTTGTTGCGGTGGAGAATATAAAACGTTACCAAAATTTCAACAACTCAACACATTGACAATATAACGTCAACAGAAACAAAACAAAAGCCACTTATATAATCAAAAAACATTTGAATATTGTGTTTTTATTTGTTTTTGGGGTTCTGTTTTTGTTTTCTCATGGTGTAAATAATGCAACTGGAGCCAATTTTAAAGGATAGAAAAGAAATGTTAGAATTTGATTGTTTCAGTAAGAAAAATTTAATTTGCTTTTTATCGTGTTATGATAAAATAATGTATTCGCTGAATCGACAAATTTTACTTTAGACTTTTTCAATTCTACTGATCTTAGTTTTGTGTAATATCAGAAAAACAATATTTAGTAGTATTTTCAATATCTAACATTTGTTTAACATTTTCAATATCTGTGTAATATTTTTTTCTGTTTAACATTTTTAATATTATTACTGATAAAAATAATGGATTATTACATAAACATTTTTGTGGGTCTCAATAAACAGTATTTTAGAAGAAGTACTCGCCTTCTCAGTTTTAGGCATAAAACGGAAAATATGAAAACAACAGAGGTAGGTATACATCTTTTTGGGTAAAGGACTGGTTAATTCTATAATTCTTTTCGAAATTCGAAAGTGTTTGAATCATTTCGATATTGAACTTATAGTTTAGATACATGTTTTGATTGTCTAAAAGTAATTTGAGTGGAAGGTCAAATTATTATTTTAAGGGAGGAGTTCACGCCAGAAACGGCTAATAAACTAATTTTTTTCGAATCTCGTTTTTTGTTTTTATTTTGTTCTGTGGTTCTTTACTAACACGGTGATATATAAAACGACCAAAAAAAATTTCTTTCAAGTAAAAAAATATTTATTTGTGAGCCGCTGCACAGTCAAGTTGCTGCTCCTTTGCAGACAACGCTCGCCCCCCCCCCCTCGCGATTTGATCAATAATATAACTATTTGAAGATGAAGAATCTTCACGATAAAGAAAAGAAAAAGGAACAAGAGGGGACAATGTATGGGGCTGGAGAGTTTTAATAAACAATGAGTAAACCGCTTCTATTGTTACTATTTTTGTTTTTTACCGTTTCCCGAAAGTTGTGTTTTTCCCGACAAGGAAAATCATATCTCAAGTACTAGAAAAGATAGAGACTTAATTTTTTTTTTATTTTCTTCATAAACATATTGCGCATAAAGTGGAGTATGCTTTTTCCATTTAACAATTGTAACTATTTTTAAACACTTTTTTTTAAATAAAAAAGTGGGTTTTATAATTTTTAGAAGTTTTGGCTTACAATTTTATGGTTAATTTTTAAAATTACCTGAAACCCATACTCAGCTTTACGAACAGGTCCTTTAGGAATAAAATAATGAAAAAATATTTAAAAAATATTCATTACTTTTTGAGATATGGCGTTCCTTGTAAACGCTTAAAAACTTGTGAAAAAGCCCCCCCCCCCCCCCCCACAGGGAAGAGTAATGAATGTTTTAAAAACAAAATTTTCTATTTGAAATCCTCCCTAATTTGAAAAAAAAAATTCAACAAGCAAAATAATCATAAATAAAAGAGTTGCTTTTTTATTTGAACTCCCTCCTTAAGGTAAAAATTTTTTTAGGGGCTTATATTTATTTTTAGATGTTAAAAGTTAAAATTTAATATTTTTAGAATTTAATACATTGTTTTAATTCGTTGTGCCTTGTCATGGTAGATTTGTGAGTAATTCCAAAAGTATATTGAGAAGCAGTGGCGACGCAAAGGATAGGCAAAGTGGGCGAACGTCTATAACTTTGTGCTTTTGGGGACCTCACATGTGTAATAAAAGCTGGTAGGACTTGATTAAGGTTGCCGTTTTTTTGCTCATTATTTAATTTTTGGGCAGACATTTTTTTGAAAAATCAGAGAAAGGAGGCCTCGCAAAAGTTATTCAAGCGACAAATTTTTCAAGAAAATCAAAGAAGGGTACTTCGTAAAAACCATCTTCTCACTTCCCATTTCAAACTTGCGCCGCCTCTGTTTAGAAGAGTCGAAAATCTCAATGATCTTGGTTGAAAAAAAAAATACTAACTAAAAGTCGATTAAATCCACTACTGCAATTATTAAAAATCAATAAAATATTATTTCACTATTAGCAATACATAACAACATTTAGCGTTTGTCATAGAATCTTCCATTTTATTAGTTACACTTGAAGTAATTTCTTGGTTAATATATTTTACTTCATGGCTCATTTAAAAACACAGTACACGCCTACCACATATTTATACGTGTATTAAAATAATAATTTACTGAAGACTAATTACCGAAAATAAATTTTTGAAAAATTTACAATAAAAAAGCAAAAATTTCAAACACGTACATCTTTGCGCAACATAAGAAAATTCTTAGAATAAATAAAATGATTTTATTTAGAAAACAAAGAGTGGCATTGTAGAGTTAAAATTACTGAGAACAAAAAACAGTTATATAGCAGCCAGTAACATATTTTATACGTTGTATGTCGTTGGTTGCTGCGCGATTTTCATGTGTGTAGCACAGCGGATTAAAAAAAATTTATGTTATGAATTCGGAGAATTGAAAGTACATATTTTTTCACGTGAAAATATAGATTAAGTTTTAAATGTTAAAGGATTAAAATTTAAAAAAATATGTTTTTCGTTGAATCAAATAGAATTTATTTGTGTGATGACGCCAAGAAATTTGTTTAGTGAAAATCATGGGAGACATAATTTAGTAAAAACTATTGTTCTGATTCACAAAAAGTTTTTGAGTTAATAACAATATACATACCGTAGAGTTAGCTAACTTTGCTTACTGAAAACAACTTTATCATATCACACTATGTGCTAACGAAAAAAAAAAAATTAATGGCTCATAATGTCTGTAGCATTTTTTCTAGTGGCCGTGATATTTTCTAACAAACTCTCGATGTTATATAAATGTTCGTGGCATTGGCAGCCCCGACTGTTTCAAATTATTAATTTCTTTCAGTTTTGTTCAGTGGTAAATTGGTGTTTCTAACAAATCTGGAAATTTTAACTAGCATTTCAGAAACTATGATACGTAGGGAGGTAACTTTATCATATGAATTACATTTATAATCTCATAAGTAATAATCTTTATTACATAATCTTCTAAGTAAATTAAATAATTTTCATATTTATTCGGGCATTATTGAATAATTCGTTTAAGTAATGGTTACTGTTGGTTTGGCAAAATTATAGTACTTCAACAACAAATAACATTGTCCGTGTATGCCTAATACAGAAAAACATTGGGTTTGAATACAAATACATATATGTAAATACTAGACGAAGTGTCCAAAATTTCCATTATGCTACGTTTAATTATTAGATATTATTTGGAAGTGCCAGCAACAGTGGTACCTATATTTAAGAATTTTACAATATCTTTGATATCTTAACTTATTAATGTCTTTTTTTTTTAAATTTTTATTTTAGCTACAGTCATTTAAGTAGATATCCGTAAAATCTATTAATGATTCAGATCAAAAATTTGTATTATTATCTTATCTCATTAAGGGTCAAAATTATAAAACACGAATAACTAAAATTTGTGAACTAAATATTAAAGAATTAAATTTTAGCTGACAGAAAATCTACCAATTAAATTTTATTTGGAGATTGACAGTTCTACAAAACTGGTAAAAATATTAATTACCTATATTTATATTTACATATAGATTAAACAGATTTTGTACACGTTGTAAAATTAGAGGTAAAGAAGTAATGTTTAACACAATTAATTTTTATATTATATTAATAGAAATCATAACATATTGGTAACATATTATTAATAAAACGACCAACAACTAATTTAATCATGAGATACTTTTACACTACTGAATCATAATTTCGTTCACAATAAAATTGTTTTATGTTACTGGGCCTAAAACAATTAAATATAATTTCGTCTTCATTTTATTCAAATTTAAGTCAAAAATTTAGGTGATGCTGGTTGCGTTTACTGTGCTACCTTTTTAAAACGTTATAACTCGTAAAAAGCTTAACGTAACTTGATAATTTCTTTAGGCTGTGATCACATTTTACCAAGTTATTTAGCATTAGGCTATATGGTATCTTCAAATGTAAATTCCTTTCTTTTTGAAATTACAGTTGTGACCAACTGGGCCGAACGAATTTGAAATGAGAGACTTCTTTCCGTTTGCAGAAGTGTAGTAGGTAAAATAAACAAAAAGATTAACTAGCAGTCCGTGAGACACACGTATACTTTAGAACATTAACAAATATTACCTTAAAGATGAGTTGCAATTAGATTGGGAATGCTAAAATGTAGTATTGCATTTCTTGTTTTTATACAATGGTGATGTTACCTATACTTATTTAGATTGTAAAAAATGTACTAGCAGTCACACGTAACGGTCAGACAATGTAACTACGTGAGTTGGTTTATCTGACCCATCTTGTACAACCAATTCTCAGTTGATTTGTACCGACGAAGATGATTTCGTACGGACGAAAATAAAATCACTCCTGTGGGAAATGTATAGAAAATAGGGTAGAATACTCAATAATTATTATTACACATTTTCTTATGTTTTTTTTTTCTGGATTTACGAACAAAATATATTAACGTTTGATTCTAGTGGTCAGTGTTTTTAATCTAAATCGATAAAAGTGGATAACAGTTACATTACTACTTTGTGTATTTACCTTTACATGCTTTTCGATGTGTAATAGGTTTTGTGGGATCCCGGTAGTAGCCCTCTCGACAGTAATGACAATGTCTGCCAGCGGTGAAGTGACGGCAACGAAGGCAAACACCGCCGGATATTCGGCCGCTCAACTTGTAGAGATCCATGCTGAATCGACATTTTCGTGCATGTTGATTGCATTCACAGGCTGAAAACAAAAAAAAAATTATTTATGATGGCGGAAGTGAAGAAAATGTGTTTTAAAACGACAAAATTTCCACAAAGTAGTGCAATTTGAATTGAATCTATTATCTAGACTGGCGATTCTTAACGTTTTTTCTCTCACGTACCCCATTGAGTAGATTTCCATTTATGAGTACTTCCTTTTCCCAAAATGAGGTTTTCAAGTTCTGGTTACCACTATTCTTGTTTATTACAAATTTCTTCATAATAACTTTTGAAGTTATAGTAGGTGGTAGGATTATAAATAACACAAGCCAATAATTGTAAATATTAAGAATATAAATCATTTCCTGGTAGGTAATCTTATAGAGGTCAATTTAAGTCGAGTGTTCTAATATAGGATAATAAAAAATAAAGAAAAATTGTTTTCTTGTTGTTAGAAAGTTATTTGAATTTTGCTTCCTCGTACTGCAGTTGTTTTATTTTTGGGATTATTAACTCGGCGTGTGTACACTGGGTCTTTAAAGGAACAGTCGAAATTTAAGACTCAAATTTCTCTCTCATGAATAAAGCGCGGGCTTTGGCTACCCTCCGTAAAAAATCTAGTTAGCAGTGGGGACTCCAATGGATGCCCGGGTCTGCCGATTGACTTGCTGATGCGAGCGAGTGAAAGTTTCATCCGTTCCTTAAAAGGATCAGTGTACACACGGCGTCAGTATTTTCGAAGGTAAGTGAATGGTGTTATTTTTATCGTTGTCGTAGTTTTTCAGTTTTTTTAAACCTAAAATAAATTACTGTATACCGTTATAATTCATTGATGGATCTACCTTAGATGACATGGATAATGTGCACAGCAGTGGAATCGCGACTTTATTTTTTCATTTTTTTTTTTTTTTTATATAAAACAAAATTTTACTCCATTTTTTTTCTTTACTTTCTTGCTTTTTCTGTTTTTTCTATTATTATTTAATTTCTTTTATATTTTCAATAATAAAAACTCATTTTGTGTCAAATAATTACTGTTCCGTTTATTATGACTTGCCTGTAAATATTCCCCATTTTCAGGTGCTTGAATAATTCAACTTTTTGGAGCCAATGCCAAAAAAATTATATTCATTTGAAACCTCATAGTATAAGCTATAAAAGCCTAAAACCATTTGTTTTAATATTCCTTCATTGTAGAGTTAGGAATTTTTTTACAAAATTATATTTTTCATACTTTTTGAAATACTGGTCGATTTTTATTAATAACAGTTTTAAACTTTTGACTCTGGAAACTGCTGGACCATGTAGTAGACACTCCAAAAAGTAACTCAGAATTTTTTGAGATTTTTTGGAAGCCTAGAAAACTTTGAAAACACGACCGTTCCCTGAAAGACGCAGTGTACACACCGTGTTCTTGAAAATATAGTGTACACACGCCGGGTTAAATATGCGCCCAATAAATATATTGTAGTCGGCAATTACTATTTAAATTTTCTCCTCGTTTACATTTATTACAGTTTCAATATAAAACTCAATATTTACAATCACGTGACACTCAATCGAGCCCTAAATTATGGTTTGCTTTCAATTGGGTTTTAAATAAAAAGGTTAGAGCTAAAGAGTTTTATGGTAGCACTACACTCTCGCGAGGTTGCCTCGACGAGACGTTCGTCTAGGTTTCGATGAAGCGAGACAGAGCGAGTGCGTAACATCTACACTCTCGCAACCATTCGTACGTTGATACAGATACATATTCATTACAGTGAATAATACACTGAATATGTATAAGTTATGTAGTAGAAAGACGCGAGTATACCCGAGTATACACGGAAGTGCAGTTGGTACACTTTGGCTATATCTCGAATCCTTTCACTCGTGACAAAAAAGCAACCCAGAGATCGGTGGACCGATGAGGCGAGGTATGACTTGACAAGGCGAGGTGAAGTAATACGAGAATGCAAACTACACTCTCGTGCTCGCGTCGCGTCGTGTTACCTTATCGAGAGTGTAGTGCCACTATATTAGAATTTGCAGTTTTGTGCCATTCGCCATTATAAATAGTGTTTTCATGTACACCTAGCAGGTTCACCGCGTATCTGATAACCCCCCCCCCCCATACAGGTTGAGAACGGCTGATTCAGACAATTTTGAAATATTACGCTTATATTACAACTACATATTTTGTGATAATCTGTACCATTATAGTGAATAGAGCCGAAGAATATACATAATTATGTGTGTCCTATTTCGCAACAATTTCTGACATAATCATTTAAAATATGTCGCACACATAATATATGAATAACGAAATTAAATCAAAGCTGAACATTTTAAATAAATAAGATACACCACAGGTTCACTGGTACCAACACATATAAAACAAATGTAATGTTTATTATTTTCTAAATGCGTCACTGACGGAAAGGGGCACTATATGGATATCATCTTTTTCTGTGAATGTGAATCGACCCCGTGTAATATCTCCTTTCCCTTGCTACCCGATATTTAACTTTCCATATTTTATAAAATACAGTGTACCGCTCTAGATGGTATATATGTGGAATACTCTCTATTTTGTAACATTATAGTATCAGACGTTGAATATTATTTCAATTAAGATCAAATTCGCGTAAAATGTTACCATGTCACAAACAGGCTTTAGGTGCCGCGGGCACACATGGATTTGTGCTCCAATGTTTAGATATTGCCCAAAGGAGAATCATAGTTGGATTGAAACAGGCAAGCGGCAGGCGAACGAGCGTACGGGCGAAACTTCTTCAAACCCGCCTGGCACGGCACGTCATCTTAAATATATAAACCGAAACGAAATGTTTATACGTAAATAGATATATATGTGTATGTATAAGAGGTTTCAGAAAAAATGAGACAGTGTAAACAATGAACATCAGATCAATTGATTGGAAGTTTGGCGCCCAGCCTTCCCTTATTTTGGATGTTGAAATGATAAACTTTCGTGCTGTAATTCCGTTAATTTATATACATAGGGGAAATTGCTCAAAGAGGCTAGACGTATGTACACCGATGTATCAAATATTAGGGTCAAAGTGAATGTATACTACAAGTAAGCGAACACCGACTAATTTCAATAATTTCCACTTGGGCACTAAAGTCGTTTAATAATGTTCTAGTTAAGGACAGTCAAAAATTTTTGTTAGTTTTGATAAAAATTTTTGTGATAAGTATTTTGTGGTTAGTCGAAAACTTTTATAGTAGCAATCTCTTTGATATTACCATACTATTATTTAATATTTTACTATCACTTCACTTCTCAAAACTAAAAAAGAACAGATGTGGGTTATAGTTTTTATTTTGGAATTGTATTTTAACCAAGACATGTATTTTTGCGCAAAGGGGATAGATAACCACTTTGTCCGGCAATCACTTCATATCTATATTTCGTTCTTCGTAGTTTTTACTAAATTTACTGAAACGTCTGCCAAGGTGAGGCCACATAGCCTCCCTGTACATATAACAAACCTTAAAAAAAAATTCACAAGCAAATAATAACTATTATACTTTCTACATGCTTCAGATTTAACTAGTTTTATGTTTACGCATATGCAATAGCTACTATTACTCCAGTTGTAATAAAATTTGGTATGGTACTAATTTAGAAACAGGACTAGTAGTAAAGTGAAACAGGCGTTGAACGGATTTTACGTTTCAGTATTTACCGATTGTGGTAACTTATAATGAACCATTTAAGAAAAAAACTCACATAATCCATGAAAATTTGAAAAGTTAAAAATTGTTTACTTTTAAAACTGATCACTTTCATCACCTTGGCAGATTTGGCAATAAAATAATAATAATTAATGTGGCTGATTAGGGCGCGATTTTTAAAATTCCAGGTTTAGGCTTGCTTAAAAATAAAAAAAAACTTCATTTGGCGAGTAAAAAAAAGATACAAAACAAAAAGAAAATGTCGTTTCCTTCAAAAATGGCACTAAAGAGCAAAAAAAGATCGTCAGTTTCCCAAAAAATGACACTGATGAGCAAAAAAAAAATTAGATCCTTTATACTCTTTCTAACCGAAGTAACGAGCCAATAAAAAAAAACGCCGTGAGCAGCGGGGCACCATCATAGAAGTCGAATTTTTCCCTTCATCTTCGGTATTGAATGTCTACAAGCGAAATGTGACTGAAAGTCTACAAGCGACTTGTCATTTTGGTGGTTTCAAAATTGATGATGAGTGTCCGGCTGATCGGGACTTTAAAAAAAGGTTTTAAGTTTTTAAGGGCTGAATCTCAGTAAATTTCAATTTTATGCCGATAGTAGTTAGCAGGAAAAAAGCCAATACAATTCGTACGAGGGCATTACTACCTATGCTCATCCGTCAATTGCCTTTGTGTTTTATTTTTAAATATTAAAAAGGACCTTAAATAGTGAACTGGAAGGCCTTTATGAAGATATTTTTTCTTTCCAAAAAAATCCAAAACTTCTATTTTATAAATAAAATAAAAAATGACATCAATAACATTTTTTAAATTACTTACATAATATGTAAGTATTTTAAATGAAATACATATAATTATTATATTTATTTCATTTGTGATAAATGATAGTACTTATTTCATTTCTTTCTTTAAATTTAGTCTGCCTACTGTACTGTTATCAATAAAAATCACACTTAACCACATATAGCAACGCTATTGAATTCCGATGTAAAAATGGGAAAAGTGGGAGGCAAGGTAACGTGGAAACCCTAAAAGGCGCACCCTCAATATTAATTGAATACAGATACAAAATTTCAGCCTTCTAGATTTACTCAGAGAGTCTCTAGGCGTGTTAGGAAATAAGAAAAAAATCAAGGAAATATTGGCGTAAAAATCGTGGGGGTAAGGAGTAAAAGTTGAAACCTCTAAAAAGCAGTGGCTGGCAATTAACTTAACCTGTATACAAAATTTCAGCCTTCTTCCGCCAAACTTCGAAAACGTCAAAAAAGCATGAAATTGTAGCTTAAAAATGGTGGGGGCGGTGGTAAAATATTAAAACTTCCAAAAAGCAGACCCTAGGTACAAACTCTATCAACATACCAAATTTCAATCCACTAAGTTAATTATGGGGGGGGGGGCTGGGGGCGTGTTAGATCCAGCCAAAATCCTTTTTTCCCCCTCTACTCTCTCCAAATCAGCCTAGGAAGCTGAATTTTGGATATGTTGTAGATAATTCACCGAAACATTATTTCCAACCGCTTTGGGAAAGTTTTATTGTTTGGCTGCCCCCCACCACCCCTTCAAATGTTGGGTCGGATCCAAAATTTGTCCCAAATTTGACCCCACTTTGATAGTATTGTTGTGCATCGGAATGAGCCCCACTTACCAAATTTCGGCTCCCCTCTCCAACAGAGGAGGGCCTACACATGTCAAAAAGTAGCAGGGATATATATATATATATATATATATATATATATATATATATATATATATATATATATATATATATGTATATATATATATATATATATATATATATATATATATATATATATATATATATATATATATATATACTGTGTGAGTTTTTCGAGAGTTGCCATTTTTATTACAACCAAACCGTTGATTTAATGGAAAAATTGTTCAAATAAGAGTTGTAGATATCGACGGGGGCAACCGATTGCTATAGTCAGGAGCTTTGTAGCTCTTATGGTTTTCGAGGTGTGATACAAACTTATAGATTTTTAAATGAGACTCTATATTAATTTTTCGATAAAACTGATCTAATGCATTAAGTAACAACATAAATGAGCAAAAAAAATTTTTTTACCCAAGTTTAATTCTTCAATTTTTCTTTAATTTATCAGTTAGGCGGTAAAAATATGCATATGTACTTGAGGCTACTTCAACCGATAGTGTTTTTTTTTAGTTACATTTCCATTACAACAGACAAAAGACCCTTTTCCAGTACCATTTCTATCATAAAAATTTGGTTGTAATAGAAATGGCAACTCTCAAAAAACTCACACGGTATATATATATATATATATATATATATATATATATATATATATATATATATATATATATATATATATATATATATATATATATTAGGGTGTGCCAAAAAAAATTTTTTGTTCTTTTCTCGCTCTCCGCTCAAAATATCTTAGGATACGTCTAAACAAATATCCTCACCAAAGCGCAGCTCAAAATTCCAATTTTTAGAGGTGCATCATCGAGTCTAGGGTTTTCCCATTTAAATAACACAGGCAAAACGACTTTTTATATTATTTACTCCTGCAAACTATGAAGAAATTTTTTTTCCATAAAATGAATCAAAGCACCTTATTAAGCATTAATTTTCGGACAAAAAGTTTCATTGAGTCAAATTTCTATCACCAATATTTCACTATCTAGAGAGCCTTAAAATTTAAATTTCTTGAAACTTTACGTTTTTAAGCTAAAATATTAAAGATAGGACAAAATGTTAAATGACAATTTTGTAGTCCAATTGACACTTTACAAAAAAGTTCCTTACAAATTTTTGGCATTACAAATAGTTACAAAGTTACAGACCCTCAAGGTTTGCTTACTTATTTTTTTAGCGCAGAGGAAATTTAGCTATTACAGCGGGTGTCATGAAAAGACCTGAATCCGGACTATGGTAGAAATTTGTTTTGAGACCTTGAGAAACCGAGTATGACAGAAATTTCTGTCATAATCCCGGGTTCAGGTTTTTTCATGACACCGGCTGTAATGGCTGAATTTCCATTTTCCAAAAAATAAGTAATATACCCCTGTCGCAGCATCCTGCATAACATAGCGAATTTCCGTTTATAAAAGCTAGTTTTTTTCGGAAACTAGTTGACCTAGAACAATAGTTTAAAGACCTTTTTTATGTATTTTTTTCTCCTCTTTTAAATGGTGTAAAAAAATTTCGCAAAAATTGTTGATTAAGTGGAAATTTTGGCAAAAAACTATATATATATATATATATATATATATATATATATATATATATATATATATATATAAATTTTAGCGAATATTATTTTCGGTTTCTAGGGACCTCAACACAAAGTTCGGCCATGGTCCCGGGCTCAAGTCGCGTTATGACAGTGGCTGAAATAGCTGAATTCCATTCTGGAAATTCGCTAATAAATTTGGAAGGTCTGTAACTTTGTAACTATTTGTAATACGAAAAATTTGTAAGGAGCTTTTTTGTAAACCGTCAGTTGGACTACAAAATTGTCATTTAACTTTTTGTCCTATCTTTAATGGTTTAGCTTAAAAATGTAAAAAAAGTAAAATTTAAATTTTAAGGCTCTGTAGAAAGTGAAATATTGGTGATAGAAATTTGACTCAACGAAAATTTTTTGTCCAAAATTTAATGCTTAATAAGGTGCTTTGATTTATTTTATGGAAAAAAATTTCTTCATAGTTTGCAGGAATAAATAATATAAAAAATCGTTTCTCCTGTGTTATTTAATGGGAAAACTTTAGGCTCGATAATGCACCTCTAAAAATTGGAATTTTGAGCTGCGCTTTGGTGAGTATGTTTGTTTAGACGTATCCTACCATATTTTGAGCGGAGAGCGATTTTTTTTTGCGAGCACACCCTAATATATATATATATCAGACAATTTTTTCTTCAGAATCATGTTCTACGGGCCCGAAAACAGATAGCGCCCCTACTCTCACCTCGTCCCGTTCTTATCGTATAGGCTGTATAAGTCTAATTTTTTCAGTTGAAAAATTCAACTAAAAATAAAAACACTAACCTAGAAAATTCTTAGTAAGTGAAACGCTGTTCAAAAGTGTGGAAACGCCGTTCGAATGTGTGGGAATGTTATTCGAGGTGGTGGAACGCCGTTCCACAGCGTTCCCGCCAAAATTAAGCCCGGTGGCTGATTTATCTTGCTCTTTTAACAGCCTAGGTATATTTTGAATAATTCGACACAATGTATTAAGGATGTCGTTGGGGTGGCCAAAAAATTGGTCCCACTGAGACTTCTCGAATCTCAATAGGAACGAGTTAATTTACAGAAAACGGACAGAAGTAGGAATGCCGTGGAAATATTGAATTTTTATACAGGAATAGGAATAGACGGGATCGGAATTAAACATATTTTATCTGTACCTATAAAAAATCGGATCGCGTTTGGCACGGATTAAATCTGAAACACCGGGCGGGAGAGGGATTGGACTTAATAGTTCTTTTCGGGGTCAAAAGTGGATGGACATCAAAAATTAATTTTAGGTGTAGGCAGAAATGGAATAGAAATTTACTCTCAACTGCATAATACAGTAGTAGCCATCTTTATTATATTTGCTTTCTTATATACATATATACTTTACTTTTTTGTAGTTTCAAAATAAAACTTTTGGTTTTACTTTTTGAAGTTGCGTATACCTACACGTGCACGTGTGAACCTACACACGTACCTTGTACCTATATATGAGTAAATAATAAAAATGTGTATGGAAAACGGAAATCATTTTAACAGATTACGTAGCGAATTGTAATGAATTTAACGTCACTATGTTGAAATTTATTTAACGTTTTATGTGTATAATATTACCATAAATATATGCCTTTTTTACCCTCTGATATCAGCCGTTTACAGCACATGCATACATCAAAGTTATTCATAAGGGTCTATTTAGTGTTTTTAAAATATTAAATAAAAATTCAATTTAATTTTGTATTCATACTGAATCCATTTTTTTCTATTTACTTTCCGACCGAAATTCAAATTGTTATTTTTATTTATTAGTTTTCGAGGTAGTTGTTCGAAAAGTCCGATGATAATAATTGAATCGATTCGATATCGACTAGTTTATTTTAGTTTCTGATCTTTATTTAATATATACGAACGAGATGGGATGTGATATACGGGATTCAACTAAAAGTTCCCGAGGGTTACATGGAGCAACGTTTCACTAATGAGCCGCCGCGAACACTGTTCCCCAAAGCAATATTTCAGCAAGTAATCATATAAATACATATAGTACAACAGTATACCCACCAAGTACGTTAATATGTATTGATACAAATAAATTCATTTAGTGTAGGGACACAAGTCCAATTTTGACTGTAATTTCTTGCTTGTAGTTTTGTTAATTAAATAATTTGCACGTTTAGACATAGACCAATTTAACACAAAATACTAATTTACTGACAATCCAGTAAAAATAACTATCATTGTATGCGAAATCATTACAGACACAAAATTCAACGATCGGAACGATCCATCTTCGGAATAAAAAATAACTACCGATCTTATTTGAAGGATATTATAAATGAATGCCGGAATTTTGCGAAGACGGAAATTTGCGAACAGCGGAATTTTGAAAACAGTTATGATTTTTATTACCTGAGATTGACCGGGTAAGATTACCTACATATTTGAATAGCGGAAATTTGCGAACACTTTTAGTTTTTTACACTTCCACTAACAAGTAAAGGTCCCGAGGCCGGACCTATCGATTTTGATGAAACTTAAATATGTTGTAGAACACTAAAAACTAAGGGACACGTATTTTTTTTTATCTGCGGAAAAATGGTTTGAAGGGGTGAAATCGCCCTCCAAAAATTGGGGTAAAAATTTAATTTTTCAAATATCTCGAAAACAGTAAGAGATAGAGCAAAAGTATAAATTGGCGATATTACTCTTTTTTAAAGAGCTATCTATTGATATGCAATTTGTTCAAATTACATCAACAGGGGTGGTTGGGGGTTAAAATTTGGGGGTTAATTTTGCAAAAAGGGGGAGAAAAATAAACAATATAAAAATTTTGTTTACAGATTTGAAATCTACGTCAAAAAATCTAATTGACCTATTTTTGCTCAATATCCTAATATCAAGTCTAGGGGTAGTTAACTAGAGGGTGACTATGTCGAATAATCGTACAATTTGGGTATTTCAAGAAGTTCTTCTTCATGGAAAATAGCTTAACACAATTAGAATAACGTAGAAATGAAATTCTCGAATTCAAAATTGAGTTTGAGCAACATTGGAGAGGGGGTGAGTCACCCTCTTAAATTACATACTAGTTTATATACACTAATTTTTTTTGCTATTAACACACTGATAATGGGTAAAATAATGTCACAATAAGTGGTTCTGAAGTTGGACTAAAATGAAATTCTCGAATTCAAAATTGAGTTTGAGCAACATTGGAGAGGGGGTGAGTCACCCTCTTAAATTACATACTAGTTTACATACACTAATTTTTGCAATTAACACACTGACAGGGGGTAATAATGTCACAATAGATTGTTCTGAAGTTAGGCTATCGTATGTAAGAGTTTTATTAGGTTTCGTTATTTTAGGTTAGGTTATGTAATTTTCGGTATCGATAATTTTCGATAAGGAAAACTATAATATCCATTAAAAAACAAATCTAATAAAGACCTTAAATATGATAGTTCAACTTCAGAACCACTTATTGTGACATTATTTTACCCACTATCAGTGTGTTAATAGCAAAAATTAGTGTATATAAACTAGTATGTAATTTAAGAGGGTGACTCACCCCCTCTCCAATGTTGCTCAAACTCAATTTTGAATTCGAAAATTTCATTTCTACGTTATTCTAATTGTCTTAAGCTATTTTCCATGAAGAAGAACTTCTTGAAATAACCAAATTGTACGACTATTCGACATAGTCACCCTCTAGTTAACTACCCCTAGACTTAATATTAGGGCATTGAGCAAAAATAGGTCAATTAGATTTTTTGACGTAGATTTCAAATCTGTAAACAAAATTTTTATATTGTTTATTTTTCACCCCCTTTTTGCAAAATTAACCCCCAAATTTTAACCCCCAACCACTCCTGTTGATGTAATTTGAACAAATTGCATATCAATAGATAGCCCTTTAAAAAAGAGCAATATCGCCAATTTAAACTTTTGCTCTATCTCTTACTGTTTTCGAGATATTTGAAAAATTAAATTTTTACCCCAATTTTTGGAGGGCGATTTCACCCCTTCAAACCGTTTTTCCGCAGATAAAAAAAAATACGTGTCCCTTAGTTTTTAGTGTTCTACAACATATTTAAGTTTCATCAAAATCGATAGGTCCGGCCTCGGGACCTTTACTTGTAAGAATATAGCAAAATAAGGTGAACGCTCCTTTATTATGTATTTAAACAAAATGTCTTGGAATATTATTTTTATAGAAAATGTGCAAGTAAATATGTTATTACCCATTATAAAAGAGAAAAATCGACCAGTTCGACATTTAATCAGCATGTACATTGTATAAGAATATAAGGTATTGCATCATTAGGTTTGTTTACAGATGTATTATTCAGAATTTTCATAATATTATAAAAATGAAATAAAATAAAAATATATGAAATATATGAAATATAATAAACATTTTATTATAAAAAAGAATGATATTTTGCGCATAATTGATTAGTAATATATTAAGGATTAAAGTAATGTGAAAAACTTAAATTTTCCTGTTTATATACTAATTTCCTCATTTGCTGTAAGCATTTATGACGGTACACTATTTTCCTATCACCAAATTGATTTCCATCGCACTTTATCCAAGCTTTGGCCTGGCAAAATGATAATAGCTCTTTGCATTTTGTTGATTTCTGGCGCAAACACATCCACGTTATAATATTTTGCTTAGAATGCCGAAATTTTCGGTAAGCAAATCCATTATACTGAGCACATGAGCTCTGTTGGTTAAGACGATTTCCATATTGCTAGTTACTTTGCTAGTTCCAACGTAAATGAGATAAGCTAGACGATAAGCATGATTTATATTAATATTTAGCACTTTAGTGGTGACTCATTACGGGAAAATTCTAAGGAATGTGTTTTATGGTGGATGTAGATAATCAAAAATAAATAAATAGTACGTATTTACCAAAAAGCAGTTTTCTTTTAAAATATTTAAAAATATACCGTTAATTCTTATTACTTCATTGTGTTACGTATAGATGATAATAATGGGCGTACACATTCCCTTTTCAAACAATTTAAGCAGCATTACTTAAATTATTTAGGATTTCCAAACTAACATAATTAAGTTTCTCTTTACGTTTTGTCATTTTATTGGTGTATTTATTAACAATTAGAATTATTTCTCCTTCGTTTAATATTGTTATCTACTGTAATAAAATAATATTATCATTATTTTGTTGTCGGTGTTAGTGGGAGGTCAGTCATATTTTTCCAACATTTAAGATGTATAAACAAAAACGGAATGTGTCAGGTTTTCCAAGCTGATATAATTAAGTTCATTCTGTAAATGAGCGTTTACCCTATTTTAACAAATTTTAAAAGGAAAAAAAAGATTGTTCGCAAATTTCCGCCGTTCAAGTATGCCTATAATCTTGTCAGGTCAGTCTCAGGTAGTAAAAATCCTTACTATTCGCAAATTTCCGCGAATATCATGTGTTCGCAAAATTCCATGTGTGTTCGCAAAATTCCGGACACCATTATAAATTGTCATACATAATTCAAATTAGATCTACTAAAGTACTAAACTATTGAAAGAGTTGTTAGCAATTTTTCAAATTTTTTGAAATCACAGTTGGGAAATTCAAGGAAGGAACGTATTTATGAAATAAAAAATGAAACCTTATGATGTGGGTGGCATCTGTTATAGAAAAAAAAGTCTCAAAAACGGACGTCAAATCCAATTATTGTTACTATTATTATTTTAGTAGATTAGGAAATATATTTTTTCTACTTTTGTTGCTGAACACACTCATTACATATCCGTTAATTGTTGAGAAAGTTAGGCATTATTCAAAGGTGTAGAGGAATGATCATTACTCAATACCTTTCGACCAATCAAATCACCGTATTAACAGTGGGCCGTTATTCAATGGGCTTGCGATTGGTTTGTGAATAATATATCTATAAGTTTTAATTTCATATATATTGCGTAGCAACGTGTAAGTAAACAAAACATTTTGAATTTTATTCACAGATCGTATCCACAGATACATATACAAACATTTAATAACATTAGAGAAAGATTAAAATTTTTTGTCTTTTAATTTAAAATTTATATTTAATTTTATTTAAATCAAAAAGGAAAAATGTTGTAGAAAAAATATAGTATGCTACTCGCTTGCAATGGCTATTACTCACTCAGATGCATTACGACACTCGCCTCGTAAACTCGGCTCGTGTCTTTTGTTGAAGAACACATTCATTACATATATCCATTAATTGTTGAGAAAGTTATGCATTATTCAAGGCGTGGAAGAATGACCATTACTCAATACCTTTCGGCCAATGAAGTCACCGTATTAACCATTATTCAATGGGCTTGCATTTGTCTTATGAATGTTATTACATGTATGTTGCTTAGTAACGTGTAGGTAAACAAAGAAATTTGTAATTTATTTTGATCGTTTCCATAGATACATATACGAACATTTAATAAAATTAGAGATAAATTAAAAATAAATATTGTTTTAAAATTTAAATTTAATTTTATTTAAATCAAAAAGGGAAAATGTCGTAGGAAAAATATAGTATGAATTACGACGACTCAGATGAAATACGACACTCGCCTCGTAAACCCGACTCATGTCCCGATTTCATCTTCGTGAGTAATAGCCAGCATTACTGAATAATATACTATTATCTACGATCAATTTTATTTTATTCGACGTTATTTTATTCGTACCAAATTTGTTATTTACTGTAAATTTCATACTAATCGTAGAAAAAGTATAGTACGTAACTCAGTTGTAAGGCATATTACACATTCACCGTGTGTGGCTGTTGTGTAACATTTTAGCTCGAATGTAATATGCAATATACAAATTACAATTTCAGTTACGTAATATAGTATATTACGCAACTGAATAAATGCATAAATTGTTTAATGGGTTCAAGCAACTGAAAAAATTTGCCAAGAATATTGGTGACTGATAGCCATCTCACAAGCAATACCAAGACATTATCAGGAAGGTCTGTGTGTTCTAGCACTTCAGTTCTGTGTGTTTTAGCACTTGAACGAATGTAGTGTCCAATTTTAAAAACTACTTGCATAACTTGTGACTATTGGAAATATTTTGCTGCTAGATGTTCTCTGTGAATGATACAATGTACAGGTACAAAGGAGGATATGATTTGTCAACATTTAAAAGCCCTATAAGCCCTTGTTTGTTCCCTGTCATTGAAGGTGCACCGACGATAACAATGCTGACAATATTCTCGTTCGGCATTGAGTTTTTTTTCAAAACATCATCCGGGGCTTCTTTAATCACGAATAGTTTCCTTCAGGGCAACTAAGTCCAAGAGCTCTTCCATGATTTCAAAGTCTTTTGAAAATCTTTTGATTCAACTTCGAAAATAGTTAAAATGACGATATTTTTTTTATGTAGGTACATACTTTATTCAAAAGTAATCGGAAATGTTTTTTTTCTCGTTGAAAAAGATCATTATTTGAATATTTTGCGCAAAATTTTAGATTTTTTTCTTATTTCAAATAACCCTAACAAAACAAATTTTCGAGATGCCTTAAAGAGCCGCACAAGAACGACTCGCGAGCCGCAAGCGGCTCGCGAACCACGTTATGGCCACCCCTGTAATATACTATTACAATGCTTTGATAACTATAAGCTATCGATTTTTTATGGGTTTTCGCCATGTCCCATCACCAATAAAATAAAATACATAACTGTATATTTATCCTGATCCGAGAGCTTAATCCCTATATCCACATTTATGAAGGATATGAGAGAGAGGTGATGACGTGGAAGGTTGGATGTTCTCGGTTTGTGTAAAGTAGATAGTTATTATAAATATATACCTATAAATATTTACGCGGTTATACTTCAATTATAATTATCCACGGTTAGGCAAAATATATTTTTAGTTTTTTTCTTCTTTTTTTCACTTCTTTATTCATATACAAACAGAAGTGAAAAGATTCATTATGTAAGAGTAGGTAAAAGAGGTAGAAGAGGTTTTATTATGTGATAAAAAAGATTTCAATTAAATGTACAATTATTTTTTTTTATAATTTCATATTACAAACATTGATGTAATTTTAGTATTTTTATTTATTGTGAGGTTGGCAACATACATATGGATGTATGAGTTTATCTGTTTTACTGACTGTATCTTCTGTTTCGTAAAAAACGGAACAGGGGGCAACGGGTATCGATGAAAAAATTACGTAATGTTGATGTATAAAATTATTGCCCTGTCGATGTATTTTAAAGACTTGGTTCAAAATTCCAATTTTTATGTCAAATAATTAATTAAAGCATAATTAACAGTAATGTTTAGATTTGAAAGTTCGACTTTAGAACTTTTTATAATATTGTGTGTATTTGAATATATGAAAAAAGACTGAAAAAAAATATATATATATATGAAACAGTGAAACACACAAAAACTCCAATATTCAATGTTGAGCATCAGTAGTATTTAAAATTGGCATAACCAAGATGAACAAATAAATATACAACTGCAAGGAATGTTGTACAAAAGAATTTTTTTCAAACTAACGGCCGCAATATAGGCATAGTTCTATCCCCTTTTGAATAAATGGATTTCCCATTATGATTAAAGAGAAAAGTTTAAACTTCAATTTAACTATCCCATTATATTAAATACAAAAAGGCCAAAAATTTGTTTTTGGGTGTCGCTTTTTAATAATTAAAAAATTTTCTTTTAAAATTAACATTGGCTAATAGTAAAATTTTAGTTTTTGAAGTATATTTTCTTTATTTTACTTTCCTTGAATGTTTTTATTTTTGAAGTGAAAACTTCTATAGCGAGGGTAACTCTGCGTGAGAGTATAAAAAAATCTGTAATGCGAGAGAGTAATTGAAGACATGAGTGGATGAAAGTGTTATGTACCATTTTTTAGTCGAATTTTTGGTTGAAATTTTTGGACTTGTACGATAAGAACATCGAGAGGCGAGAGTAGGGGCGCTATCCGTTTTCGGACCCGCAGAACACGATTCTGTAGGAAAAAAATGTCATATATATATATATATATATATATATATATATATATATATATATATATATATATATATATATATTTTCCCGCAACCTTTTAATATGTGTAGGGCCCCCCTATGGAAGTTAAGAGATGAAATTTGGTAAGTGGGACTCATTTCCGATGCACCTCATACTATCAAAGTGGGGTCAAATTTTGGATCAGACCCAATCTTTAGGGGGGTGATGGGGGGCAACAAAACAATAAAACTTTTCCAAACCGGTTGGAAATAATGTTTCGGTCGATTATCTACAACATATCCAAAATTCA
Source organism: Brachynemurus nebulosus (assembly GCA_035578155.1). NCBI lineage: Eukaryota > Metazoa > Arthropoda > Insecta > Neuroptera > Myrmeleontidae > Brachynemurus > Brachynemurus nebulosus. The sequence continues at coordinate 31,879,131 of JAPWDM010000002.1, forward strand.
GCATCCTAGGATGATTTGGAGGAAGTAGAGGCGGAAAAAAGGATTTTGGCTGGATTTAACAGGCCCACAGCCCCCCAGAATTAACGTAGAGGGTTGAAATTTTGTGCGTTGATAAAGTTCGTACCGAGGTTATGCTTTTGGAGGTTAATTTTTTATCCTCACCCCCCTCATTTTTAAGCTACAATTTCATGCTTTTTTGACGTTTTCGAAGGTTGTGCCACTCGCACAGGTTACCCAAATAAACCTAGAGGACTGAAATTTTGTATTCCGATTGAGATAGTATCAAGGGGGTGCCTTTTGGGAGTCTCAACTTTTAATCCTTACCCCTTACAAAAAAGAACAAGATTTTTCTTGTTTTTTAACAGTTTCGTTCGGGTGAAAATCTCCCCAAATACATCGAGAAGGCTGAAATTTTGTGTACAAGTTAACTTAATAGTCAGCCACTGCTTTTTGGAGGTTTCAACTTTTGACTCTTACCCCCACGATTTTTATGCCAATATTTCCTTGATTTTTTTGCCTTTTTTCTAACACGCCTACAGACACTCTGAGTAAACGTAGAAGGCTGAAATTTTGTACATGTATAGAGTTAGTATCAGGTTAGTGCCTTTTAGGAATTCCACGTTACTTTTCCCCCAACTTCACCCATTTTTACATCGGAATTCAATGGCATTGTTAAATGTGTTTAAAATGCTTTGTATTTATACTATAAGACAAGTACGCGAATAGTAAATTTAAGAATTTAAAAAAATGAACTTACTTTTATAACAAATGCAATATAAAGGGTGTCCCATTTAGACGTATACGTACGATTTACATGTTAATCTTTAACATTGGATTCCCATAAGGAAAAAGTTATGTAACAAGAGTGCTTTGAACAAACTAATAATACTAATTTAATATTATAACTATTGTTACTATAGCTTTAACAATAATAATGCAGTAAAATAAAGAAATGAATGTCGTAATTTTTAAGCAGTTCACATTTTTACATAATAAATATTTGTCATCTGCTGTAAATTCAAAACGGCATTTTTTCATTTTCTTGAAAATAAATATCAAAATAATAAAAATACCAAAAAATATTCTGTTGAAGAAATAGTGCAGATAATTTAGTGGAAAAAAATTATTTTATAAAAGAAAATTACCGAAAATAGGAATATGTTTATCCAAAGCACTCTTGTGACATAACTTTTTCCTTATGGGAATCCAATGTTAAAAATTAACATATAAATCGTATGTATACATCCGGCCGGGACACTCAGTATACCTACTAAGTAATTTAAAAATGTTATTAAAGTTAAAGTTTATTTATTAGGAATTTTGGATTTTTATTTATAAAATAGAAATTTTGGATTTTGTTGGAAAGAAAAAATATCTTCATAAAGGCCTCCCAGTTTACTATTTCAGGTCCTTTTTTAATATTTAAAAATAGAACACAAAGGCAACTGGCGGATAAGCATGGGTAGGAATGCCCTCGTACAAACTGTGTTGGCTTTTTCCTGCTAACTGCTATCGGCACCAAATTGAAATTTACTGAGATTCAGCCCTTAAAAACTTAAAACCTTTTTTTAAAGCCCTGATCAGCCGGACACTCATCATCAGTTTTGAAACCACCAAAATGACAAATTGCTTGTAGACTTTCAATCACATTTAGCTTGTAGACATTCAGTATCGAAAATGAAGGGAAAAATTCGACTTCCGTGATGGGGCCCGCTGCTCACGGCGTTTTATAATTTTGCAGTAGAAGCATTTGAAAGTTGTTATTTACATATACTTCCTTGCCATGCACATGTTTATTATTGAATTTCTACAAAACTATTGGACCTAATGAAACCAAATTTTAATATACGATACGTCAACACGGAATATTTCAAAATTTGGTAAAAATGAATTTTTGACAAAATGTTACATAACACCTTCATCCACTCATGTCTTCAATTAAATCTGTAATACGAGAGTGAAAACTGTAGTGTTTTCTTACCACCAACGGTTAACTCTTCTTACCACCACTTCCGGTCAGTTTTTGCAGTTATTGAACCAGTGGCGTAGCGTGGCTTGGAGGGGCCCTGTATCAAAATTAGTTGGGGGGGGGGCCAAATGAAGGGTAAAGATTTCTCACAAAAGGAACAAAAATGCTTACATTAAATTAAAACAAATATTTATTGATTATAAGTTATCGCTTCCTCCTAGAAATTGAGCTAGCCAAACAATTCGAATTAAATATACACTTTTCTTGCCTTTTTTTCGGCAAATTGATTTATTAAATCATCTATAGCTGAAGGCGGTTTCAGTTTTTCTAAAATTTCTATAGGTAATAGTGGCAAATCTGATAGCCGTTCCTGCCCCATCGAAGTCTCATTTTTGAAGTTACCCATGTTGCCAACTTTTGGGCGCACGTTTAACGCGGGAAAAATAGAGATTGCTTTTTTGACGTTTGTCATTTCTGAAGTGAAAACTCTATTATAGGCACGTGTGACAGTTTTTTTATATGTTTTTTTTTCCAGGAAGCACGAGATTAAGTGATAACATTTTGAAAATTTTTTCTTACACACGTTAGAGGTCTCTGTAGCCCGGGGGCCCCGTTTCATTGATACGGCGGTAGCTACGCCCCTGTATTGAACCTTAAAATTACTGCCAAAAGTTAGTATTTACCAAGATTTTTTTTTTTTTATACCTCATTAAATCTTGTTATAATGTTTTCGTTTAATGGTAAATTGTTATTAAAAAAAAAATATAAATAAATTATGTACTTACCTATGGTAATATCTTTTTGTAAAGTTTAGGGAAAAATTTTCTAACGTAAATTCTGGCAGTAATTTTAAGCCGTGGCGGCTGTGACGGCTCAATTACTATTAAAAAGTTGGCAGAAAGTGGCGGTAAAAAAAGTTAATTAACAAGTCCACGTACAAAATTATTTTAGCATCATCTTTGTACGTACTAACACTTTAAAAATATTTTAGTCACCTCGGCTCGACTTTTTCCGGTAAGCTCTTGATCATTTTATGCTGCAACAAAATTATATTTTTTCAAAGGACTTATCGACATGAGTTGACTGTTGCTACAACGTTCGCGAACGTTTTGCACTGTCCGGCGTCGCAATCTCGACGTACCTTAATAATAATAAACCTACACGAATAATCGAACCATTAGAAATAGGACAGTGTTAATGACCGTAATAAACGATGCAGCTAAAATAAAATAAAAGATATCTGGAACACACACGGATTATTGTTTTAGTTTCACAATAATGTTGTGGATTGTGCTTTAACAATATGAAAATATGACAACTGATATATAATTGTAATTATTTATTTATTTGGTGTTAAATGTTTGCTTGATGGGATGGCATTGAAACATTTTTATTAAAAAAGTATGTTTCGCTAATTTGTAATGTAATGTAAAATGTTGTAATGATTGCTGAATGTGACGTCCATCCATATGACAATAAGACAAATTTATTTTTATTTATTGCCAGTGAAAAATTGTTTAATCATCATGATTTAAAATCAATTAAATACAATAAAATAAACAGCAAGCATACATTATATGTTGTAGTAACATCTGGTGAAAGAAAAAAATGTTTTTTGTCAAGCATTTAAAATTTATTAATTTATACAAATATGGTGTATTATACTGACTCTCTGTGATGATTGTATTCCATTACTGGTTTTAAACTGGTGTGTTCAGTACTGGTGTTTATTTCATCTGTACAACTAATGTACACATTGCACACAGGGTCATCATATTATATTGTAAATTAATTTGTTATTATTTTATTAAGTAATGGAACAATTGGAATTAATATGTAGAAATATTTTAATTGTAATTTATATTCTTGAAAATTTCAATAACCGAACCGTACGAGATAGTATTTTAAGGGGTACCACTAGTGTGACACTTTGAAAAAATTGGAAAAATTTTTTTTGTGTTTGGATAGTCGATACCTTTAAAAATAACATACAAAAATTTCAAGTGCATATCTCAAATAGTTTTTGAGTTGCAGCCATCCGGAGAGGGGATTCTGATTTTCATTGTAATACCTAACTTTGAGGTATTGAGATATATATGAAGATTGATAGTTCGGGAGTTTTTGGACGTGGCTCCAAGTCACATATTGTGGAGAAGTTAGACCTTGGCACATTTAAACGACTCATCGAGTTTTCTTATGACCGTTGTAGTGAGTACATCGTAAATAATTTTAGTAAAAATTATCAGTGATTAAAACTAAAAGGTAAGGTAAAGAAAAACTACATTTTTCAAATTTGCTGCGGTTGCTGCAACTCGAAAACAAATCATCCGATCGATTTGATTCTTATCACAGCTTCTTTTATATATGTTTCTTCGTGCCATAAACCTCCAGTTTTCCGATCGAATAAAAAAATGTAATTTTTGTAAGCCAAAAATCATCAAATTTTCGCGCAAAATTTGAAAATTTTTTTTTAAATTCCGCCATTTTGTTAAATTTTAACTTTGTTTTTCGACTGAGGTTCATGACACGAGCAGTACCTTCTAGTTTAATAGGCTTTTTGGTTTTCTTTGATTTCAGGCACTGTGAAGGTCGCTATCACTGTAGCAGTGGGGGAACTTTTTTTTTTGAGAGGCCGCGAAGAACTCACTGAATTTTCAATTTTTTGGTCCAAAAATTTTATCATGAATAATTTATTATATATCAACGAATATATCCTTAAAATATTAAAACATTCCATACAGTAGTTTTCTTTAAAAAAATTCCCAAAAATCACCTTTTTTTTAGGCGGTCACACTGGTGGTCCCCGTTAAGTTTGATGTTTGCCGTTTCATTTCATCTTAATTTTCTAGCATTTTATTGCCTGAAAATGTGAACATAATGAACAGAACAAAGATATCAGAAAGCAAAACGTAAATTCGGAAACTAGTATAGTTTCTGTACGTTACAAACAACATTAAATAAAACTCTTATCTTTTTCTAAATAATTTTGTTTCTAAAATAATGAAACATAAAATTAGATTTTAAAATTTTTAATATATATTTTATAAATATTTTCAAAATCTTTTATTTCAGGATAAACAAATTATTTTGCAATTCAAAATTGATTACCATATCACCACCTTCCCTGAAAAGAGAAATATGAATATCACTTATCATTGATTGTTTATAATATAGTACAGGTGAAATTAACCCAGCTTGGTCTGACGTCATTAAACAAATGCAACAAATGAAACAAAATTAGACGTACCAAGTTGAGCGTAAATCGTTTTCGCCGGATCTTAATGCTTTGGAGCCAAGGGAGCGCAAAAAATTCGGTTAGAATTTAGAAATGTTTCGGATTTGAACTTTGCCGTATGTATGTATACCTATGTTGGCGTCTAAATTAGTAAGCAGCTTCAGATCTACTGGGCTTTTTTAAAATTTTGGTATTTTTAGATGTGGGAGAAAACTTCGACATTTTTATTATGAAACTATAAATCTGGGCAAGATAAGTTACTTTTATAACAATAAAATCAAAAATACTTCTCAGGACTTAACATGTTGGCTTAAGGTTATTTATATTTTAAGGTCATTTAACAATTAAAATGTTAAAAATTGTTAAATTGTAACTGATATATTGCTGCATCCTTTATTGCTTTATTGGCGAACATCATATTATAAAATCACAAACGATCGAAATGCGACTGTAACTGTAACAAAACTTTTCCTTTTATTGTTTTAAAATCGTGTTTTTAAATAAATTAATAAAAATAAAAATAACAAAGCAAATTATATTGTATCCATATACACATAAAGTGAAATAATACCACCATATAAAGAAAGACGGATCGTATAAAAAATTGAAACAAATTGAATTGTTTCACTACGCATTTAAATCGGCATTTTATGGCACTGTCTCTTGTTTTATTTTATACTTTAAAATACGTACTATATGAGTGTCATATAAGAACAATATTATCTCTGTATATAGGTAGTTCTTATTTTAACATTCTTACGTTTTGCTACCGACTATTGTTTTCAGTCTTATGTAAATCTAAAATATGTTTTCATACATTGAAAATGACAAATCGACTGTTAAAAAATTGTTATTAAGTCATTTTTGATAATGAAACCTAAAAAAGGAAAAAATCTGAACATTTTCAACTTTAATAAGTAAGGTTCGGAACATTTAGTGCAATCAAAACGAATTTCGTAACCATTATTCATTAGAAGCGGTAAATACTTTTTATCTGTTTGTAAATATAATTATCAATTGTTTCTAAATGCGTATGTCAAATGTTTATAAGATGTTTTGTAAACAATATGGTAAGTTAGATTAAACTTGTAATATGATTGGTACAACCAGTAAGTGCTATTTCTATTCTATTAAGTACATATGAAATTATTATTATTTAATCACGAATTTAGAAAAAAAGTTAGTTCTATATGCAAAATAAAAATTGTAGGAAAAGTATACAAAGAAGCATGGTTTTGTAACATTGTATAATGAGAAAAAGAAATCACTAAAATATAAATATTACTCTCTTATATGTATTCTTAATACACCCTGTTGGGTAGCCCCTATACTAGTACACATACCTACATTGCGTATACGTTATACGACAGGGTACCGTTGAAGGACTGGTACATCGTACATCAACAGAGAGCGTGGTTTAGTCACTAAACTCTTAGGACCAAGATTGGAGGAGTCCGAGTTCGATTCTTTCTTCGACGAGAACCTTTTTTCATAATCTTAAAACTACATCGTTGCTCGTTTTCTTTTATTTTTATCTAATAGAATGTTGGAAAACTTTACAGAAATATCTAGAAGTATCTCAAGAAAATAACACCGAAAACTTTCAAAAAGGAATTAGACTCACCAAATTTAGAGTATACAAAGCGGCTACGAGCACATCATTTAATCAGAATTCGTCAATGGTGATAAATCAGTTAATCAATAGGAATTCTACAGTGTCTATTGGAGCGACATGACATAATTAAATCAGTAGAAATAGCCAGTGGAATAGGTACAAAGGTTTTACAATTGAACATCGGCTATAGTGAAATATCAGTGGTAGGTCGCTAAATACCGTATTTACCTTTTAAAAAAATTATCCTAAAAAACTATTTTTTAGTAATATAAATATTTTTGCCAAATAAAACTTGTATTGTTGACCGAATTTTCTATTTGTTTTTTAGCGAATTTCGAAAACTCGAAATTCAGCTATTACAGTAGGTCTCATGACGCAATCTGAGTCCGGGACTCATACGGGCAGAAATATGTTTTGAGGTCCCGAGAATACGAAAATGATATTCACTACAATTTATATATATATATATATATATATATATATATATATATATATATATATATATATATATATATATATATATATATATATATATATATATATATATATATATATTTATGTGTTCCCATGATAACTCTCGAACGAAACGTCTAACGCTTATGAAATTTTGTGTGCGGACTGGATTCTGAATTAGCTTGGCTAAGTTCGTTAGCCAGACACGTTGGATGCCTAGAAGTAGGTTTTCTGGCCATTTTTTATCATTCGATCCTATTATAAGACAGTTCGATTGTTATATAGTTGAAAAAAAAAATTATGAAGAAAATGTTCTTATAATTTTCTTTCTATGTTAAGAAGTTTTCGAGAAAATCGTAATTTTCACTTTTGCCTTATTTTGCTCTCTTTGTTATTGTAATAAGTAATTTATATTTCTATCTCAGTTGCTCATAACATATACAAAAATTTCATTTTTTTACGGAAAATAAACGGTAGTTATTCAAAATCTATGTATTATAAATACCATATCTCTGTCTCATTTTTTTAAATTAAAATTAACCAGATATTTTAAGCATGTGTAATGATGATTTTTTTAATTTTTTTATTGAATTTTAAATGAACAATAAGATAATGAAGGTAATGTCATGATATAACATTATTAAATGTTATAGAAAGATAACATAATAATAATGTTTATATGCCAGGAAAAAAATTTTAAAGAACTAGATCGATTTTGAAAATTTTTTTACTGTAAAAGATTTAAGCTATTTTAGATATTTTAGACAGATATAGATTACGTAATGTAAGGTCCGCCAGGGTCCGTGGGACCCAAAAGTGTTCAAAATAAACTAACCGACCGATTTTGAAAATTTTTTCACTGTTAGAGAGCTAAACTATTTTAGAAAGATATAGATTCCCTCATGCAAGGTCCGCTAAGGTCCATTGGATTTAGAAGTGTCAAAAATAAAATAAGCGACCGATTTTGAAAATTTTTTCACTGTCAAAGAGCTAAGCTGTTTTAAATAGATATAGAATACGTAATGTAAGGGCCGCCAAAGTCCATGGGACCCAAAAATGTCAACAATAAACTAACCGACCGATTTTGAAATTTTTTCACTGTTAGAGAGCTAAACTATTTTAGATAGATATAGATTACCTTATGTAAGGTCCGCTAGGATCCATTGGATCTAAAAGTGTCAAAAATACAATAACCGACTGATTTTGAAAATTTTTTCACTATTACAGAGGTAAACTATTTTAGATGGATTTAGCTTATATATTGTATGAAGTCGGCCAGAATCCTGGGATCTTTTAAGCGCCAAAAATAAACTAACCGACCGATTTTGAAAATTTTTTCGCTGTTAGAGAGCTAAACTATTTTAGATAGTTATAGATTACGTTATGTAAGGTCCGTCAAAGTCCATGGGACCCAGAAGTGTCAAAAATAAAATAACTGACCGATTTTGAAAATTTTTTCACTATTGCAGAGGTAAACTATTTTAGATAAGTACAGTATGTTATCTGAGATCCACAACTGTCCTGTGGATGCAAATGCGGCATAGAAAACTACACAACGGGTTTTAAAGATAGTTTTACTGTTAGAAAGATAAAATATCCTATATTATATAGGATAGAAATAAGCTACCGAACCGATTCTCAATATTTTCTCATTGCTAGAGAACTAACTTACTTTAGGTGGATAGCACTATGCTGTACAAAGTCCGTTCGGGGTCTTGGGTCCCAAATATACCAAAATTAAATTACCTAGCCGATTTTGAAAATTCTTTTACTTTTAGAAAGCTAAACTAGTTTAGATGGGTATATGCGCCAAGCACCTTTTGCCAAAAAGCGCCAAAAATTAACTACTCAACTGATTTTGAAAATCTTTTCACTCTTAGAAAGCTGAATTATTTTAAATGGATACAGGTCTTAGATGAGATCCGTCAGTGCCCAATATTTGGAAATTCGCTATGTTATGCAGATGCTGCGACAGGGGTATTATTTCTGTTTCTCTTGGGACGTTGCGTACGCAACTAAAGAGTCCTGTACAAAAAGACAAGAACTGCATACCATACCATAAGAATCCCACTGAAGATAACTAGCTTTATAGAAATGGGTAATAAAAGTTAAAGATATGTATAAAAAAAAAAAAAAAAAAAAAAAAAACAATTAAATTGTGTTTGTACAATCAGAAAATTCATTCTAAATTACGTAAATTATGCTCAATTAAATAATAAATTTTGGTTAAAAATTTTTTTCTTTTTAAATAGATACCAGCTTTTTGTAAAACGCATGTACAGTACGGCTTAGTAAAGCATTCTGAATACTGTTTAATGTAACAAACACAAATAAACTATAGTCTTTCTTAAAGCTAAATAGATAATAACAATACTCCTGTCGCAGCATCTACATAACATAGTGAATTTCCAAATATTGGGCACTGGTGGATCTGATCTAAGACTTGTGCCCATTTAAAATAATTCAGCTTTCTAAGAGTGAAAAGATTTTCAAAATCAGTTGAGTAGTTGATTTTTGGCGCCTTTTCGCATAAGGCGCTTGGCGCATACATCCATTTAAGAGTAAAAGAATTTTCAGAATCGGTTGGGTAATTTTTTTTGGCATATTTTGGACCCAAGACCCCGAACAGACTTTGTACAACATAGTGCTAAACACCTAAAATAACTTAGTTCTCTAGCAATGAGAAAATTTTGAGAATCGGTTCAGTAGCTTATTTCTGGTGTTTCCGGATCTGTAAGATCCCGGTGGACCTCATTTATATATATATATATATATATATATATATATATATATATATATATATATATATATATATACATATATATATACATATACATATATATATACATATATACATATATACATACATATATATATATATATATATATATATATATATATATATATATATATATATATATATATATATATATATATATATATATATATATATAGGATATTTTATCTTTCTAACAGTAAAAGTATTTTTAAAACCCATTGTGTAGTTTTCTATGCCGCATTTGCATCCGCAGGACAGTTGTGGATCTCAGATAACATACTGTATTTATCTAAAATAGTTTATCTCTGCAATAGTGAAAAAATTTTCAAAATCGGTCAGTTATTTTATTTTTGACACTTCTGGGTTACATGGACTCTGCCGGACTTTACATAAGGTAATCTATTTTTGTTTAGCTCTCTAACAGCGAAAAAATTTTCAAAATTGGTCGGTTAGTTTATTTTTGGCGCCTAAAGATCCGAGGACTCTGGCCGACCTCATACAATATATAAGCTAAATCCATCTAAAATAGTTTACCTCTGTAATAGTGAAAAAATTTTCAAAATCAGTCGGTTATTGTATTTTTGACACTTAGATCCAATGGACCCTAGCGGACCTTACATAAGCTAATCTATATCTATCTAAAATAGCTTAGCTCTCTAACAGTGAAAAAATTTTCAAAATCGGTCGCCTATTTTATTTTTGTCACTTCTAGATCCAGTGGACCTTAGCGGACCTTGCATAAGGTAATCTATATCTTTCTAAAATAGTTTAGCTCTCTAACAGTGAAAAAATTTTTAAAACCTGTCGGTCAGTTTATTTTTGACACTTTTGGGTCCCATAGACCCTAGGGGAGCTTACATTACGTAATCTATATCTATCTAAAATAGCTTAGATCTTTGACAGTGAAAAAATTTTCAAAACTGGTCGGCTAGTTTATTTTTTACAATTATGGGATCAATGAACCTTGGCGGGTCATATAACTTATGGCAGTCCGTGAGGGTCTTGCGGACATCATCTAATAATTTAACTAATTCAAATATTTTAGCTTACTAACGGTGAAAAAATTTTTGAAATCGATTGAGTAGCTAATATTTGGCATTTTTAGGTCCCCGATAGCCTAACGGATCTCATATAAGATACCTTAAGTTCATTTAAAATTGTTTGTAACATTAATGGTTAATAGTGAAAAAATTTTCAAAATCCATCCAGTTCTTTTTTTCGTGGCATACAAATTTTTTTCGTGGCATACAAATTTTTTTCGTGGCATACAAACATAATTATTATGTTATCTTTCTATAATATTTAATAATATTATATTATGATATTACGTTCATTATCTTGTTCATTTAAAAATCAATAAAAAAAAAATTTTCATTACATATTCTTAAAATATCTGGTTAATTTTAATTTAAAAAAAAAAAAAACGCCGCGAGCAGCGGTGCCCCATCACAGAAGTCGAATTTTTTCTTTCATCTTCGGTATTGAGTGTCTACAAGCGAAATGTAATTGAAAGTCCACAAGCGATTTGTCATTTTGGTGGTTTCAAAACTGATGATGAGTGTCCGGTTGATCGGGGCTTTAAAAAAAGGTTTTAAGTTTTTAAGGGCTGAATTTCAATTTTGTGCCGATAGCAGCTAACAGGGAAAAAGCCAACACATTTCGTACGAGGGCATTCCTACCCATGCTTATCCGCCAATTGCCTTTGTGTTTTATTTTTAAATATTAAAAAAGGAACTTAAATAGTAAACTGGAAGGCTTTTATGAAGATATTTTTTCTTTCCAAAAAAATCCAAAATTTCTATTTTATAAATAATAAAAATCCAAAATTCCTAATTTATAATTAAACAGTGACTTTAATAACATTATCAAATTACTTAATATGTATGTATTTCATTTGTTAAAAAATTGTATTCACTTTTCTTTAAATTTTGTTATAAAAGTAAATACACTTTTTTTTAAATTTTTTAAAATTACTATTCGCCAACTTGTACTTAGAATAAAAAAAATGGGAAAAGTGGGGGGAAAAGTAATGTGAACTCCCTAAAAGGTACTAGCTGGATACTAATTGAATATACGTACAAAATTTCAGCCCCCTAGGTTTCCTTGGAGGGTCTCTAGACGTGTTAGAAAACAAGCAAAAAAATTAAGGAAATATTAGCATAAAAATCGTGGGGGTAAGGGTTAAAAGTTGAAACCTCCAAAAAACAGTGTCTGGCTATCAGCTTAACCTGTACACAAAATTTCAGCCCTCTAGGTTTATTTGGGGAGATTTTGACCCGAACGAAACTGTTAAAAAACAAGAAAAATCATTTTCTTTTGGGTATAAAAATGGTGGGGGTAGGGGTTAAAAGTCGAGACCCCCAAAAGGCACCCCGCTGATACTAACTCAATCCGAATACAAAATTTCAGCCCTCTAGGTTTATTCGGGTGTCCTGTGCGAGTGGTACAAACTTCGAAAACGTCAAAAAAGCATGAAATTGTAGCGTAAAAACGAGGGGGGTGGGGGTAAAATATTAAAACCTTCAAAAATCACAACCTAGGTATGAATTCTATCAACACACCAAATTTCAACCCTCTACGTTAATTCTGAAGGGCTGGGGGCGTGTTAGATCCAGCGAAAATCGTTTTTTTCCCCCCTACTCCCTCCAAATCATCTTAGGAAACTGAATTTTGGATATGTTGTAGATAGTTTACCGAAATATTATTTCCAACCGGTTTGGAAAATTTTTATTGCTTTTCCGTCTCCCACCACCCCCTTAAAGGTTGGGTCGGATCCAAAATTTGCCCAAAATTTGACCCCACTTTGGTGCATCGGAGAGAGCCCCATTTACCAAATTTGAGCTCTTAACTTCCATAGTGGGGCCCGACACATATTAAAAGGTAGCGGGAATATATATATATATATATATATATATATATATATATATATATATATATGTATATATATATATATATATATATATATATATATATAGATATATATATATATATATATATATATATATATATATATATAATATATATAGATATATATATATATATATATATACATTTATATGTATATATATATATATATATATATATATATATATATATATATATATATATATATATATATATATATATATATATATATATATATATATATATATATAAGACATTTTTTTTCTACATATTCGTGTTCTACAGGTCCGAAAACGGATGGCACCCCTACTCTCGCCTCTCGCCGTTCTTGTCGTATAGACTGTATAAATCTAAATATTTCAAGGAAAAATTCGACTAAAAATGAGACAGTGATATGGTATTTATAATACATAGATTTTGAATAACTACCGTTTGTTTCACGTAAAAAAAATGAAATTTTTCTCTATTTGATAAGGAACTGAGACAGAAATATAAATTACTGATTAAAATGACAAAGAGAGCAAAATAAGGCAAAAGTGAAAAATTACGATTTTCTCGAAAACTACTTAACATACTTAGACAGAAAATTATAAGAACATTTTCTTCATAATTTTTTTTCCTTTTCAACGATGTAAAAATCGAACTGTCTTATGATAGGATCGAATGATAAAAAATGGCCAGAAAACCTACTTCTGGGCATCCGACGTGTCTGGCTAACGAACTTAGCCAAGCCATATATATATATATATATATATATATATATATATATATATATATATATAAATTCTAGTGAATATCATTTTCGTATTCTAGGGAACTCAAAACATATTTCTGTTATAGTCTCGGCCTCAGATTGCGTCATGCGAACGGTTGTAATAGCTGAATTTCGAGTTTTCGAAATTCGCTAATAAAGTAAACTGACGACGGATTACGCTTAAGGGTGATCGTGAATTTTTTACGCAAACTAATTCCGCCCAGAGGTCTCCACTGTCTGTATTTTTGAAAAAATGTATAATCAAATATATTTGAAACAAAAAACTGTCAACAGTTAATTATTTGAAAAATATATGTATTGGATGTACAAATACATTCATACTGATTCATACACATATACGTATACAATATGTTCTACTATCTCAAAGATATATTTTTCTTAAAGTTCCATATTATCAACGAGGGAAAGAATGCAGTTAAACCAAATAGTAAAGTCGCCCCCACACACTCAATAATATTGCACAAAATTTGATCTTATATAATATTATAGATTAATTGTAGATTATATTGAAGATATATACGATATACAACTTTATTTGTTTATAAGTTTCAATTTGTTTATTGTGTCATCTATTGTGCCTATAATTTGAACCAGTTTAAATTATTAATTTGTAAAAAGTAATTATTTATTGCATCGCAGCATTATTATCAGTTAATCATTTAACGTTTTGAATCAAAAAAACAATTTTATTATCGTCTAAAGAAGACTTTAATAAATTGCACAAGCTGGTTGCATAATATTATTGAGCGTGTAGGGTCTGCTTATACTTAAAGGTGCTAAAAGACCTTTTTACATATATACATACATATTGCATACGCATATTATGTATACAATACACATGTGTAAAACATTGGTATGCAATGAATATTACATTATGGTGTTCCAAAATCCAAATATTTCAAATCCAAATATTTCATTCAACACTATATAGATTCCCGTAGACAATTTTGTAAATATATATAGGGTAGACGTACCCAAACTCGGTTTGGACTAAATGTAAGCCATTCATATTTTTCTTTAAATAATAAGAAATTTATTTTCTATAAAGACAGCTTCTTTCAATTTATTTTATTTTATATTATTTGCTAGTGCACAATAAATTAATGTTTAAATGTCTGCAAGTGACAAGTGTGTACACTTTTAAAAGGAGGTGATTTTATTGAAAAATCCTCAGTTTGATACATTGTAAGCGTTAAATAGTTTATTTTGCTTTTTCAAATTATTTTAAATAATTGTGTAGATTTATATTATTAACGTAAATAAGTCTAGAAAGTATTTTTTTTTTAAATCTCCAAATCAATATTTTATTTGTGTATGGATCACTTTTTACGGCAAAAATTAAACCAATTTTATCAACGGAATAAAATTATTCTTTATTAATAAGTACTGAAAATTGATAAGTGATCCGTAGGTCCTCTATTAATTCGTATATAGTTGTTTATATATGATACTGTATTTTAAAGATACAAAAATGCTTTACTGGTTAACTTTTGGTGCATTCATCCTATAAAGACTTTGTTTCACATATGCATGCATATACAATATACATGCATATACATATACATGGAGAGACCTTTCGTACAGAGACCAAGAGTTATAACTGAAGCTTTTTTGTTAGAAAAAAAGGAACAGTGCGGTAAGGACAGAAATAAAAAATCTAATTTCCACTCCACCGCAGCTATTTTCAAAAAGATTTTTCTTAGAATGGACTCATTCGCTAGAACAAACGTAACTTGACGTCCTGACGTTGAGTTTTTTTTTTAAATTTTACATCGTATTCTTGTAAATTGCGAAAAAGAAGCTAGACAAAAATGGAAATTTTTAGCAGCCTCTAGCACTGACATGAAACAAAAATTGAAAAAAGGGCTTCGTCAGGACGTAGATTACACTTTCAATTTTCATATTTGAAAATTTAATTTCTTAATTTCCAATGGTTTATGCGGTGGAATGGAAGAAAACAAGGCATATTTTTGATCTTCTTTTGTATTTTCCGGCCAAATAAATTTTCTTAGAATTTTTTGGAAATTTTTTACTAGTTTTAAATACAATGTAGAACGTTAATCAAAAACAAAAAATCAAAAAAGAAAATGTGTAAAATTTTTTAAGTTCACCCTTAATTTCAATGTTTGCCGTCAAGTAGTTAATTTTAATACCGATTTTTTTTCTCAAAAATCAAGACAGCCATTTTATTTGGAATGTAACTTTTTATGTTAATTGCTTTTACCACAGCTCAAAATAAAGGTCTATTCAAGTATTTCAAAAAGTGTAATATATGTTTTTTTCGAAAAACCTTTCATTTTTCCGCCAAATGACATTGAAAGTTTCGATTTTAGCTATCGTCAAATCGTCAAATAGCTATGTCAACTTCAAGGAGTCATAACTCGGGTTCTGTTCAAACTACAAAAAGTTAAAAAAAAATGCACTCTGTTATTTAATTATCTTTATTTTTGCTCATGACCATTTTTTATGTAAAACTTGTAGTCTTTGAGATATTTGCAAAAAGTCCCTCAAAAACATGCATTTTTTGGGCTAAAAACGACCACATTTAGGCGCCAATATCTCAAAAAGTATTGATTGGACAAAAAATTCTTATAGAACATTTTTTTCTTAGAATTTGTCCCAATTCGACTGGTGAGGTTGTTTTTCATAAAAAAATTTACAACCCCCAGAACGGGTGGCCTCCGCCCCTAGGGTGACAACACACATCGGCATTATCTAACTTTTGTTTCTTGAGCTACTCCCTAGCTAAAGTTCAAATCTCAAGCCAATCCATCCCATCCGGAAAAATTGGAAGCCAAATGCTTCAGTTACTGTACTATAAATATGTACATTGTATAACATCTATACGTATACAATTTAGCTGTGAATGGTGAAATACATATAGATTTTATACATATGTATTATGTCATTATGTGTGTAAAGGTTCATCTCATCATAACAGTTTTATGAATTAAATTACTGACACGCGATGAATGAAAAACACGACCAGATGAATTTTTACACAACATACATACATACATCATATTTTATATACATAATATGTACATTCAAGCAAACATATGTTCACAAGTTCACATAATATACAGACAGATAGATCGTATCTTCACATTAATAAGTGATGATTTCTTTTAAACATTTGTGGAAAAAATTCTAATTAAGACGGTTCTACACGATGCTACGAACACCTTCCAACATTGAACGTTCGATGGTTCAACGCATCGTGGGTTCGTTGTTCGAACCTACGAGTGTCCAATGTCGAGCGTCAAACATTCGCATTTGACCATGTCCCGCTCGATGTCGGTATTCTTGCACCGAGTCAAAGGGATGCTTCGAACGTTTGAAGGTCAATGTTGGTTGCGTTGGTTGGTCCGACTCAGCAGCTGCACGACTCGTTCATGTGAAGAGAGACAACATCCGTGTATAACATTAGAGATAACATCAGACAGATAACAGCCTCGCCACTGAATAAACGTTTGTACCAACACATCATCATTCGTATTGGATCAAACATTCGATTCACCGTGTAGCAGATACATTCGTCGCACCAACTATCGAACTTAATTGCCTCAAACGTTCGATCGAACGTTGGAAGGAACGTTCGTAGCATCGTGTAGAACCGGCTTTATTATATTCATACATCTCGATCAGAATAACCAAGGGACCATACTAGTAACCAAATTACACTGTTCCACTTGTCGCCAGTGGGTGACGTAAAATTTCCCCACTCTTTTGGTGTAGATACACACTATTTGCAGTGGTATTGGTTTAATGGTCGCGTCTGTGTGCGTATTTACAGATACTACTACAACACACGTATTACTAGAGAGAGAAATGTGTGCTGTTCAACTAACAATGTCTAACAATGTAATACAATGCACTGTGGGTTCGATGACGGACAGCGACTGACTACATGACTAAAGCTGTGACAGGCCTACAAAGAACTCCAAGCAAGCTACACTTCGTTGATATTAGTTGGCTTCTAGTATTCTATGAGAATAAAGCCGGTTCTACACGATGCTACGAACACCTTCCAACATTGGACGTTCGATGGTTCATCGCATCGTGTGGCCGTTGTTCGAACCTACGAGTGTCCAATGTCGAGCGTCAAACATTCGCATTTGACCATGTCCCGCTCGATGTCGGTATTCTTGCACCGAGTCAAAGGGATGCTTCGAACGTTTGAAGGTCAATGTTGGTTGCGTTGGTTGGTTCGACTCAGCAGCTGCACGACTCGTTCATGTGAAGAGAGACAACATCCGTGTATAACATTAGAGATAACATCATACAGATAACAGCCTCGTCCACTGAATAAGCGTTTGTACCAACACATCATCATTCGTATTGGATCAAACATTCGATTCACCGTGTAGCAGATACATTCGTCGCACCAACTATCGAACTTAATTGCCTCTAACGTTCGATCGAACGTTGGAAGGAACGTTCGTAGCATCGTGTAGAACCGGCTTAACTATTGAGGTTTAAGAAGATACTAAATTAAGAAGAAGAAGGTCCATACGGTCTTAAAATATAAAACATTGTGAATCACTACAGGGCACGGTTGGCCATCATTGAATCGTTGCTATCAGAGAACTACTAAGGTTTTAGACGAGGGCCTTAACCCTAATTTTTAATAAAAAGTGACCACGAGCGTTTTAGTTGTTGGATTTTTTTTTTTTTTTTTTTTTTTTTGATGGACTCCAAAATTTAAAAAAAATAAAAAATTCCAATACTATTTTTTCATTAAATGCCGGCGTCACTGTGAAAAGTAGGATTAATGAAAATAATAGATAAGATACATGTATAGTGTTAGTATATTTTGTTTATTGTGTTTAGCATATGAATCTGTTCTGCAAAACAGAGAAGGAAATATGGTGTTCATTCCAGGTGTTCATATTCCAAACAAAATAAAAAGCTATATATAGGTATATATATATACCTATGAACACCATATTTCCTTCTCTGTTTTGCAGAACAGATTCATATGCTAAACACAATAAACAAAATATACCTAGTATTCTATAAACACAATAGGTATATAAAAAAAAATATTTATAACATTTTTTTAGAGGGAAGAAGAACTATTGACAATATGATATTTTAGAATGAATACACAGACTTAAACGAAATATTTATAAGAATACTTGTCAAATTACTTATGTTAATCAATTTTTAGCATTGAAGCCGTGGTTTAATCAAAAAATTGTATTTAAATTTTTTGCTTTATTTTAAATTCTGCATTGATTAAAAAAAGCAGCGACTAGAACGGTGGTAATTTAATTTCTAAGCATCTTTTAAAGGTAAGTCGCCCGTACAGACCAATGAACATATAATGTATTATATTATATAGACTAATTATATAAATGTATAATTGAGGCAGCCAGTTACGACCAAGTTCCGATCTTAGTAGTATTCTGTAATATAATAATGGATGGTATTCGTATTCCATAGTAACTTTTACAAATAGTTACCGTAAAAATATAATACTTATATTAAAATTTTACTTTTTTGAGAAGAAACTGCAAAATTTTGAAAGAAAAAAGTGGTATTGACTTTATTTTAAAAATACGTACGTACACACATTATGTCCTGCAATAATAATTATAGTCGCATTTGTTCAAAAATTGACAATATATTATATTCCTTAAATTTCACCCGTCTCACCTTGTTACTTGCTTCAAGAAAAATGCCTACAAACTGCATTTACGCTTTGTCTAGTAGTATAATATAATAGTGTTCATTGGAATGTGGTCGCCCGTCTATTTCTCAAACATTGATTGTCACCATACAAAAATTAAATAGATGACATAACAGGTGCATATATTTTTTGAAGATATCCAAAAATTATTTTCTCAATCATTTGAATCGTAAGTTGTCGCTTACAAAGCAGAAAGCATGACACGTAAGGTTTATTTACTATTTGATGTCCTTAAAATTTGTTAAGTGCTTGTTGAGCACGTATTAAGTTGGGATTCCTTAGTGGCCAAAATTTTACTACAATTTTCGGAATAAAATATAGGGCATTTAAGTACATTTTTACGGTTTATTATAAAACTGATGTGGAGTTATTTCTAGGATTAAGTATTTTCTCAATTGTAAATTACTTTTTAAATTTTCAAAAAGCTGGAAATAATTTTAACGGAATATTCTTAGTAAATGCTGGTATCTAGATATATATTTTTTTTTTAAATTCTTGGATCCACTGTTGAAAACAGAGGAAGAAGAGAGGGAGCAAAAATGACCTTCACCTAAAGCCTGATATTTTGTAAACAAAGCTTAAAAATGCAAAATGGTAAGAGGTCAAAGAACCTCATCTCTATTTCAAGAGTCCTTTTTAATGTTATCCCACGCGATGTTGTAGTAAAATTTCATGTTCATAGATCAAAGATGTTGGATTTGTGAGAGGTGCGACGAACGGACAAATAGGCAAACAGACCCTAAAATATTTGTTTAACTTAGGTACGTAAGTATTTACCTAGACGAGGATATCATCTCTTTAACATTATAAAATAGCACCTTAGCTTCTGTAGATATAATATTTTTAGCCTTTAATAATGCATTCGGGTTCAAAATAATTTCCTCTCAAATGCATTTTATTGTTTTATTCTATTATTATTGTTTCTAACATAAACTCACTACAATGATCCTAATTTTAATAATAATAATTATTGTTAATTTCCGCTGTAATTAAAACAGTAGGCGTTACCCATTCAAAATAATTATATTTATCCCTCGAAATAATATGTTGAAATACTAAAAGTTTCAAAAGTACTTCTAAAACAGTTTATTTGATTAATAATGATTTGAAATTATCTATAACTATTTATTAGTCTTTGATGTGTGGAGCGCTTAGTAGTAGAACATTCAAATTTCGTCCATAGTGCCCTAGGTGCCCATTGTAACTATGGTGTATTAATCTGTGGTTCGAACGTGTCAGTATTAGTAAAAGTTTATAGGAGATTCCTAAAATATTTTATGTCTACAATGGTAAGTTTTTTGGTTTAATAAATATCATGCCCACCCAGGGCCGAATTTACCCTAAGTGCCGCTTGGGGCATTGTAAAAAATGCCGCACCTAACAAAAATTAAAAAAAAATTCTTATTAACTTTCTTATTAACCTTTGCACTTCCTATCAAAAAAAAAACAGCTCCCATTTCTTATCTTCCTATTAGAAAATAAGTGATGACCAAAAAAAAAAAAAAGACTAAAAAAATATCATGTGTGTTCCAAATTTTGCCGCTCCTAAAAATTTGCCGCTCGGGGTGAGTGCCCCGTGTGCCCTTAGTGTAAATCCAGCACGGTGCCCAACAATCATAAAATTTTGTGATACCTCATTTAGTGTGGAGAAAATCCCCGATCCAAAACATGACGAGTTTAGAAATGTGCCGATAACCTTTCGTGTACGATCTATAGCTGATATATGTCTTAATAAAGAGCGGAAAAATTACATATACGTATCTCTAATAATTGTTAGAGGTATTTATATAAACAGTTACTGGCGAGAATTTGACAATGTCTATGTTGGAAAATTTAATGCCAAAATAGTTATCATAATTTTGTGAATCATTGTATGTACAGCAAACGATGCAATGAAATTATTTAATCTATTATTTTGTTTGGTTTAATTCGTTCAGATATACTTTTAATTTATTCATTCATATTTCCATAAATCAGCAGCTACAATATCACTTGACAAAAACTTCTATTTTTAGAAATTGGAATCATTAGTTCCTAAAATATATAGAGGATATAAAATCGACATTTCCTCTTTCTCAAATGTCTAAAAATAAGCTATTTTAGTGGGAAAGTTAGACCGTAAAGACCCAATGTTGTACCTGAACAACAATTTATCATTCCCTATTAGGAAATATGCATGTTTTTCATTTATTTCAAAAATGGTTTAAGCCTATGTCAAAAAATCACAAAAATATAATATTATAAGTACAATTTGCGCTTTTATTTCAGAACAATAAAAATAATAGCTATTTATGCAACCAATACATAATGAAGATCTTTATGAACGAGCCATGTTTATGGCTGAGCGAGGTTGCGAGCGAGGCCAATAAACAAAGGCGAGTTCATAAAGTCAAATTATGTACAAGTTCCATACAAAGCTTTATGTACGACTGTTAAAATTCCTAAATATCGATAAAAATCGAATTTATAAACCTGATGTCTACACTAATTAATACCAAAATTATTCTATATAAAGTTGGCATAGAAAAATGTATTATATGTTAAAGCATGCTTTGGTTGTGATTATCTGTCATCTGATGTTAATATAATACTGCGACATTTTTAGAAGATTTGTCAATAAAAGTTATTAATATTTAAAGACGAGAGGAGGAAATTGCTTGAAATAAATATTAATAGTAGTTCAGATTGTGTAATTAATATTAATTATATAAATATTTGTAAATATGGTATACAAAATAAGACTTAAAGTTAGTGTGTTTTTTGTTTATTATAAAATTGAAAATAAAATTTATCAAGTAGACTATTCTTTATGGTACTTGTGCTTTTTGCTTTTAATTATGCAACTAGTGCCAAAAAGTACTACTTTTCATATCTCTTAGTGCGGCTGCACACCTAGCAGATACGACACAGCAGATACGACATAAGAGACATAAGATATGTGTCGCTTGGAGACACGCATCGCTTGAGTACATTTAAATTGCATTGAAAACACAAAACTGCTGCACACCTAGGAGATACGACATAGCAGACACTGACATTTGTCTTAAGCGACATAGCATGCTAGTCTGCTGTCGCTCGTGTCGAACGACATGTAAGATAAATTTAAAAATTATATTATACGTATACATTTGAAAGGAATGGTAATTCAAATAGTGTGTACATTATCAAAAATTCTCTTTAATAATTAATTGAAGGGAAGGTTCTGCGGGATTTTTATTGAAATGCCGCTGGTCCAGGAATTTGTTGATTATGTTGATTCCCACATTGACCGACCTCTATAGCTCACATTTTTTTTTAAATTACGGATGAATACCCCATTTGCCGGAGAATAAAACACAATGTTTTTGATATAAACTATTTTATTATTTGAACAAGGATGAGGTTGAACAAGGCACATCTAGATCATCAACTCCATATTCTCCGACTATTAGTGACTCTTCATGGATTCAAACTAACTCGATTGACTTATCATCTCAACAAACTACTCATGACTTTCATGGAGGAATAGGAATAAATACTCCCTCCTTTTCCTTTTTTTATTTCTTAAATACCAGTACATTTCGATAGTATCTTCCTCACTTGATGAGCTTATGATTAACATTGACTTGAAAAATTCCACTTGTTGTAGTATCGTTCATGTCGTATCTCTCGTGTCTTAAGACAAATGTCTCCTAGGTGTGCAGATGCCATGTCTTAAGACAAATGTCTGTGTCTCTCATGTCGTATCTGCTGTGTCGTATCTGCTAGGTGTGCAGCCGGGCTTAGCAATGCAATAAAATAGGCTTTTATGATTCAGTCGTACATAAATATTTTTATTTTCTTCAAAGCAACTCCCTTTTTTAAAAATAATGATCAATTTTTCTAGTTACCTAAATCAATTTTAAAAATATTTAATATTGATTCTGACAAGTTACTAAAAATTTTTAAATATTCAAAAATTAATTCTTATTCTACTTGATATATTATTATGTGTAAAAAACCGAAAAATTGTTTTTCAAATACCGTTTTCATAATTTGGATCTAAAATGGTTAAAAATGAGAAATGGTAAAAGGAATCACAACTTCATTTTTAAGAGCTCTTTTGTACGTTATTCAACACGATGTGATACGTGAGATAATTTTAAGAAAACATTTTTCATCTCTGTTTACGAAAATGTATCTCAATACGAAAAAGTATCCAAAAGATTTTTTTGCTAGTAGTTAGTTAAACACTTTACTTTGTTGCAAAAACACAACTTTTTTATTTAATTAATTGACATGTCTCGATCCATATGATCATCATCAGACAAGTTTTTTGGTATTTATTACTTGAGGTCTACATGTATAGCATACAATTTACATATATACAATTTCATAAAGTTCAAAACAATTTTCCCAGACTTAAGTCTCACCATGACAGTGGCTATAACAGCTGAAATTTCTATTTGAGATTTGGTTAAAATCAGGTTCAGATGCAACCAAACTAACAACAAAATTTTATTCTTTATTTTGTTGTGCAAAGTCTCAAGTTCAAATTCCAAGACTGTATAGGTATATAACGGGCGTTCCAAAATAATTGAGTCGCTCGAGGTCACAAATTGCTGTTAAAACTAACGTATATTGGTTTTTAAACCAAACGTTCTGCACAGTGGAATATATTACTATAACAACATGCAGGAATCGCTTTCTACTTTGGGCATATTCGCGTTGTGGCTTTCATCGCTTCCGTGGACATCACTTCGGATCGACGTAGCATTCATGTTCGCGTTGCATAAGCGGCATAAGCATTGCTCCCATGGATACGCGCTATAGTTGTTCGCGTAGCATACAAATGTCATTCAAAAATTTTTTTTTTGACAATATCTTAAGATGGTTGCAATTTTTAATGTAATGAAGAAAAATTTTATGTTTGAATTATTAAAATTAACGTGGCATAATACAAAAATTATTAAAACATAAACAGTTTGAAAAATTTAAATTTTTTTTAAGTTATGTGGGTTATGTGCACGGTTATGTGTCAACGGGAACCATATTGCGTTAGTCATGTCAAAATATTTTTAAACATAGCTTTAATGACCACCGGAATCAATGGTTGCGAGTACACGATCACAAAGTCGCGTCGCTCCTCGCTACGGTAGCCCCAACGCGAAAACGTCCTTTGTAGATATGCATTTTGGTTTTGTTCAGCCATCTGTCAAAGTGTATCATTTTTTGTGTTTTTCTGAAGCGCTCATTTATTAAATCGATTTTTGTTGAGTACTGCTTTCGTTCCTGTTAATTCATATTATCCTTAGGTAAGTTATTTGATATTAAAATAATAACATTTTGTTAAAATATGAAAAATTGTTCTGTAATGGTGAAAAAGTCAGCCATATTAGAAATTATTGAAATGTGGTGTTATTCTCACAAATGTTTAATGTTTTATGTATTATTTTAAAAATAATAATTATAAATTAAACATTCAAATTAATAAAGTAAACTTACGTTTTCTTTTATTGTAGCATGGTTTTTAACGAAGAGGAGGATCGCTTTTTATTGAAAGCATATTTCAAAAGTGTAACAGAAACCGCTGAAAATATATAGGAGTACAACTACGACGTTACACTACAGTAGTTTAACATTCAATTTCTCGACTTTGAAATAGAGTTGGATAGAAGAATTTTTAAATTGTCTTTGAAAATATGAAAAAAGAATGACCAAGTGTATGGAAATGGGAGGCCAATATTTTGAGTCATTTTTGTGAATTGTGAACAAAAAATGTATGAAAATAAAATGTTCTTAAATTAATCAAGTTATTTAATTTATTGTTGAAGTGCCTACTTTTTTTTTAATGCACCGCAATTGGACGATAGTTCTGTACTTCCTACACGGAGAGAAAATTCCTATAAAAATTACTGTGCTCAGCACTACAATCGACGTGTAAAAGGCGAACATATTAAATTCTGTAAGGTAAAAATATAAAGATTATAATTAATCATAAAAAATTTAAAGGATGGAATGTTCTTTTCGTAATATTTTCTCCGTAAAATTTGTAAAACAGCACAGTAAAAAGTTCCATTACCGACAAAAAAATAATTTTTAATTGTGTTTATTAAAAAAATTACCATGCTAACATGCTAATAATAGAAAGAAAAAAAACAGAAAGAAGGTTGGCTTTGTTGGGAACGCTGTAATGAAATGTACCTCAATCAGCGAGTTACATGGGTTACATGCGAACCATAGGTGTGGACTGTGGAAGAAACTTTGTCAGACAGCTCGCACCAAGCACCTTATGCAGCTAGTAGTCAGTTGCTTTTACACTCTCTTAGGATGATGTCATCGTTTAATTCATCTTTTTGTTATTTACCTATCTTTAGTATATTTATTATAATATATTGTTGGCAATCATTTTTGTATACATGTTTTTACAGGTACAGTGCAACAAATATAAGGTCGCGAGTCAGATGCGCAAATGAAAGAGTACGACAACAAGAATTAAACTATAATATACATGCATAAGAGTGTGATAAAAGTTGTGTTGGCACCACATTAAATTTTACCATGCTAGCACATATTTTTTATTTTGGTCGTCGATCGCGCACGGATTATAGGGGAGCATGGTAATTTTTCTGAAATTTTCTCTACAAAAATTATAGGATTTTTCTCTCCGTGTATAACATAAGCGATAAAATTGTTAAAATTATACATTGAATGACCCTGGCGACTCAAACAATTTGGAACGCTCGGTATTTGTACGTCTTAACAATCAGTTAAGACTGATATGACTTGAGTAGGGTTGTGGCTCGGTATCATCTGCAATAAAACCGCTATCATCACCACGATACAATGTTGAAATTAATTAATATTCTATATGAGACGATTTAATAATATGTACGTTGAATATGTACTTATAATAATGAGGTAAGTAGTTCTTTGTGTAGATAAATTTTATTAAATCCTACCAGCTATCTATAAATTAATTAATCTATTAGGGATGATTGAAAAAGTATGAAGTACATATTGTGAGATATGCTACGTGTAAAGTACAGTCACTTAAGAAAGTCATGGTAAATTCTAAATAAATAACGGAGCGCCCATAAACTACGTATAGTTCCATTTTCACCTTCTGTAACCTGTCCTTCGTCCTTGTAGACTATAGGTGGCTTTAGCTTTGACCTCCTTCCCCCTCCCGATGTAGTATATTTTATTGAAATAATATCCTTTTTTTTATTATAAAATATGAAAATTAACACATTTTTTCTTCAAGTTTAGCAAAATATTCCCTCCTCAAACATGTCCTTATATTGTGAAAACTGTGTGACCTAATGATAACATAATTCGTCTGATGTGAGACAGTTCTGTGAAAATACAGCTCCGTAAACCATCGTAGATTTCTATGCATATAATCTGTCTCTCCTCCAAACTAGGTTACGTAGTTTATGGACGATTCCTAAGAAATTTGCTGTGATAACATTTCTTTTTGATTATAATGGTAGAGTTTTTAGAAGTGAATTTTCTTAAAAAAAATTTGGAATGTAACGGTATTAGTGTAAACGTTGGATAATTCCGTTTAAGGGAGATGAAACTGCACTATAAATTAAATACTGATTTGACAGGACTGTGATTTGACTGTGCATAACCAATGTGGGCTCTGGACAGATTACCTCGTAAATTCCCAGTCCATATTTTGTAATGTTCGTTGTAGACGGGATGTAACGAAAATATCTCTCTAGTAGATATGACAGATAGGGCATTTAGATTAAATTTAAAAAAAGGCTTGGAAAATTTTAAATTTTACCGCCATTTTAAACATTTCTGAGAGGTCACGACCACACTTTTAGACTAGACTGAAGTCACGTATGTACAGAAGTTACTTATAATGCCATTAATAATGAGTATCTGCAATAAGTATTTAATTGAATTCTGTATCACAGAAATGAAACATTGAAGTCTCTCATTCTAATGATTTTTGCTAACAATCTCCTGATATTTAGAATCAGGTTTACGATTCTTGTAATATGTTGTGTTATGGTATGGTATTATTATTTTGGATACAAATCTATTGTTATCAACCTACAAAAGTATGATCGCTTCTGTTGATTTCCAAAATAGTACCATATAGTACCATATGTTTTACAATATCTTACTAAAACAACTCAAGAATCGTGAACGAGGTCAATATTTCAAATTAAGCGTAATGGATTAAAAAGGATTCAAAATATCGTTGGGATTTTATAGATTAAGACTAATCTGAAATACGTAAATTTGTAGCTAGCACGTTTTTACGAGAAAGTTGACCATTTTCTGCTATAGACACGTTTCCTATATTTGTTGCTTTACCAAATCTTTATATAAGTAATTCGTTATTCTTCAGCTATGGTACGACATGTCTAAAGCCAATCTTGCGTCAAGTGTGTTTTTGTTTGATATTCGTTGTATATTACTCGTATAAGAATTTTCATATTGGCAAAACAATGGTGGAATCGGTTGTGTTATATCGATGCGAAGTCTCGACACTTAAGCAAGAAGCAAAGCGGAAACTAGAAGCCACCGAAATGGACTACCTTAGGCCAAGTGCAAGCGTGTCCAGATTAGATTGTGTGAGAAATGACCGAATCAGGACCATCATGAAGGCAGAGGAGTGTATTGGAAAGAATTGAGAAAAGAAGCCTGTCCGTAGCCAAAGAGACTGTATACATGAGTCCAAGCAGGAACTAAAAGGCGAGGGCGTCCTAGAAAATCCTGGAACGAAGTGATGGTGCCTGCAACAGTTGAGAGCACCTAACTGTCGACGATGCCCAAGGCCGTCAACATTCGCGTTTGGAAGTGGAGACTGAAAGCCGTATAAGCCCTACCATACATAAATTTTCGTATTCATTTTTGGTATTTGAAGGTATTTTTGTTAGGTGTGTATTTATAACGGTATGTTAGCATATCGTATGCGAATCCTTCTCGAACTTACTGTACCTTCTATTGTTTCTCTGCACACACATGTGTGTAGTAAGAAGTACTTCCTTAATAATAATACAATCAAGAAATAAATATGTACATGTAGACATTATGGTGGCGGTGAATGGTTATCCACGCCACGTCGCAGTAATAATAAATAGTGTGGTACCGTGTACTGTATGTGTATCTTCTTAAGTTCTATGTCTCATCTCCTCATCTTCACTTTGCGTCTCTCTGTGAGACGTACGTCTTCATTCATTTGGATTAATTTGACATAAATCCTGCATGTGATGTAATAACAAACGAACAGTAACCAGTTACTGTCGCTGATCGTTAATAATATTATTCCTAGATCTAATTATTAATTGTTATTTAGTTGAGTATATAGATATATAGGGTGTTATTATGTATGCTTCCCTTGAAATGTGTATACATATTGCAAAAAAATCATAAGCTTTCATAATACAGTCAAACCTAAATAAAAAAAGCTTTTACTATTTCTATCTTTTTCCGATTTTTCTCATAAATGAGAAGGAACCCATTTTTTAATTACAAAAGTATAAGAAAATGGGAAATTAAATTTAAGGAAAGGGGATTCAAAAGCCGAGTGACACTAAATGGCTCCCACTCATATAGCTCTTGCTTATAGAGGTAGAGATATAGATATTTTAATTTTTTTAGTTATAAACATTTGCGACGATATGATTAAAACTAAAGAATCAAACTAAATAGTGCTGGGCTAAAAACAATCACTAAAAAATTGCTCATCAATTTTTAAAGCTTGGAGTTAATTTTCTAGGATTAAATAATAACAACTGTTAAATTAAAAATGTTAATAGTGTTCCTTTCGGAAACAGTATTCCGTACAATCATTTGTACGGAACTAAATCCGACGAATCAATTTTAATCTTGAAATAAACTATAATTGTCGATTTTAAAACGATTATATCTTTATCTTAGCCTATTTATGTTTACCAGAATGAGACAGACATTTACTGCATGTATCGACCATTTATCGTTCAATGATTATTATTAATGTTATTTTGTATTAAGCAGCCTCCACATTCTCGCCGAAGTTGGACGAAGTAGTTCCTCGCGAGGTTGGCCGAGGCATAAGAATAGCATTGAAACACCAACCGCGAAGCACAACGAAATGACCCTCTACATTCTCGACTCGTCCAACCTCGGCGAGAATGTGGAGGCTGCTTTATAAAATATGAAGATAATATTTTAAGTTAGAAAATAAATATTGTTGTCAGTTTCTTTTCAAACTTAGAAGTTGAAATAATTATATAAATCGTATCTATGAATACGCTAGTAAAATTTTATATAATGATAAGTCTTGATGACGTACACATATATTCCCAGTCAGCGATCAGAAAAAAATTACTTTGGATTAAACTGGGACCCTGAGAAGTCAATTTGATCTGAAACAAAATTTTAATTAATATAAATATTGTGGGAGGTGTCGTTTGAAAGAGCTATCTCTAAGAATTCTAGAATTTTTTTTAAATAATAATTTTTGATCCACTGGCCTTAACGATATAGCTCAAAATTTTCTAGAATCGTATTATAATATTACCTGCCCTTTTTTCAGCGTCTGTCTCTCATAACTTCTTTCTCTAATATCTGAATACATTTTAATATACATTTCAGATACATTTTAAGGCTATATTCGATGTCTGTCTATCTACTTTAAAATTAATATCACATTAAAATCAGAGACAGCCTGTACATTTTGTGTTTGTAGTGTTATATATATATTTCAAATCATATACATTTATACATATATACTAATATTGCCCATAAATAGCTAGAACTTGCTATGAACTATACAATATATACAGGGTGGTCCAGAATTATGTACCGTAATTGCTGGAGCTGATAGTATGTTCAAAAATAATGGTACCTTTTCATCTACACTTTTTTCCAAAACTCAATAATAAGGGAGATAAAGCAGAGGGGTAAAATGTAGAGGGGTGGAACGAAACTAACTTCTTCTTTTAAAAACAATTTTGGGCGTTTTTGATTACTCGATTCATAATCTAGGGGTGCGTATGAACACTAAGATAATTAAATTTATGGTATCAATTATTCCATCACTTATGATTAGGGGATAATTTGGAAATAGATACTTCTACTTTAAATTACTCGAAAACGGTAATATTTATCGAAATGTAACAAGTATACCTTTTTTGCGTGAAATTGTCTGAGGAATCATATTATCAAGGATTTTGTTTAAATAATTGCAAGTTAAAAAAGTAAAGACGTGGTAACTCACACCTACCACCCAAAACCACCCCTTAGTCATGAGTGGTGGAATAAGTGTTGACATAAATTTAATCCTTCTAACGCAAAATAAGTACCCCTAAAATATCAATCCGTTATTCAAAAGCGTTTGGAAAATATTTAAGAAATAATGGTTTTCGTTTCACCCCTTTACAGAGTTGTATCTCCCTTATTATTGAGTTTTGAAAAAAAGTGTACATGAACAGATACTATTATTTTTGAACGTACTACCAGCTCTAGCAATTACGGTACATAATTCTGGACCACCTTGTACTAGAGCAGCTAACATTTTAGCACAGTTAGCAATGTGTAGTGAACAATATGCACCTGTTAACACGAATGGCACATATGGCGTTCAACAATATTCCATGTAAACATAACATTCTAGTGGCATAGCCACCGTGCCACTCATTCTACGTTGCTGTGGTATAACTGGTACAATACAATATAGTTTAGAGTGGTACAGATATAATATAGATGGTTGAAATTTAATGTACGTATTTATACAGGATCAAATAAACATTGAGTATTAATACCAGCTAATGATTGTCATATATGCATATTATGTTTACATTACATACGCAGGGCCGATTTTGGTCTCTCGTAGGCGTTAGATACTTTTGCATAAAAGCTGTATTATTGGTATGTCTTTTCAATTTAATGTCCACCTTATTCAATTGTTAATATATGTTAATTAATTTTTAAATTTTTGTAGGTCTCTGTACGTACTTGTTTGTATTTACTTCGGTGCCTATTGGATAAAACGGCCCTGTGTATGTGTGTCTGCAAATTAGTAATAATATAAATTAATATTTTGGAGTATTCGATGTAAAATTTATTTGTGAAAGAAAACAATTTTTAAAGTAATGCTATAGCTTTATTGGGGACATTTTATTTGTATCAATGTATTTATAAAACCTAGTCAAAACAGGAAAAATTTATTTGATACATTGTAAATATTTTACATTTCAAGTACCTAATTAAATAAATAAACTCTCCGAATATTCGTACAACACTCGGTCCTATAACATTAATAGATAATAAAGGGGCAAAAATAGCTTGCCACTGGAGGCAGGCCAGATTAGCTGCGATAAATTATTTCCGGCTCTCGGCATGGTCAGACCCTTTTTCGACGCCCTGTATCTTAACCTTTATATTTTTACCAGATACACGGATTGTTTTGTTAGATCACAAATGTGTTCTATTTTTTGTGGTTGAAATATAATCAAAATCGTTAAAGCCGTCTTTCTCCAAATGGCCGATCTGCCTATTTTCAAGGCATTTCCAGAATTCAAGGCTAGCTAAGCTCCGCCCATAACAATTTTTGGGTGTATTGGTCACCAGGTTATGTATCTTGGTAAACTTCATTACCATACCAAATACCATCAAAATCTTTTAAATGGTTTCATACTTAGAGGTCAAAATAGCTCTTTTAACAGACAAACATTTTTTGGAAATATCTAATTTGGGCTCAAGGGACCTCCAAAAGTATATTTCCGCTAAAAACCCGACACCGAATTATTTCACAGACACATAACTTTGTCTATAGACATGTAATGTATAGGATAAATAAAAACATTTTTCTAAAGACACATAGACGAGATAGAATTTTTGACTTTAAATTATTCAAAATATTCACTAATTATTAGACGAGAGGTTTGTATTTTTTCGAATAAAGTATTTGCTTAACGAAAATTAGTTGCCTAGCAATTTAATGAGAACTGTCAACTAACAAAAACGCGAGAGCGAAGCATTTTCTTCGAGTTAAATTGGTATGTGTGAAGTTAGCCCCGCACTTTTTGAAATTTATATTTTTCTTAATTGTGCTACATTGTGCTACGTTTGTGCCAATTTGTGCCGCTAACCACAACTCGAAATTACCAAGCACTTGGAAGAAAACGCCAAAAAACAAATTTTTTGCCAGCCTCGCACTTTTTAAATTTTCAATTTTTTTTTTAGTTGTGCTGCTTTGTGCTACGTTTGTGCTGCGTTGTGCCGCAAACGGCAACTCAAAATAATCAAGGACTTCGAAAAAAATCAAAAAACAAATTTTTAGCCAGCCCCGCACTTTTGGAAATTTGCAATTTTTTCAATTGCATTGCACTATACAACGTTTGTGCCGCGTTGTGCCGTCGAAATAATTTTAAAACTATATTCCATTTCTAAGAAAACAAAAATTTTTATTTTCTTAGAAAACCGCCACAGATTATTAAGAATCGGCCAGTGCTGTGCAATCTATTATTAATCTGAGGAAATTTTGTCATTTAGAAAAATTATTGTGCTCGTCTAGCACAATCCGGCACAATCAAATAAAATTTGAAAATGCCAAAATTTTAATTTCCCCCCACTCCTAATCCATCAATTTTTAACGAATTTGAAGCTAAATGTTAATTTTTACGGCTGAATTTTATAGATTTTAAGCAGCACAACTCAGCACAACTTACAGAATTCGGTTACCGATCGCTGTTCAGAAGTTACACGGATTAAAATTTATTTTATTAAAAAAAACCGTTACAATTTTTTTATATTTTGGCCTGTGCTGTGCAATCTATTAATCTAAGGAAATTTTGTTATTTAGGAAAATTATTGTGCTCGTCTAGCACAATCCGGCACAATCAAAAAAAATTCGAAAATGCCAAAATTTTAATTTTTCCTCTCTCCTAATCCATCAATTTTTAATGAATTTGAAGCTAAATGTCAATTTTTATGGCTGATCTTTATAGAGCTCAAGCAGCGCAACACAGCACAACTTATAGAATTCGGTTATCGATCGCTGTTCAGAAGTTACACGAACTTAAAATTATTTTATTAAAAAAAAAAAAAAACCGTTACTAACATATAAAGGTGGCTACACACGTAACTGCAAGCTTGACATGCATGCATGATCAAGGTTTTTGTACAAGCATGCACAAATTCCCTTCGGCACCACACGGCTCGAGCATGCTTGCACAAACGCCAGTTTGTTCGTAAAAAACATCGAGTTCGAACGATGATGCGCTCGCTTTAGCTGCTTTTGTTCTTATTTATATAAATAAAAAAAAAAACGAAATAAGTCATTAAATTGGCCGAAGAGCTTCCTGGGATATCTTGATCGTCCAGAAAGCGAAACAAGTGGTATTACCACTAATTTCATTTGTACCAACGCCAGAACGGCGTGAGTCTTCAACTTTTTTCCTCTCTCTTCTGTAGTTTGCCCTAAGGGAGTTTACTTTTTTATAACGGTTTCCTTGTCGGCGTTTACATCACTTAATTTATATTGTTTTAGTAATGTATCGTACGCTGCATCTATTTGAATTTATTGTGGTACTCCTTCAATTTGATACGCCAAAGACATTCCTGAATTTGGTATACATGAATAACGTCTACAAGTAATTCGCAGTTTAATTTTTTTAAGTCACTAGACATGGTGTTTAAACAATCAGCTTGACATCAACATATGACAATGAAACAAACAAATCTCATACAAGATTGATATCGGCTTGTAAAATCTTGCACATTGGTACACGCACTCTGCATTGCTTGCGCAATTTAACGTGTTCAAGCATGCATAATTGAAATTCAATTAATGTTCAAGCCGCTTGTACAATATTAAAATGATTGTACAAAATTATCATACAAACGCTAAAGCATGCTTGTACAAAAAGCTTGATTATGCATGCTTGTCAATCTTGCAGTTACGTGTGTAGCCACCTTTATATAAGTCAGTAATGGTTTTTGTTGAATAAAATAATTTTAAATCCGCATCATTTCTGAACAGCGATCGATAACCGAACTCTGCAAGTTGTGCTGTTTTTTTCAAAGTCCTTGATTATTTTGAGCTGCCGGTTGCGGCACAACGCGGCATAAACGTAGCACAAAGCAGCACAACTAAAAAAAATTGAAAATTTAAAAAGTGCGGAGCTGGCCAAAAATTTGTTTTTTGGCGTTTCCTTCTAAGTGCTTGGTAATTTCGAATTGTGGTTTGCGGTACAAATTGGCACAAACGTAGCACAATGTAGCACAATTAACAAAAACATAAATTTCAAAAAGTGCGGGGCTAACTTCACACACGTGTTAAATTGCTTTTAGGCAAGAAATTTGAGTTGTAAAAAACACAAATTTATTCAGAAAAAATATAAAACTCAAGTGTAATACGGTAAGATAATTTAACGAATAAAATTAATTAGTATAATTCATATTATTATTTAATACATTGTTACTATGGTTCTGAAATCAGTTAAATTTACCAGAAGGAATTTTTGTTTCGTTTTTATCGTGTTTACCTACAGTGAAATGACCAATGAAATGCTTATTACTATTTTTTTTTCGCTGTAAAAATCTGTCCTAACTTTTTCTTCTATGGTAAAAGTGAAAAAACTATTGTACAATATTCTTATGGGACTTCCTACACATAAGTTAAATTATCAATGAAATTCATAATATATATGTTGGCGGCTGATTGTTAAATTAGGCGGAGCATGATGTGCCTAGCCAGGTCATGAAATGGCGTTATTTTCAGTCTGAATTCTCCCAGTTACTTTTAGAATAAATGCTTCGAAATTTCTCAGAAACGAATATGCGTGCCATGCAACACACTTTATATGAGATTCGCACATAAGATTCGCCTGTTTTAGAAAACGAACGTGCGAAGTCATAATAGTATATAAAAAAAGTTGAATGTATTTGTATGGATTACGTTACAGAATTATTTGACAATTTTATTTTGACGATCGAATATGGAGGGAGTAATAATTCAGTCATTCTCATTAAAATAAAACAAATCAGTGTTCATAAATTAAATTAACAATAAGTTGATATTTTGGAAAAAAAATAAATCTCAAATAATAATACGAGTGCGTTTGCTGTTAGGTAAGTGTTTTTTTTCCTGACGCACGTTTCTGTATTATTTATTAGATGACCAGGTGGCGATCGAACTTAAACGAGGTCATATTATTGTGTTGCGACCATTTATAATTATAAATTTTGTAAATAATTGAGTCAGTGAGTTAATAATGTGTGATTAACTGATTATTTCTTGTGTCAGCAAATAATACGAATATGAATTAATGTTTGTTGTTTCATTTGCAAAATGAAATATGATGAAAACAATGTAGGTAGGTACGTTTTTAAACTGTGGGAAAACTGGGAAATAAAACGTTAAAAATACGTGCACAGTAGGCGTTGAAAAGTACAATCTATTCAAAGTATTCAAACAATGAGAGAAATTCTAAAAAAAACGCTCATGCTCATGCTCATGCTCATGCTCATGCTCATACTCATACTCTACTTGCTCATACTTACTTTGCTTCATTTGCTTACAATAATTTTCGTATACCTTTTCCAACAATTTTTGGGATGACTTTTCGAGAGGGTGTTATTAGTGACCATAAACTTTCAAGATGTTAAATTATTTTATTGCTTACAACAAATACCACCCTATGTTCAGTCCAATTGTATTTAAATTTGTTACGTGTTTCACAAGCAACGGTTTCTTTTTGCGTTCATACAGATAAGTAGGTAACATGCTGCGAACAATACTGCTGATTATTGCCGTACTTAAAAAGTCATCTCATTTAAATATTGAAAAACTATACTTTTGTAACTTATACTATACTATAAATTTAAATACAATTGGACTGAACATAGGGTGGTATTTGTTGTAAGCAATAAAATAATTTAACATCTTGAAAGTTTATGGTCACTAATAACACCCTCTCGAAAAGTCATCCCAAAAATTGTTGGAAAAGGTATACGAAAATTATTGTAAGCAAATGAAGCAAAGTAAGTATGAGCAATAAACCTTTATGAGTATGAGCATGAGTATGAACATGAGCATGAGCATTTTTTAAAATTTCCTTAATATGTGTAAACAAAAAGTCGTCGGAGGTTATTAATATTATGAAAAAAATTGTCAATGTGCTTAAGAGCAGTCAGTTTCTGTTTCCGTCAACGCCTAGTAAAAAAAATGCAATCTCTGGCATTATGGATGCAAACCTAGTTTCTGAAAGTATACATAATCCCGTAGAAAAATAAATATTTTGTTAAAATAAAGAATGTGAATTCGAAGAATTTGGAATTATTTTATATTGGTAATGGTATGTAGAGGTTTTACATTTTTTGAAACAAACCTAGAACCACCTAGATGGGATTTTCCGAAAAAATTTATGAATGATCGTTCAAGTCGGCGCGGTGTTTGCTAAATTTAGCAGTGGGCGATATATGACAGTTAATCGTATACGTAATAATTTAAAATATCCTTTCTTTATAATTATAATGTTATAATTGAAGACATGAGTGGATGAAGGTGTTATGTAACATTTCTTTTCAAAAAGTCATTTTTTGCAAAATTTTGAAATATTTTATGCTAAAGTATTACATATTAAAATTTGGTTTCATTCGGTCCAATAGTTTTGTAGAAATTCAATAATAAACATGTGCTATTGCATGGGAAGTATATCTAAATAAAACTTTCAAACGCTTCTATTGTAAAATTATAAATATATGTTACATAACACATTCATTCATTCATGTATTCAATTTTTGGGGGATTTCCCATCTAACCGGTCATTTGTTTATATATTTTAACAAGGATAACAGAATAAACCTTTAACATCATTACGAAATACTCTATTTTGTCTCAAAATTAGTATCGTTAAGCCAATTTATTAAGATTTAATAATTCGATTAACCGTAACAGTCCTGGTAGTGGTCCCGAAAGTAATGGTTGACTGAAGTTCTACCGTACTTTCTTATTAGAAAGACACAGTAACGTTTAAAAGTATACATTTAAAAAAAATTGCTAATTTTTGTTAAGAGTTTAAATGTGATGAGTGATGGCTATAATGATGAGATGATCTGAACGGAAAAAGTGACTTGATATTGTATAAATATGGTTGAAGATAATATTAAGATATAAATCTCCGTTTGTAAATATGTAATACGCATCATATGCATTTGTGCATCGAGCACCAGATGTTTAAATATACATATAACAGAAACGTTGGTGATTCCAAACGAATTTTTTGTTTTCATTTGCAAAGAATTTTATACTACACTTTTGATTCGTTGTAACAATTGAGTCGTAACTCGTAACTAAAAAGATGGAAATAGAATATTATTTATCTTACTCTTTTAAGATAATAAAATTCGCATACAGCGGCTATCCAATGGTACGTACTCCGATTTTACGTAGTGACGTCAGCGATTTAGTGGGGTTCTCCTCTCACAGATATCAGGTTGATTGTCTGTGTTGGTGAAAATTTATGTCCCAAGCCAGAGTCAGGGCCGTAGATAATATTGTCTGAGGGTCTCGTAGCCTTTAAAAATTTTAAAATTTCACTGCAGAAATATATGCACATATTCTGTATACGTAGTATGCAAAATGCAAACGCAAAATGAGTAACGTAAAATTTTAGAAAATTCTAATCGTCAACTAGCAGAGATATCAAAAAATGAATTTTACCGTTGAATTGGTCATTAAAAATGAGATTAAGCAGTGTAGTTTGACAAAAATTCTAGAATGTTCTATTTGTCAACTAACAAAGATATTCAAAAATCAATCGTACCATTTAATTGCCCATTGAAAAAGAGGTCAAATTACACATTTTGACAAATTTTCTGGAATATTCTATTCGTCAACTAGCAAAGATATTCACAAACAGACGTCGCCATTGAATTGGCTACCAAAAAAGACACCAAATAACGCATTCTGAGAAATGTTCTAGAATATTCTATTTGTCAACTAACAAAGATATTGGGAAATCTACTGTACCACTTAATTGTCCAACCGAAATTAAACTAATGTAAACTTAATGCCCGATTTTGACAAACCATTTTTGCAATTTGACGAATAGAATATTCTAGAACATTTATCAAAATGTGCTATTACGTCTTTTATTCGATGACCAATTAAATGGTGCAGTTGAATTTTCGATATCTTTGTTAGTTGACGAATAGAACATTCTAGAATTTTTGTCAAACTGTGCTGCTTAATCTAATTTTTAGTGCCGAATTCAATAGTGAAGTTTGTTTTTTGGTATCTTTGCTAGTTCACGAGTAGAATATTCTAGAATTTTTGTCAGCTTCCGCTATTTGCCGTCTTTTACGTTGATGAATGCGATAGTGAAGTTGATTTTTCGACAGTTTTCTAAAAGTCGTCACTCATATTCATTAGTATAACATTCGATTTCCTTTGTCTACACAACCGAATTTAAGTTGTAAATTGTCTCTTAAGATAATATTGTTTTAAAAAAATTCAGATAATAATATTTACAAACCCCCGAAACAAAAGTTTACCGACGCCCCTGATCTTCCGATTTTATGTACTTCCCCTTAAATTTGCACCGACCACTACGTAAAATTGGATTTGTGGTGTATATATATATATATATATATATATATATATATATATATATATATATATATATTATATATATATATATATATATATATATATATATATATATATATACACCACAAATCCACAATATATATATATATATATATATATATATATATATATATATATATATAAATTATTGGAATCCAACTGCAGGTAAAATGAATAATGAAAAAATTTTTTAGCGACAGCCTGCATATAAATTATTAAGAACGAACTAAAAGAAAGAAAATTGTTCTACATGTTTCAGTCATTTAAATGACCATCTTCAGGAAAAATCAATAATGCAGTTGTGAAACAACTGAGAAAAAATAATATCAAAAGGACATAACCTCCAAATAAGAAATGGATGTCAATAATGACAGACGAAATTAAAAGTAATTAAAAATCAAAGAATCAAAAAATAAAAGAATCAAAAAATCAAAAAATAAACGGACCCCATACGAAATAGGGAAAGTCAAAATCAAATCTCGTCTTCTAATATTTTATCATGATTTTGACTTTCCCTATTTCGTATGGGGTCCGTTTATTTTTTGATTCTTTTATTTTTTGATTCTTTGATTTTTAATTTCTTTTAATTTCGTCTGTCATTTTTAACATCCATTTCTTATTTGGAGGTTATGTCCTTTTGATATATATATATATATATATATATATATATATATATATATATATATATATATATATATATATATATATATATATATAAAAGGCATATGATTCTATTTCAATTTTTGATGTTGGTTACGAGTCAAAAGTGTATTTGTATTATCTATTTAATGTCACAACCAAATACTTTTACGCAGTTGAGTTTCTATATATATATATATATATATATATATATATATATATATATATTAGAGCGGGGGTAATGTCAAAACTAGACTGTTTCTATTGAAAATATCTACTTCTGATATTAGACTACGAAAATCACTTTTCAACTGTTTATAGACAATTATGTTATTTGAATGATGGGGTTAAAGTTTCACGTAATTCTCCTAACAAAAAATCTCTAGCATCTTTTATGGAAGACGGTACTCTTTGACTCTTAAGTTTGTCGCTGACTCATATGTACGATAGTATGGTACATAAGAGTCAATAATCTTTTTCGACCTAGATGTTACGGCGCTTCTACTTTGACTCCGAAAGGTCGGAATTTTCGATTTCAGTTTCACTGCCAATTTCTTTCAAAACGTGGTTTATCGGAGTTTAGGTATTGATTTAGCAGTTTCCTATTGTAGTGAACTAATTAATATTCTCATTTGTCTCTTTACATAATGCATTCAATAAATGTAAATAAGTCTTGATAATATTTTTTTAACATACTTTTTTCAAGGTCGAAAATTGGGGCTTTATAAAAAAAATTATAATTTTGCATCTTTCCTAAACTAGCTCATGAAAAAAATTGAAAATTTTGGTACGAATTACGTATCAGAAATTAAATAAATGAATCGGTACAGTGGCTAGGAGCGAAAAAGTGAAGGAATATTAAAAACAGAATCGGTAGAGACATCATCGACTCGTTTCAGGGTTTTCAAGGCGCCCTCGTGTTTGATCCATCCGCAACATGTGTTCGAACCGTTTTCAGGCTTGTTTATCAATTCTTTCCAGCACACTCTCTTCTGCTTCCATGATGGTTCTGATTCGGTCATTTCTGACGCAATTTATTCTGAGCATTCTTACACTACATCTACGGTAGTCCATTTCGATGGCTTCCAGCTTTCGCTTTGTTTCTTGCTTAAGTGTTACTTAACTTCCTATCCATATAACATGACCGATTCCATTATTTTGCAAATTCTCTTATTTTTTCTTTTGGGAGATGTGTTGGTCCCACTAGACTAAATTGAGGCAACGAATTATCTTGTAGCCACTTTCTACTTTTGAAGCCACCTCGTCGTTACCAACTCCTAATCTGATTACCCAAACCCCTAAGTATTTGAAACCTTTTATAATTTCATGCCTTAAGTATCATTTCTTACATTGTACTCGAAAAAAATTCATGGAATGCCCAAGGATCACTTATGAATACATATCGGTGGAATGAAAAAATGTTACAGTTAGGGTGCTGAAAAGATTAATACATAGTTAATGCCCACCGTGTTATCTCCACGTAGTATCTATACATATTAAAAATTAAAATTTTTAAAAATACTATTGAAAAAAATAAGATGATGGTAATGAATAACTGACTACCTACCTGGATATTATAACATAATATGAAAATATGAACATTAATAATCTCAAATCTTTTTGCAACAATCCTCTTTCTTTGGCGTATGGTTACATATTTTTGTATTTTTCATCTTTCTTTAAAAAATAACAAAAACTTGCGGAGCTTGCTTGTGTGTTGAAAGATACGGAAATACTTATACACGGTGGTCCAGAATTATGTACCGTAATTGCTAGAGCTGATAGTACGTTCAAAAATAATGGTACCTTTTCATTTACGCTTTTTTCCAAAACTCAGTAATAAGGGAGATACAACTCTGTAAAGGGGTGAAACGAAAACCATTATTTCTTAAATATTATCCAAACGCTTTTGAATAACGGATTGATATTTTAGGGGTGCTTATTTTGCGTTAGGAGGATTAAATTTATGTCAACACTTATTCCACCACTTATGATTAGGGGGTGGTTTTGGGTGGTAGGTGTGAGTTATCACGTCTTTTCTTTTTTAATTTGCAATTATTTAAACAAATTCCCTGATAATATAATTCCTCAGACAATTTCACGCAAAAAAGGTATACTTGTAACATTTCGATAAATATTACCGTTTTCGAGTAATTTAAAGTAGAATTATCTATTTCCAAATTATCCCCTAATCATAAGTGATCGAATAATTGATACCATAAATTTAAATATCTTAATGTTCATACGCGCCCCTAGAATATGAACCCAGTAATCAAAAGCGCCTAAAAAATTTTTAAAAAAAAGAAGTCAGTTTCGTTCCACCCCTCTACATTTTACCCCTCTGCTTTATCACCCTTATTATTGAGTTTTGGAAAAAAGTGTAGATGAAAAGGTACCATTATTCTTGAACATACTATCAGCTCCAGCAATTACGGTACATAATTCTGGACCACGCTGTATATAAATAAAGAAATATTTTATCTTGCCAGCGGCAAGTTATTATTTTTTCCAATGAAAAACTTTGTTATTTCACTTCTGGTTATTTGAAAAGATTTTGAAAATGAATTTACATTAGCATATATTGAAAATATTAGTAGAAAATAAATTGCTGCCTTGCTGTTTTATATCTGTTTCTGTTGTTAGTAAATTACTAGTAAAGAGATAAGAACAGTCTAAATTACGAACATTAATTGTTTCTTTTTCTTATTGCTTACAAGTAACACTACCCAACTGACACTCTCCGATTTGAATGAAACTTAGCATACTTATTAAGAATCGAAAAATATTAAATACGTGTTTTTTTGTTTCGGCCGAATACGCTGTTTAGGGGTTGAAAACACCCCTCAAACCCTGACAGTG
This sequence comes from Brachynemurus nebulosus, assembly GCA_035578155.1. Taxonomy (NCBI): domain Eukaryota; kingdom Metazoa; phylum Arthropoda; class Insecta; order Neuroptera; family Myrmeleontidae; genus Brachynemurus; species Brachynemurus nebulosus. The sequence continues at coordinate 31,921,618 of JAPWDM010000002.1, forward strand.
GAAACATTTATGGTTAATTATTTCTGAAATGATACATTTTCTGAAAAAACTGGTTAGGACTAAAGTTGTAGAGTTCAAAATGATGCACTTGATGGTGACCTTGAAGTCGACCTTGAGGTCAAATTTCAAGGTCAATTAAATTTGGAAGTAATTAACCGTTGTCGGACTTTATTCATATCCTGTATGTATATTCACTAGAGTAAGGACATTGGTCCGCACAAACGGGTGGCTAGATTTTTATAGCGGATTCGAGCACACATTACGGCGTCAAAAGTATGTTGATACCTTAACCAAGGGGGGGGGGGGGCACATTTTTGACACGACAGTGTAACAAAACATTAAGTACAGTACCGCGTTAAAATCGTGGGCACCCCTTCCCTTGGTTAAGGTGTCCCCATACTTTTGAGGACGGAGTGTGTGCTCGAAGCCGCTATAAAAAATTGGTCATCCCGTTTGTGCGGACCAATGTCCTTACTCTAGTGAATATAGATACAGGATATGAATAAAGTCCGAAAACGGTCAATTACTTCCAAATTAAATTGACCTTGAAAATTGACTTCAAGGGGAAAGGGGCGTCCATGCTTTTGACGCGGTACTGTAGTTCATGTTCTGGTACACTGTTGTGTCAAAAGTGTGGACACACCCCCTTCTCTGGGTTAAGATGTCCCCATAATTTTGACGACGTAGTGTATGCTAGAACCCACTATAAAAATTGGTCAACCCGTTTGTGCTGACCAATGTCCTCACTCTAGTGATAATAGATACTGTATATGAATAAATTCCGACAACGGTTAATTACTTCCAAATTTAATTGACCTTGAAAATTGACCTCAAGGCCAATTTCAAGATCACCATCAAGAGCACCTTTTTGCCAGTCACATGTTGTGGAGCAGCTAAACCCTGGCACTTTTAAACGACTCATCTAGCTTTACTATGATCATTATAGTGAGTACATCGTAAATAATTTTAGTAAAAATTCTCAGTGATTAAAACTAAAAGGTAAAGAAAGACCACATTTTTCAAATTTACTGCAGTTGGAACTCGAAGACAAATCATCCGATCGATTTGATTCTTATTTCAACGCGGGCCAAAAACCATCAAATTTTCACGCAAAATTTGAATTTTTTTTTAAACTCCGCCATTTTGTTAAATTTCAACCTTTTTTTTTCGATTGAGGTTCACGGTACGAGCAATACCTTCTAGTTTAATAAGCTTTTTGTTTTTTTATTTTTTTATTTCCAGCACTGTGAAGGTCGCTATCGCTGCAGCAGTTGAGGGACTTTTTTCGGAGCCTTGGAAGATTGCGAATAACTTGCTGAATTTTCAATTTTTCGATCCAAAAATTTTATTATGTATTTATTATATATCCATAAATTTATCCTTAAAATATTAAAACATTCCATGCAGAAGTTTTCTTTAAAAAAATTCCCAAAAGCCGGTCACACTAGTAGTCCCCAGTAGCAAGTATGCTAACAAGTAAACGTCCCCAGGCCGGACCTATCGATTTTGATGAAACTTAGATATGTTGTAGAACACTAAAAAATAAGCGACACGTATTTTTCTTTATCGGCGGAAAAACGGTTTTAAGGGGTGAAATCGCCTTCCAAAAATTGGGGTAAAAATTTAATTTTTTAAATATCTCGAAAATGGTAAGAGATAGAGCAAAAGTTTAAATTGGCGATATTGCTCTTTTTTAAAGAGCTATCTATTGGTGTGCAATTTGTTCAAATCGTGTCAACAGGGGTGGCTGGTGGTTAAAATTTAGGGGTTAATTTTGCAAAAAGGGGGTGAAAATTAAAAAATATAAAAATTTTTTTACAGATTTGAAATCTACGTCAAAAAATCTAATTGACCTGTTTTTCCTCAATGTCCTAATATTAAGTCTAGGGGTAGTTAACTAGGGGGTGACTGTGTCGAATAGTCGTACTACTTGGGTAGTTTAAGAAGTTTTTCTTCATGGAAAATAGTTTAAGACATTTAGAGTAACGTAGAAATGAAATTTTCGATTTCAAAATTCAGTTTGAGCAACATTGGAGAGGGGGTGAGTCACCCTCTTAAATTACATATTAACTAACATACACTCATTTTTATTATCAACACACTGACAGTGGGTAATAATGTTACAATAAGTGGTTCTGAAGTTGGACTGTCGTATGTAAGGTTTTCATAAGGTTTGTTTTTTAATGGATGTTATAGTTTTCGTTATCGAAAGTTATCGATACCGAAAATAACGATATTTTGAAAATGAATGGAAACCTAATAAAAACCTTACATACGATAGTCCAACTTCAGAACCACTTATTGTAACACACTGTCAGTGTGTTAATATTAAAAATGAGTGTATGTTAACTAGTATATAATTTAAGAGGCCGACTCACCCCCTCTCCAATGTTGCTCGAACTGAATTTTGAAATCGAAAATTTCATTTCTACGTTATTCTAAATGTCTTAAACTATTTCCCATGAAGAAAAACTTCTTAAACTACCCAAGTAGTACGACTATTCGACACAGTCACCCCCTAGTTAACTACCCCTAGACTTAATATTAGGACATTGAGCAAAAACCAGTCAATTAGATTTTTTGACATAGATTTCAAATCTGTAAACAAAAATTTTATATTGTTTAATTTTCACTCCCTTTTTGCAAAATTAACCCATAAATTTTAACCCCCAGCCACCCCTGTTGACACAATTTGAACAAATTGCATACCAATAGATAGCTCCTTAAAAAAGAGCAATATCGCCAATTTCAACTTTTGCTCTATCTCTTACCGTTTTCGAGATATTTAAAAAATTAAATTTTTACCCCAATTTTTGGAGGGCGATTTCACCCCTTCAAACCGTTTTTCCGCCGATAAAGAAAAATACGTGTCGCTTATTTTTTAGTGTTCTACAACATATCTAAGTTTCATCAAAATCGATAGGTCCGGCCTCGGGACGTTTACTTGTAAGTGTCTTTCAAATCGGAGAGTGTCAGTTGGATAGTGTTACTTGTTCAAAGATCATGATAATAACGATTTTTAAGAGGAATTTGAAAATAAATTTCTCGATTAATGGAATCCTTTCTACAGAAGAATTTAGATATCCTTACTCATAAATAATTATAGCAAATATTTCAACCACGATAAATATTTCAACTTTTTCTTCAACTATTATAAATACTTATCGGTCCTCTCTTTTGGGGCACGCATTTGAATATCATTTTTCTTTTTGGGTAAACAAATCGTCTTATAAATAAATTGAATGTGATAATCATATTCGACGATGTCGACATAGTCGTACCCGAAGAGGTAGAAGACGACGTTAAAAAAAATGTCAATTTGTCAATGTTGTTTGTGGGAAAAAAACATTTTTCTGAAATAATTTGGTCGCACGTCTGCAAAGATGCTGATAATTTCTGGAATCTCGAATGATTTATGTGTGCGAGTCAAGCAGCTCTACATCTATCGTTTGTTATCATCCCTTCAACCCTCTCACACGCCACGGTTGGTGCGGTGGCGATGATTCTTTGATATCAACAAGCATTATAAGTGGTACAGTCCCTGCTAGCTCATCTAAGTGTTGTTACTCTACCAGATATCGTATGTATGTATGAGATCTACATACTTTTAATGCTAAACTAAATTCTCAACGATACGACTTTGTGATCTAGATTGATTGTTATATAGATACATATGTGGAGGATATATAAATATGTTTGTCCGAATAAGAATATACAGGTGTTTGAAAAGTCTAGGTTATATTGAAAACAATTTTGTATTTTCTTTAAATTAGCACCAGGGCCGTGGAGAGAAATGCCGGGCCCCAAGAATAAAGCACATCTCTTAAAAATTTTTTTACCAAAAAATAAGTGACGAACAAAAAAAATTTTATACTTTTTCCCGAGCCCTTATCAACCGCTACGGACCTCTCTTTTAATATAGGCCCCGATGCTACAATCCCGACTACCCCACTCTCTCGTCGGATGGGATAACCGGGATTGTAATGTAAAGACAATGTAATAATTTCAGTTTGTAATGTGAGAGTACTAGAACTAGTGTGACAAAGTAGTTAAAAACAAAGAAAATATCTCTGAGAGTATTATAATTACTTCACAAATATATATATATATATATATATATATATATATATATATATATATATATATATATATATATATATATATATATATATATACTAGCCGTATACCCACCCGATGGGTGGTTTACCATCGGTAACATTTCAGGATGACAGTCAGTGTCAAAGATTTATTAAATATTATTTATTTTAATAGCCACAGTAACAAATTTTTAAATATCTTAATTTCAAAAATAAGGAATTTAGATACAAATTTTCATCCCCCATTAAACCCACTTAGGTGATGAATTTTCAAAATCCTTTCTTAGTGCTCATCTACGTTACATAGGGAACTCCTCTGCAAAATTTCATTCTTCTAAACCCAACGGTTTAGGCTGTGCGTTGTCTGTCAGTCAGTCAGTCAGTGTTAGAAATTTATTAAGTATATATATATGTATATATATATATATATATATATATATATATATATATATATACATATATATATATATATATATATATATATATATATATATATATATATATATATATATAACAAATAGAAATTTTAGAATAGTTCTGAAATTCAGTGAATCTTATGCTTTAAAATGCTCGAAAAAAAGCTCGTCATTAATTAAATCTCAAACAAAATTTTTGTTTTTAATTTCTAGTTTCCTTTGAAGTGTCAGCAAACTGAAATGGAACTTTTGTGGTCTAGCATTGCCTTCGTGAGAGAGATATTTTTTTTGTATTGGTTGCACTCATCTTTGAATTCTTAAATTAACCAAGCCGAGGAAGTTGCTGGATATTTTTTTGTTTGTTTTATTAAATTTTACGGAAATCGTGATCACACAAATCATTTATATAAATACTCGGCTTTTTTCGTCTTTCGTGCCCAGCACATTGATATAACCTTTCAAAAAAACAGAAGACAGACTGTATAAGAAACATACATTGACTTCATTGCTAGGCTATACGAATTGGTAAACATGAAACATTGTTATACATAAAAGTTAGTATTGCTGCTTCTTGCTTTACTATAGCTGACATGTGTATAATGCAAATGAGGCCATACGAGCAACATAGAGGCATATAATATGTAGTTACATACAAGCAAGCAGAGTGAATGGGGCCGATACATACGAAACCAGTAAGTGCCCTCTAAAAACATCAAGTAGATTTTGCTGAGCTATTCTTTATTTTAAACTCATTTTATATAAAAGTACATTGATATATAATATACGTACGTTGTACAAGTTATTGGGCATTGTTTTACAATTCCAAAAGGAATAAATAAAAAATAATACGGGAGATGTTAGTCGGGGCAGGAGGTGGTAAGTAGTACAGGATAACAAACGTTGATAGATCAACGGTGGTTTGCTTCCCTTTTTTTTGGAACGTAATTTTAGATAATAATCGATTTTTGTCGGAGATAATATTTTGTATATGTATATGAAAGTTCTGAATAACAGTCTCTATTTAATACAAATATTATAAATATTATTAGCCGGCGGGTGAATACAATGTGAATTGTATGATTTTGTTTTTGATTTAGAAAAGGAACGAAACAATAAGAGTGGATTTGTAGCGTGGTACAGTAAAATCTGGCTATTCTGAATGTACGTTTGATATTGTTAATAGACGTAGATATGTACATAATTTTGTCTGAATATTTAGAATAAGTAGTTTTAAATTGAAAATTAAGTGTTTGGGTTCCACATAGGTCCCTATACTTTTACGTTCTTTAAATTGTTTAATGTATTTAGCTTGAATTTTGTAAGATTAAATTTCATGTAGTTAAACAGAATTAAAATGTACACTACTTAATATTAACAAGTTATAGTGGTGGAGAACTATCGATAGCACTATCGATAACTATCGATAGTTTTGACTATCGAAAACTATCGATATTTTTTTTTTACTATCGATAGTTTTCGATACTTTTTTTAAGTCATTTCGTTTACTTATAAATACTAAAGATAATAAAAATTTCGTAGAAATTATAGCCAGAGATATAAAAACAATCATTTTAAGGGAATTTCCGGGCAAAAAGGAATAATTCCGCCCCAGCGTAAAACCAGCGACCTTTTTTCTTTTTTTGCTCGCCGGCTATCTAAATGCCGCCCAACTTGGGTATCAAAAACTATCGATAAACTATCGATAACTATCGATAGTTTCACGACTATCGTAACTATCGATAGTCGGGACTATCGATAGTCAGAACTATCGATAGTCGGGACTATCGATAGTTCTCCATCACTAACAAGTTAATGTTTCATCTTTTATGTGAAAATACGAATGGTATCGAATAGTTTAAGTTTAAAATAGCTAGTATTCAAAAATTAGAATACGGGTGGTTATGATAACGATAGTGTAGGAAGTTACATAACACCAGTCATAGCATATTCCTCCATTCATAGCAGCGCGACCTACTTAAAAATTACTTACCGTAGTTGCGTTTACTGGGCCCGCATTGGATCGAAATTGCAATAGTAGGGACATTTGATTTTCTCTCGTTTCATTTTTTTTCATCTCATCAATCTTATTAAAGGTTGCCATCCAGCATTTTCCTAAACTCTTTACTTGATCTTTTACTCTTTTATAACAGAAAATGTTTTCTACTAAACGTTTAGGGATTCTGCTTTGAAACTGATATAATTTAAAAATAATTATTGTCTTCTATTAGTCAGCACTTTTAGCGCACAGTTGCAACTTTATAAAAAAAGGTAAAAAGTAGTGACGCTGTTAAGCAAAGATTTTCATTTTTTGGAGTGACTGCTTGATACAAATTATATAAAGCAATAAGATTATTTAAAAAATGAAACAAAAATGTCAAAAATGTTGGATGTTAAAAATGAGGTTAATCTACCTCTAACAATAATATAGAAGTAACGGACTCCTGTACAGTATAGAGAATATTGTCAGGACTCCCAAAACAACATTTCCTGCGCAGGGCCGGATTAACCCTGAGTCCGCCCCTAGGCACCTTAAAAAATGCCGCCCATACCTTTTGTTTGAAAAAAGGAAATCTTGGAAAAAAAACGTCAATCACAAATTTTTCTACCGTCTTTTAAAAATTTGCCGCCCCTATTCCTACCTTTTTTACAAACTTTCTCTTAAAAAAAATAAGTGACGAGCAAAAAAAAAAAAAACGTTAATTACTCATTTTTCCGCCCTATTTTCAAAATTTACCGCCCCTAAAAATCTGCCGCTTCTAGGCCATGGCCTAGGGTGGCCTATTGGCTAAGCTGACCTTGCTCCTGCGTTTATTTTTATTTGTCGAATACGAATTTTAATTTGTCAACTGTTTTATGTAATTTTCAATGATGGGAAAGATATCGAATTTCCTTTGAGAGGAAACAACACCATAGAAGTCTGATCTAGTGTCTTTCAAACTTTATTTTACAGCACATTTTAATTTATTTTAACAATCAGTACTTTTATTGAGCTCGTTTACTTTTTCACCTTGGCAACTTATTAGGTGTGTATACTCGGTATGATATTGTTAGAGAATATGCTTAATTTAACTTTACTAATGCTCTTGAATCTATTTCCCGATACAGTATTATGACGCGGCACACAATTCACAAGACATCAGCCCATTTTACAGGTGCGTAAGATATATTCACTAGGGACTCGCATTTGAAGTGCCGACCATTACCCATTTCACTTTTTTGCAGTGGGTGTAAATACAATAGTGAAAGTATTAGGGAACACATTGTAACGTCGCAAACGTGGGAAAAGATCTCACTACGGTGTTATTTTGCGATGCACAGAGGATGGTAAACTTTCCGGCGTGGGTTCGGTTTTTCTTCTCCAAGACGAATAGTTTTTTCACAAATAAAACACTTTTAATTGGTTTTTTAGTTGATTAGTTTATTGAATAAATGTAGAAAACTTGTATAAAAATAATTTTCTTATATAATTTTATAAATTATAAATTTTTTAAGTATAAAAAATAATGCGCAGTTGTTCCACTGGCGAGGATTCTGATGTTGTTCGTTTTAATATTACCTTACAACTAACTTGAAACAAGTTATATCCTTATTCTTAAAACAAGCGTTCCTTAATTTCATTTCCAAGAATCGAAAGAAAGTTCTATTGGTTTCTATATAGAGATAGAAATATTTGTATACATTAACTAGAAAGAAATAATAAGTGTTGTTTTGAAGTATTCCTTTATGTCACCACCTGGTACGACAGAAATATTCAAGTGATGCTTAACCCTGATTGGTTGTTGCATCTCTGGTGTCCAAACGTGACCACAGCACCAACAGTTCTTTCTGTTAAAAACTTGACAAAAGTCATAGTCTGTTCGTTTAGGCAATCTACACTACAGATATGTATTATTATCTGCAGCGCTAATCATTATTTGAGTTTTTATGATAAAATTTTGTGTTATATAATAAAATTTATTTTTACTAGAAAGTTTTGATGAAAATTTGTTAATTTTTCACCTGCGCCTGTACCATGGTGGTTACATATCCCCCCCTCAAAAATTTCTATGGGAGAGTGAAACTCGAAATAGAAATTTTTGATCAAAACTCAAAAATTTCGAAATTTCTTGGAAAAATTTTTTTTTTTTTTTTTTTTTTATAAAATTAAGTAAAATTGAAAAATTTTTAATAAAGTTTTTTCATTGAGTAACAAAAATATATAAGATAAATGTAGGGAGCAATGACCTTTAATAATATTATTATAGAAATGATAAAAATTTGATTTTAATTAGAAAATTTTAATGAAGTCATTTTGCTACCTTCATTTTCACAAAGATTTAACATTCTTTAAACAAAATAATAAATATAAATTCTTAATTAAAGTTCATAAAAGTTTGTTTTATTTTAATATGCACTTTGGTTTTAATCACTATCACAAGTATTTTAAATAAATATTTTTTAATTTTAAGGTATTATGTTAGTATTAGTTTGGTTGAGCGAATATTCTTACTAATACAAATAAAATATAATAATACATTAGTTTTTTAATTTTCTTTGAATCACATCTAAGTATCAAAATTAAATATAGGTGATTATAAAGTCATCATTCGTATATTTGTCATCTGTTTAACTAAAGAAATGTAAAAATTTTAATGAAAATTTAATAATATTTTGTAGATTTATTTTTTTTTTTTTTTTTATTCTTTAAAAGGTTTAAGATGTATCGCATTATACACACCTTTTATTATCTTTGAATCTGGGTAATAAAGAATGTATGCATTTATATTTTTTATTCCACCTACTAAAAAGGGTCCACAATAGAGTAAATTAAATTTTTTAACAATTTTGTTCCTAGCTGAGGAACGTGTATGAGTTTTAAGCAAAACCTTATCACCTATATGATAAGTTTTTGTGTAATGTAAATTATGACGTAATTTTCTTTTATTACCCTTTTCAATAGTATTATTCAATGCTAACTGCCGAATTTGTTGCAAATTAGATTGATCATTTTGAGGAAAAGAAATAAGGCGTGTTATAGGGTTAGGAGGTTTATTTCCAAAAAGTAATTCATAAGGTATAAATTGAGTAGTATCATGAGGTGTGAAATTTAAACAATTTTCGATAAAAGTTAAATAATCTGTCCACGAACTATGTTTTTTATGACAATATGTTCTAAATAATCTATTTAATTCACGGTTTACACGTTCTTCCGGATTTGCTCGCGGATTGTAAACGCTAATTGTATAAACGTTAATTCCAGCATTTTTAAGAGTATCTTGCCAAATTGGAGATACAAATTGACTTGCATTATCGCTATAAATATTTTGCATTTTACCTATATTGGGTATAAAATGCTTAACAACTCTGTCAACACATTGTTGAGCAGTTGCACCCTTTAATGGATATAGTTTTACAAATTTTGAATAGTTATCCTTAATTATAAAAATCATGTTAAATCCAAATTTTCCTTTAGGTAAAGGACCATATAGATCCACAAAACAGTCCTTAAGAGGATATTCTGATATAATATTTTGTAAAGGACCTTGTGTAAAATAATTTGGAACCTTACATTTTTGGCATATATTACAACTTCGTAAATTTGACTCAACACGACGATAAATATTTTTAATGAAAAAATATTGTTTTAAATATTCAGTGATTTTACGAGACGAAAAATGACCTAAATATTTATGGAAAAATTGTATTATTTCATTTATTTTATTTTCAGGTAGATAAATTTGATAATTGTAAGGGAAGTTGGTATTTCTATGAAAAAGTATACCATTATGTACCATAAACCGGTTTCGATATTCTTGAATATTGTTAATTATGTTTTTACAAAAAGGGTCAACATGTTGGTACCTGCGAATGTTATTAGCAAATTTTTCAAGAAATTTATTTTGAAAATCAAGTTTTAAAATATTACATTTAACTGAAATGTTTGTAGAAAAATTATTATTTATAGATAAAGAATTTATCATTAAGTTCGTTTGATTTGATATATTATTTAAGGTATATGGATTTCGAGAGAAAAAATCTGCTATAAAATTTTGTTTTCCAGGAATATATTCAATAGTGAAATTGAATTCACTTAAAGCTAAGAACCAACGTAAAATTCTATTATTTGTTATTTTTGCTTCATGTAAAAATGATAATGATTTGTGATCACTACGAACTATTACTTTGTGACCTAAAATGTAATGTCGAAGTTTGTTGAAAGTAAAAACTAGACTTAATAATTCTCTTTCGGAAATAGTATAGTTCAATTCAGAAGTTGTTAAAGCGCGTGAAACAAACGAGATTGGATTATACGTATTATCATCATTGATTTGATATAGACAACCACTTAAAGCTTTGTCAGAAGCATCTACATCTAAATAGAAAATTTTGTTAAAATCTGGAAATTTAAGCATAACTGACTTTGCAAATAATGATTTTAAAGTATTAAACGTTTTTTGTTCTTCACTTCCCCAATTCCAAATTGAGTTTGCTTTTAATAAATGCGAAAATTTAGAAGTTAATTCACTAAAATTAGGAAAAAATCTACGATAAAAATTCATAATACCTAAAATTGATTGTAAAGATTTAATATTAGTGGGAGGTTGCAATTTTAAAATAGCTTGAACCTTATCCTCACATAAACTAATACCATTTTCAGAAATTTTATGACCCAAAAATTTAATTTCTGTTTTGAAAAAGTTACATTTAGAAAAATTGATGGTTACACCAGCATTAAAAAGTTTATTTAATACTATCTCAACATGTTTAAGGTGAGATTCAAAATCGTCAGAGCCAATGACTATGTCATCGACAAAGACATGACAAAAATCGTTTATGTCACTTCCCAAAATTTGATCAATACATTTTTGAAATATACCAACGGACAAATTTATCCCGAAGGCTAAACGGGTAAACTGATAACATTTGCCGTTAAATAAAAATCCTGTGTATTTTTTACTATCTGGGTGTAATTGGATTTGCCAATAACCCGAAATTAAGTCAATAGAAGTGAAAAATTGTTTTTTCTGAAATTTTCCTAGGATATATTCAATAGAAACTGGCGTTTCTCGGTCCGGTATTACTATTTGATTGATATTCCTACTATCTAAAACAATTCGGATTTGCCCATTTGGCTTAATTACTGTATGCAAAGGACTTATATAAGAAGTATATGACCTTTCTATAATTTTCCATGATAAAAGTTTATCTATTTCCTTTTGAACTGCGGGCAAACGCGAATAAGGTATAGGATAGCATTTTGACGAAAATTCTTTATGTTCTCGAATTTTGAATTTACAATAAAAGTTTTTTACTAACCCTGGTTTGGTAGAAAAAATGTTTTTAAATTTATTAAGCATCGATAAGATTTTATTTTGTTCGATTTTAGATAAATGAGTTAAATTAGAAATTGAATTTATAACGTCGTCAAAGGGTGTAATATATTCATTGTCGTCAAAGGGTTTAAATGAAAGATTATTAATTTTATAAAATTCTTCCGTATTAAGATTTTGTTCTTTGTAAACAATACTTTTAATGTTTGAAATTAACATATTACTGGATTTAATATCATTAGATGAGATTTGTGAAATGAATTTAATTTCATGTATTTTACTATCAATTTTAAGTAACAACGACTTATTGAAAATATTTATACTAGCGTAATATTTTTGTAAATATTCCATACCGAGAATCGCTTCGACAGCTAAATCTGGTACGATAAGAAAATTTAAGGGTATTATAATATTATTGTAACTAAATTCAATAAAAGTTTGTTTATCAATAGTTTTAGATTTTTTGTTTGTCGCAGTAACTACCTGACATTTTATTGTAGGTATTACGGGCAATGGTTTATTTTTATTTTTAATATGAATTTGATTTAATTTATCAAATGTTTTATCATTTAGAACCGTAATAACGCTTCCAGTGTCTATTAAAATATTGATAAAAGTGTCAAAAAAGTTTACTTTAATAATTGGCAAAATATCGTTAGAGATTTTTGTATTTGAAAAACGATTTTGATTATTCTCTTCTGTTAGATCACCAAAATGATCGTTTGAAAAAATACTACAAAGGAATGTACCCCTAATATTGTAACAATTCTCAGAATTGAAATTGTTAACATTACTATTTAATAAATTAATTTTATTATTAACAAAAAGATTGTCATTCTTAACATTTTTACTAATATTCTTTTCATTAATTTGAAAATTGTCATCTATTAAGGTTGATTTCCTTATAGATGTTCTATTTAGTTTTCCCAATCATAAGAAAATTCAGGGAATTTTGGATTTATTGGACCAATCGCACTGGTAGTACCAGTGGCGTGATCCCCGTTATTCGTGCTAACACTATGTGTAGACGAACACGGTTCCTCATTTGAAAAAGTTACTTTAGATTTTTTAAATTTATCAGTTTTCCAACTTTTATTTCTATCTAAATATTGATTATTACTAGTTACATTACCCCAACCATTATTTTCTGAAGTTGTAGGATTATTTTTAGAAATAGGACTATTTGGACGGTTATAATTTGAAGCATTTGGATTAATAGGAACGTTACGATAAGGAGTTTTACTGTAATGATTATCGAATTCCTTTAATTCATCATAAAGTTGTTTAATAGTTAAACAATTTTTTAAAATTCTACGCGTTTCAAAATCAAAATGTTCTATAAAAATTTCAATAAATGTTTTTTCAGGTATTTTGTCACTTAGATGTTTGATTCTTTTATACCAATAAAATAAGTGTTGTACATATTTTTGTTTAATAACAACAGATTTACCCTGATTAGAATAAAATTCTATCAGTATTTGATTTTGAATTTTACTATTCCAATATGTATCTAAAATCCAATTTTTTAATTGTTCAAATGTTAAAATAGAATCTTCAAATAATATTAAAGTATTTTTAATAGTATCAGTTAATTTAGATTTTGTATATAAAATTTTATCATTTTCAGAAAAATTTGTTTCTTTAAAATAATATTCTAATGAATTTATAAAATCAAGAGGATGCAAATAATTTATATTTCCATTAAATTCAGGAATATTAAAAAGATTATGAGTATTATTATTGAAAAAACTAATATTAGATAGATTATTATTTGGCAAAACAGTATTATTAATATCATTAATGTTAATAGATTCAAAAGTATTGATTTTCTTTTCTAAAATATCAATAGATTTTAATATAATATCATATTTCTCAAAAATATTTGTAATTTCAGTTTCGTTTTTTGTTAAATGTTCCTTAATACTGGAAATTTGTTGGTTAATAACTTTTGTTTGTTCATTATAAGCATCAAATTTTTGATTATTAATGATTTCGATATCATTAATTTGTTTAATAGTTTCAGAGTTTGTATTTTTACATTGCAAAGAACAATTGTTAATTTTTTCTTCTAAAGAAATTTTAATATTTGTTATTTCAGTTTTTAATTCATTTTTTAATTCGCTCAAACCGTTATGAACTTCTGTTTTAAGTTCGTGTTTGAAATTATTTAATTCGTTAGTAAATTTTAAGAAAAATGCATTAAACATACCGGTTATTTCACCTTGAAAGTTTTGTTGAGACGACGTTGCACCAGAAGGCCGCACGCTGATCATCTCCTCCATAGATTCACGAAGTTGATCTTCCGTTTTCGTAGAAGATGCTTCCGCTTCAAATATTGTTTCACTGAGGGCGTTTTCTTCGTTGTCCATTGTAATGTTGTAGTAAATGATTGTTGTTTCGAATGAAATTCCTTGAAGAAGTTGTCCACCAAAATTCGTATACTTCTTTTCTTCTCTTTTCACGTAGATTATTCGTCGGAAAATTTATTTCCACTGACAGGGATGCCAATAATTATGTAACGTCGCAAACGTGGGAAAAGATCTCACTACGGTGTTATTTTGCGATGCACAGAGGATGGTAAACTTTCCGGCGTGGGTTCGGTTTTTCTTCTCCAAGACGAATAGTTTTTTCACAAATAAAACACTTTTAATTGGTTTTTTAGTTGATTAGTTTATTGAATAAATGTAGAAAACTTGTATAAAAATAATTTTCTTATATAATTTTATAAATTATAAATTTTTTAAGTATAAAAAATAATGCGCAGTTGTTCCACTGGCGAGGATTCTGATGTTGTTCGTTTTAATATTACCTTACAACTAACTTGAAACAAGTTATATCCTTATTCTTAAAACAAGCGTTCCTTAATTTCATTTCCAAGAATCGAAAGAAAGTTCTATTGGTTTCTATATAGAGATAGAAATATTTGTATACATTAACTAGAAAGAAATAATAAGTGTTGTTTTGAAGTATTCCTTTATGTCACCACCTGGTACGACAGAAATATTCAAGTGATGCTTAACCCTGATTGGTTGTTGCATCTCTGGTGTCCAAACGTGACCACAGCACCAACAGTTCTTTCTGTTAAAAACTTGACAAAAGTCATAGTCTGTTCGTTTAGGCAATCTACACTACAGATATGTATTATTATCTGCAGCGCTAATCATTATTTGAGTTTTTATGATAAAATTTTGTGTTATATAATAAAATTTATTTTTACTAGAAAGTTTTGATGAAAATTTGTTAATTTTTCACCTGCGCCTGTACCATGGTGGTTACAACATCCATTAACAATTTAACGAATAATAAGATGGAAAAAAACTTCAGTGGTTTTACTGTAATTTAAAATATGTATAGTAATTATTGAACGTACCTACCTATATGTAGATACAACAGAGCAATATTATTCTCGTCTAAACATTTTCAAGTCTTTTTACAGATTCGATATTTCGATAAAATTAATGTTTTAATATTTTTACTTCTTACCGTTCTCTAATATCTTGTTAACAGTAATGATTGCCATCAATTTAGGCGCATTTTTTCCAGTGCCCTTTTTAAACTTTACGTACGAAATAGGTATTGGTATACAAAAAGTACAGTTCGTTTCAAAGAATATAACCTAATGTTACTACTAAAGGAATAATTTGGAGGGAAATTATATCGTCGTGTATGAATTTTTCATTGAAAACATCTAAAAATACTTTAGGAAACGTGAAAAAAGCTAAAATTAGGTATTCTTAATAAATTCCTAGGAAAGTCCACATAAGAGAAGTATTGGGCATATGTAAGTTGGGTATATTGAAGCTCAAAGTACTATTGAGAGTCGAAATGGGAAATACGATAGTTGGCCCCAAAATTAAGTACTTTGAGACGCCTTACTAGGTTCTTTTGCAGTATATTGACTTCAGTGTAGAGATAACTACTCTATAAATGACTTTCCGTAATGTAAGTCGGGTATATTGAAGCTCAAAGTACTATTGAGAGTCGAAATGGGAAATACGATAGTTGGCCCCAAAATTAAGTACTGTCAGACGCCTTACTAGGTTCTTTTGCAGTATATTGACTTCAGTGTAGAGATAACTACTCTATAAATGACTTTCCGTAATGTAAGTCGGGTATATTGAAGCTCAAAGTACTATTGAGAGTCGAAATGGGAAATACGATAGTTGGCCCCAAAATTAAGTACTGTCAGACGCCTTACTAGGTTCTTTTGCAGTATATTGACTTCAGTGTAGAGATAACTATTCTATAAATGACTTTTCTGGGGGTAACCGAAGCCATCTAAAGTAAAATACATTTATTAAGTACACCTAAGCGCTACCCTTTATAGAATGAATCTTATATCTGTTGTCAAAGATGGAATGTGAACCCGAAATTTAGGTAGATCAGCAAATTTACTAGATAAACTATGCTTTATTTTTGGAAGATTACGTTACAATCTAGTATACATACATTCACGTAAACATCGACAGAAAGTATCGTAGGGGAAATCGACAAAAGAGATAAAACAAATATATCAACAATATATATTATCTGAAACATATTTGGGTGTTCAGTCTACAGCAAAATTACACTGAAGTTTCGGAGATAGACTAGACAGACGGTGGACTTACCACGTACACATTTTATCCACGTGTACAAACTTACGGTTTGTTTCGGTGTATTGGTTCGACAATCATTGTTCAAGCCAAGTCAGCTCGGCCATCCGGAAATCATTTCTACCCTATTATAAGATTTTGATACAAGTTAGATAACATCGCAGAAACTGAATATACTATATGGTAGATGTATATATGTATGTATGTATAAAGGTGGGTATAATAATATATATAGCTTTAATCTATAGGAAAAACAACAGTTGGGGGTGGTAGTGACAATCGATTTCGAAATTAGTCTTTAAATATATACGAATCGTTGACAAAAAAACTCACTTTGCAGAAGATATTTTTCTTTAAAAAGGGAGACTTCATTCATGAAGTTACAATTCTCTAAATATTGTTAGGTTTGTAAATATTAGTGGTAAATCTGATAACTTCAATCAATATTTCGTATCTAAGGCAGTAAAATTAAGTAATGAGGTATTATGCCTTACTTTACTGACAATATAAGGCACAAAATAGTAATTAGAATTTAGTTCAGAAGGACCCACATTAAGTGAGGTCATCAAATATGTACATTAGAAGTTCTTGGTTAACATAGGATAGTTGAATTTTCGTTTTAAATAATTGTCCGAATCTAGCTCCATCTTGAGTCAATAATCTTATTGTGAGGTTTGATACTACAATTTTTATAGTTTAGTAAGATAGAGGACTTATTTATTCAATAAAGAGTAAAACCTATAAATAGATACATAGATATGTAGATTATGAAAGTAGTAAGATTACGAGCATTATTCTTAATAGTACCACGATGTGATATATTTATTGTATCTCATCTACTTAACAGGTCTTCTAAAACATCGGTCTTAAGGAATTGTAACATTGCTTTCGTAGTGCATGTATCCGCCTCTAGGTTGAGATTAATTATTCTTAGAAAGACGAATCTTTTATATGTACATGGGTAATTTACATTCCCATACTATTTGAATCTCTTTTTTTTTTCGTAACAAAATCATTGTCTATTGTCTCATGCTAGCCCTATACGGTACTTATACTTATTAAGCCAACAGATCCTCGTCAAATTTTGCTTTGATTTCTTCCAGTGATCAACATTCCGTAGGATTCTTTGGGAGGCAAACGTTAGATAAGCTCTTTGCCTGTTTCAGTTATTGAAAATAAAACCTGTAACTTATTCAAATGTTGGACAAAGACTTCTGCAATCAATTTTCATACTGTTTATTGTTGCATATATTTGTTTAATATTCACTTGTAAACCTGGCTTCTTTGATTTCTTCAGCGCTTTCTCTAGTGCTCTTATCAATGATTATAGTTTGATTTTTATAATGTTTTTGATACTTAATGCTTAAAACACATTCTTGATACAAGGCAAGTCCATTTCTATTCAGCTTTCTTTAAGGCTATAGTCACGTCTTTACAACATTCGATTTAAATATTTCAAACATTTTACATTCATATATGCATTAGAACATTTAAGACTATTCTAATATATTCGTTATTTTCTCTTTAGTCTTTGTCAAGATTTAAGCTCCTAAGTAAATTTCAAAAGTTTAATTATTTTTCGTTCTCACAAATACCTAAATCCTAAAAAATGTTCAAATTTTTTGGTACGTCAGCTATTTAGCTTAACGTCTTAAGTAAATTCTGATGATTTTCAGTTGAGGAAAGGATAGTTTATACAGTTACTGCTAAGATACGTAAAATAAGAAAGAGTAGCAGTTGCGGTAACCTTAACGAAACTAGTAGCTACTTGCATGTTACTGATAAATATTTGGAAGATATTTCTTTCATCTCTTAGTGATTTACGAATTTTTGGAGCTTCTTTAGTTTTTTCCTGTTGTGCCCTTTTTTGTCGTGCATCCTCGAGCGGCTGCTTTATTTAGTCCGTTGTAGTTACACAACGGCTTTAAGACCATTTTATTTACATAAGTATTGTTTCAGGATCATTTTCACAATTTTAGTACTTTTTCTGATTGTTCCTCTCTTTTTTGAATGTTTTAAACAGTTTTAAACAATGGTTTTCATCATTGCGCTTTGTTCAAAAACATCATTTTGGAATGAGGTCTATGTTGACATTTCGTCCTAGAGCATATGATCCAATAACCAGTACTTTTTTCACGTAATTTTATTATTACATATCTCTATATTCAAGACCTTAAGAATATCTGACAAAAGTTTCTCATCGAGCAAGTCGACCGTCCTGTACCGTTTACAAAATTAGTTACTATAAGTGAGCTTATATGGAAATTTTTGTACACTGAATAGATAAAAAATTTTTTAAAAAATAGTATATTTTAAAATGAAAAAAAGTAAAAAATACGAAATGTGTTCATTTATTTACTTTTATTAAATGTGAGGAAACAAAAAACCAAAAAGCAAAGTAAATATTTTGTTTAATATTCTGACTGATATCATGTAAGTAAAGAATAATAATATGATGCAATCAAGCGCGAACTAAATGACGGGCAATCTTTATGGCTCAGGCTATCAGGCATGACATATCTCATGTGTTTATTTATGTAATAGCAAATAAAGATTGAGTCAAATTGAGAATTGCAATTATAAAACTTTGTTACAAAATCCTAATTGTTTTTGAAGTTGTGGCGTAAATGAAAAACAAAAAGCAATAATTTAAAAACAAAAAATTATTTCTGTGAATATGAAGACACTGAGGTTTAAAATAATAAAAAAAATAAAAAAAAATTATGCCAAAAATACTAAAATATCCCCTACAATCCTATTTTAAATTAAGCAATATTCCTTATTGGCATCACAAAAAACATTTAATTTATTTTTAATCATAAAATTGATAATTTAACAATATACAAAAAGTAAAAGGTGTTATGTATTTCAACTAAACCTTATTATTTTGCTAGTAATCATTAGAAATTCCGACTTAAACTACTAAAAATTCTATTAAAAAGTTGAGAAGAAGTTGACGTTATTTACTTTTTGAAATTTTTAATTGGTATATGTAAATCTAACGTTAACACCCTGTATAAATATATCTTTATTTTTGTATCATACGTATGCAACTGATCAAAACTTTTAAAACACAAAACGGCGAACGAGTATGGCAAACTGACACGTGAAGCATGTTATTAAAAGGGAGTGACAATAGAATTATTTAAAAAGTTCAAAGAGACCATTTCAAAAACTTAATATAATCTCCAAGCTATTGTTTTAAAATCACTACACTAAAATTATTTATTTAAATTTTTAGAGTAAAGAGTAAACCAATTTTAAAAATGAAATATTCTTTTACTTACATGCTGAGTAGATCCAGTTGTTTTTATAGTTTCGTACTGAATATATATACATTTTAAGAGCAACGCTTCAATTATCAGTAATAATAACCTATAAGCTTTTTTTTTTAATTTTTTAATTTTTATATTTAAAACATTCCGTGTAATATCTTCCGGTCCAGTTAGCAGAATAAACATCTCTATATATAACTCAATATGCACATGCATATAAAATTATCTTCAGGTAACTTTTTATAATGCCATCTGTTTTGCACTGTTACGTAAATGTTTAGATTTCAAAGTTTTTTTTTTTTTATTAATTTATAAAATAAAATAAACATTTTGTAAACAGTATGTTCTCATTTTAATTAGAAAAGAAAGAAAGAGGTTTTTGAAATTTATAATACTATTAATTTTTCTTAAAGTTAATAAATACTACTCATCTACCGTTGGATTAAAACGTTATTATCTGTTATTGTTTTATTAGAGCAAGGAAATAAATAATTTTGAAATATATTAACAATAATAAAAATATTGGAAAAGTATACGAGTATAGATACATTTTTATGTCAAGATTTAAGGAAAATACATCAGAATTTTCTTTAAAAATTGAATTTTCAAATTAAAAGGAGAGATACATGGACGGAATTGGTGTGCACCAACCAACAAGTTTACGATCCAATCAAATTTTTTTCGACCACTAAAGAAAGTACGTGATTATGTTGGTTATGAATTTACAAATCTCACAATTACATAATTATGTAGTTTGAAAGTTTGTTAAAATACATATAATTGTTATATTTCAGGTGAAATTCACTTGTTCAAATTTAAGGTGGTTGGTCAACTAGAGTTAATACGATATATTTTAGTATTTAATAGACAAAATGTTAAAATTAGAACCAATTATGACATATAGTTTGTGAGCTAAAAATATTTAAAAATTGGTTTCTTGATACATAGGAGGAATCTTCCACACTACAAAAATCAACAATTAATCAAATAAATAAATACCTACTGTCCCTACTGCTAACGATAAAAGATAAAAAAAAAATTATTGTAGCAAATTTCAATTATTTAGAAACATTAAAAGTATAAGATTAACAAATTTGTATGTGCAGGATTTTCATAATTTAATTTTAAAAACTAAGAAATATATCGAAATTTATATTAGTCCTAGGTACTGAATATTAGTTGAACGTTAATTATATTTATTACGAAATACTTAAGTGTTTCGTATCAAAACTAGCAAAACAAAACACTTTGATGTCGACCTGTTTGTCACAAGCGAATTTTTCTATTACTATTTGATGTAAAAATTTGAAATTTAGCATAGAAAGAAAGTGTGGTGGCCCAGTTATAGATCCCAAGTTGAATTTTGATCCTGGGGGTTAATTTAAGAGTTACCAGGAGTATGGAAATTTTTCCCCAAGACCATTGGAGGATCAACGGAAAATTTACTACAACACGAATTAAATAATATATACATAATTGTGTTTTTTCTGCATTTTTTCTTTTTTGAAAATCTCTTAAAAGTTGCTGTCGTTAGCCTACATCATCAGATGGATTGATCAGAAAAATTTAAAAAAAATAGGTCACTTTTATATTAGTTAGGCAGATTAATTAATGCAAAACATTGGTTAGATGTGGACACGCCGCACAAAAGCACCAATTTTGGTTTACATATTGGTTAACTTCTAATCTTTAAGTTTTGAGTAGGATCCACTCAGTTTCGTTATCTACGAGGCGGCCATCTTGAGTAATGTCCTCCAAGAACCTGTAAGGTTATTGGCAACTAAATATATACTTGCTAAATGTGCCCGCGACGTCGTTCGCTTTCTTAAAAATTGCTGTTTTCGTACATCTATATCGGTCACTATCTACACCAGTGTTTCCAAACCGCCAGTCCGCGAAAGTATTTCATCAGTCCGCAGAAAGTTGGGTGAAATTATTCATTACAATCTTTCTTTTAAATCAGCTAATCAAAAAACGTATTTTAATGTTATCTCTTGCTTCAATACATACATTGTTACATCGTCATTTTTAAAATTTAATTCTTAATTATTTTACAAAGCCGGACCTATCGCTCCTAATGAAATTTTTAATATGTTACAGAACAAACCTAATTTCAATACGTTCAATGGTTTTTGTATAGGTTTATGTCTGAAACTACTTTACATAAAGAAGCTTTTGAATTGCTCAAATAGTACGATTATGTAGACACAGTTTCCCTCTAATTAACTAACCCTAGACTTAGTAGGTTTGAAATCTGTAAACAAAATTTTAATATGTAAGGAATCATATCCTATCCTTTCAAAATTTTAATATATTTTATTTTTTGCTCTCTTTTTGAAAAATTAACCCTCAAATTTTAATCCCCAACCACCTGTGTTGAGACAATTTCAACAAATTTCATATCAATAACTAGGTCTTTAAATGTAGCAATATGGCTAATTCAAACTTTTTATCTATATCATACCGTTTCCGAGATATTTGAAAAAAATTAAATTTTTACCCTAATTTTTGAAGTCATGTTTTGTGTATTGAGCTTAATTTGATTTCTGAGTTATTATCTTTATAGAAAAGCCTTATATTGTATAAAATTTCATTTTAAATAAATCAAAGTATCAAAGTACGAAGCAAATCGATTTTTCTTTCCATAATTTTAATGGAAAACGTAAAAATAAGTTTGAATGAAAATTTCTAACGGTTTCGGAGATATTTACATAATTATAATTTGTAAATGATTAACGAAGTAAGAAGAAGGGGACATTTCTTTTGCACGCACGGAGTTTCCGCGAAATAACTTTTTTAGTGTGGTAATACTGATATCTTAAAAAGTAATTAGCTTATGAAACTAAATTCGGGTTTACTGTATTCATTAAAGTATTGTCCAGTATGCGAACTGAAATCGTGGGATTCATATGTACTTGTTCAAAATTTATCGCCTCCCGTAGATACAATTTTATGCCCTAAAACGTGATTTTTTTCTAAAGGCAATAGTTACAATTTTTAAAATTTTGTCTTTATTATAATTTGCACACTGGAGAACACAATTTGTAATAATATGCCGTTTGAAATTTTTGTTTCATATGTTTTGGACCGAACTTATCGATATTACTGTTTCATCCTCTATTTTGCGACCTTCACTTCAACGCCCTTTATAATAGAAATGAGGGTAAAGCAAAAAAATATTGTATTTTTAAATGTTTGTTTAATAATATAAGGAAAGAAATGTTAACCTCTAGTTATAAAATCACTGAAAAAAAATGATTGGAAATTGCGATTTTTAGGTCAAAAAATAAGAACACTCCCTTAATGAAGGTTGTCAAACATGGGTTGCATTTCGAATTAGATTACCTGTTGCATCAAAAGTCTGCAGCGAGGTTGTAACTTGTAAAATAGCAAAAATGGTTGTAGTGGATGCTGCTTATGTAAAAAGAAAGACTGGCAGTGCACAGAACATTGCAGCTGCATATGTCAAGGTTTTTTTACAGTATCCATGGCTAATGGTTATCGACTGATTATTTTTAAATTTACATATTTGTAAAAAATGAAAAAAAAATTGGCGGGAAAAAAGCTCCTATAAACCTCCTTTGCATCATTCAATCTTTTTGTTTTGCGGGTTTAACCAAGACTATGTGACATTACATGTTTATACCAAGTTTCATAAAAATTGCACATTTCCCTATGGAAAAATGCAATAAAAATATTTTAAACAGAATTTATCTATATATTTCAAAATGGTCGCCATTGGCTGATAGGGTTAAGTGGATCCTACGCAAAATTTGAAGCCTAAGGTATGGGTAGTTAGTAAAAAAAAATTTGGTACTTTTGTCCAGCATGTCCACATATTTTTATTAATCTTCCTGACTGTAAATTTTATATTAGTTGTTAGCGTATCCATAAAAATAATAGATCCAAAATATCTAACGAAATTGACGAAAATTGTTAGGTGATTTTTTAATTTAAAATTTGAGTTAAGAAAAGCAGACGGTGAGCTTAATACATTCAGAAAATATTTTTACTTCTTTCTGGTAAACGTAAATAGGCCAAGATAAAGATACTGTCGTTTTGAAATCGAGAACTATAATTTATTGGAAGAATAAAATTTATTATAATATTTCAGTTAATCTAGAAAAATATCGTGTCTATTATCATAAATGCTGACAAGTGACAGATATGTAAATTCATAATAACAGCGGATAGTACAGAACACTGTTTACGCAAATACAACTTGCACTTGACAACATAATAAAGTCAGCTTATTTAAAAAATTTCAGCTTGTTATTAGAAAAAGTTAAAAGAAAAAAAATTCAAAAAGGTAAAGAAAAGAAAAGCGATTTCAAGAATAAAAATTTCACAATTAACTAATTTTAATTTGCGCGAATATTTGAGAGACATTCTTGGAATTTAGTAGCTTCTTAATCCTTAACGCGTCAACTACCTTAAACGAAAAAAAGCTAATATTTTTGTAGTAATTATAGATTTATTCGTGGTGACATATTCGTCTAAATATAAAACTGTCAAAATTCGAAAAATTTTTCCATAATTCTTCTGTAAAATGTTAATTTAACAAGCTAGTTACGGATGGAACATATTAAAATAACATTAATAAATCATAATTTTTATGGGTTTAAAGATTAATATAAATTATATTTTTGATATTATTTTGAGACGACATACTTCTACACGTTCTACACAAATTTCAAAACATGTATTTTAGAATTTTTTTATTACTGTTTTCCGTTAAAGTTTTTGCGTCCTGATGTGAAAATTAAATTTTTATATTTAACTTTATTTAAAAATGTATTAGTAGATGATTAGTTATAGTAGTTATTACAAGGAAATAAATAATACAATTTTTGCAAAAAATTTGAGAGCCTGCTAAAAATAATAAAATTAATGTTAATATTTTTAATTCAGTTTTTTAGTTTAAAAAAAATAATAAAAATATGGATGATGTTTTATGATTTTTAGTTTAAAGTTCAAAGTCTTTTATAATAAAAAAACAGTTTAGAAATTTTTAAAAATATTTTTATAATATTGTAAGTATTTAACGTCAAATTTACTTTATATCAATTATTTTATTACATAAGACGTTGAGAGTAGTTAGGACCCCACAGTGAGGATTATTGTATTTAATAGCAGATTAATTTTAATTTATAATTAAATAAAATTTGATAATAGTTTGAAAATTTATTATTTTATAACAATATATTACAAATAAATAAGATTTATGTCGTTAATATATGAAATTCCAACATACAAAAAGCTGATTCCTTAATATAAAGAAGAGTGACTCCAGAAACAATAGTTTTTTAGCCCCCTTGGAGTTCGCAGATTTTCGTTTAATTAGTGGTTCAAATTCTGATGACATATTAATAAAAAAAAGGAGTGGGACACAAGAAAAGTTTCAAAGGTATAGTGTTAATTATTTAAAGGCGCTCAACAAAAATCGCAAATGGTAAAAATTTTGAAATAAAAAATTTGGGGGACAGGTCTACCCACACTGTCTACTTCCCATTGGCTGACCTTAAAGATTAGAGACTACTGTACGTAAATAAATCTTTTTTCATTTCAGGCGATTCCTCCCTTGGGCTCCCGATAGAGGCTTTGCCCCTTACACCATACCGGGGGCTTCATCTTCTGTACCTAAGGGTGGAGGCTCCACCCTTATCAAAGGATAACATCATTTGTTCTCAAAATATACGAGACAAAATATATTTTGGCAAAAAACTAATTTTTTCAAGTTTATTATTTCGTTTTTCTTTTTTTTTTTTTTTTAAATCTACTTAATAAATTTCTAACACTGACTGACTGTCAGACAACGCACAGCCTAAACTGTTGGGTTTAGAAGAATGAAATTTTGCATAGGAGTTCTCTATGTAACGTAGGTGAGCACTAAGACAGGAATTTTGAAAATTCGTCCTCTAAGTGGGTTTAATAGTGGATGAAAATTTGTATGGAAATACGTCATTTTTAAAATTAGAGATATATAAAAATATGTTACTATGGCTATTAAAATAAACAAAATTTAATAAATCGTGGAAGTTGGTATTTAGGCTTTTGAAAACACTGAAAGTAAGCAGAAAGTGATCACGCAGATGATGACGATGGAAAAGCCCATCGGGTATACGGCTAGTTTTGTAATAAAATACTAGCGTTTTTAACATCACGGAAGGTTCTTAGGCCATTATATAATAATGTTATGGTAAAAAGTCCATATAATCTATGTTATCTTAATAAAGTTAATTCCGTTTTTTTACCACAAAAAACAAACCGCTAATCCGAATTTGCTGAAAACTTTATCCGGTCTTCATTTTCTGATTACGCATCTAATGAAATTAGTCCAGAATTGATATTATCATTTGTTCTCGAAATATGCGAGACGAAAAAATTCACGAACGAACAACCTAACGAACGCACACACAGAGATCACGCTAAAAACGATGGATTTGGATTCTAGTGACCTTGAAACGTGGAGATATGTCAAAATTAGCGATTCGTAAAATCGGACCCATTACAATAACTTCCTATGGGAAGTTAAAAATTATTTAAATATGCCCAAACCAGACTTGATAAACACTTCTGATAAATTTTATTTTTAATGAATTTCTTATGTATTTCACTAGTAAATAATGGAGTATAAGTGTAGGTGGATAACATTAGTTTCGGAAGTGCAATAAAACGGAGCGTTTGGACGTTTACATATGATTTTTATAAACTTTCTTATATATTATGTATTTGATTATTTAGAGGAAAAAATATATACATATATGACATTCCGGCGGCTGGCAGTCTAAATTAGCATGAATTCAAATTTACTATATACTAGTTTTTGTCTGCGACTTCGTCCGCGTAATAGAGTCTTTGAAGGTTAACTAATTATATCCACTATATCGTCATTAATTTCACGCGGACGAAGTTACGGACAAAAATTAGTTTCTGTATACATTTTCATTCCCTATTTTACCTTCTTAGGGGATAAATTTCCAAAAATATGTTCTTACTGTGCATATACATTACATAAGGAACTCCCGCGCAAAATTTCACCAGTGTAGACCCAACAGTCTTCTATATAAATTTTCATACTCTATTTAACTCCCTTAGGCGATACATTTCATGTATCTTGTAGCACTTCTTCGAGGTAAAGACGAATCCAACGGGATATTCTTTATTAAAATCCGTCAAGTCGTTTAGACTACTGACTGAGCCTTAGAAACAGAGCTCTATTTATCTCTAAGTTTCTGAAAAAAATCTGAATTATTCTGGTACGTTAATTCTATTTACCTCCCATAATGGTCTTCAAACAATAAACTATTAACTAAATTACTTATAAGAAATTATCAGTTTTTCCCCGTTTCAGTCAACATTTACTATAAGTACGTTTCGTTCATTCAGTACGATTCAGTCAACATTTACTATGAGTACATGACCCGCTATTTTCATTAATTATGAACAAGAACTGAGAAAATAATAACTATAATTTTTCTATGATTTAATCGACGAAATATTTTAATTTTTTGGTAAAGAATTATGATTATTTCCCTCAACGAATACTCGTAATATGTCAGAACGAATACTGAAGTAAGAATAAATATTCTGTATGATATGCTGCCGTGATATCTGTATGTCATGTGTGTATCTAAATTCGCAGCGGGAACTGCGATGTCTTGAAGAAGAGTATTCTTACGTAACGTAATACCTAAGAATAATAGCGAACAAATTATATGGAATTGGATGTGCATGCACCAAGATATGATGCTTCGGTATGGAAGTGTGGTTGTGTGTGTTCCGTGTCTGAGGTGTATTACAAATTGGATCAAATAATTCATGAATAAGCGTAACAAATGATTTTTCCAGTCAGTGGTGACCAAACAAAAGACAAAAAAGAGTTTCGGATAAGCTTCCGAAAACCAGAAACTTGAGAAGTTGAGCTGAAAGACTGTGCAGTTCTCTATTTTAGGCTCAAACGTTTGTCAGTAAAAGAATACAAGTTAACGTTTATAAAATACTAAATTTTTAATTGAATAAGATTAATATTTCAAGAGGCTTGTAAACAAGCAATAAAATCGGTACATATTCGTACATTTTATAAGATATTGCTGAATATTGTGGTCTAGCCACATTTCGGATATATGTTGTAAGCAATTTATTATGGCCGGCCAATATGTAGCTATAGATATATCGCGACACTTTTCAGCTACAGGATAGCTGAAGATCTGGGACGTGCCTTCACGTAGCAGTAATGGTCAAATGTGAAAAAATGTTCTTAACACGGCATACATACTGTACATAGTATTAAATATTAAAAAATAATAATAAAGAAGGTTCTGGATTTGGTCCTAACTTTAACAAAAGGGAAACTCTTCAAAATTTTAGCAGGGAATTATCGGTATTTATTAAAAAAAACTTCACTGGAATGTCAAAGAGAGACTTTGAATATTGAATTTAAAAATCAATACTAATGATGAGAAGACTGTGACGTTCTTAGTTAAAAATTTGATTATCATAGAGCCCATAAAGTGAGAGCAGAGAATTAACCTACTCAAATAATATTTATATACTAGCTGTATCCGCGCCGTTTGCGCAACGCATTGTATAAAATCAATGAGAAGTATTTAAGTGCAATAATTATACAGAATTTTACCGTAATAAAAAGTATCTCATATATTGACACAGGTAATAAGTTAAGACCATACCAAATTTAATAAAAATCCGTTGTATAGTTTTGTGTAATGAGTGCATATGCTAAAAATGATTTTCAATTTTCCCGTCGGAATGAGACATTTTCCCGGAATAAAAAGTATCTTAGATGTTGACCTAGGTAATAAGTTATCATCACACCAAATTTAATAAAAATCCGTTGTACAGTTTTTGCGTAATGGGTGCACATGCTCAAAATGATCTTTTTATTTTCCCGTGGGAATGAGACATTTTTCCGGGGTAAAAAGAATCTTATCTGTTGACCCCGGTAATAAGTTATCATCACACCAAATTTCATTAAAATCCGTTCAGTATTTTTTGCGTGATACGTGAACAGACAGACAAAAATTTTTTTCTATAATCTTAGTGGAAAGAAGGCTTTTGCGCTCTGTGAAGAGAGCGCAAAATGTGTGTTTGCCGGAGACCCTCGTTGCCGGGCAACAAAGTACTACTTTGCGCTTTAAAGCGGAAAAGTAATACTTCGTCGCTCGCTCAACGTATATTTAATTACAATATACGTATATTTAATATACATTTAATTACAACGGGGTGGGCGTTGTTTCTTTTCTATGCTAACAAATAAACAGATTCTAGAATTACTATTTTTATGGTAATCAAGTGAAATATTAATTTTATTAAATTTCAAAATAACTACAAAATATTAATTAAAAATAATAATTAACTATAATTAATAAATAATAAGAATAAAAAATTTTAAGAAATCTATACATATATGATGGAAATATGCAAGAGTGACAATGATTTCTCAAGTACACCTCTAGATATTTCTGAAGTTGCAAAAATTATAACATTAAAGTAAATATTAACGTCCATTATTATTTTTTCAAGTATCTTTTAAATAAAAAATACATTTCATAAGATTGTAGAAATAATTTTGCGTGTAATTTGAGCACAAAATGACATTGTTGCTCTAATGAGAATAACGCAAAGTGCACTAATGAGAATAACACAAACTTGGTGCTCTTAATACGACAATAACTATAAAAATTGCTATTTTGATATCTACATCGATAACTATTCACAGTACCAATACAATTTTCAAAAAGTATTCCATGTACAGAAATGGTCTAGTTACAGTTTTATAATATGTATAGATTTTCGCCCAGGGACTAATAACACGCAAGCCAGTAGTTGGAAAATGAAATATATTGCCGAGCCATACGGACATATTGCCAGAAATATTTCTGAAACTCAATTATTGTAAGTACCCGGTATCGTCGACCACGGTTTGATAACTGCTGTACGATGCATATCTCACGTCGTATGTAGAAAACACGTACCTATGTATGCGAGGATGTTCCAGCACCACAATAAGAACAACTTTATTATTTTTTTCTATGTTATTATTATTATTATTATTTGTGGAATGAAAACATTGCTTCGTCCTTTCAATGCTCAACTTGACTCAATTCAACTCAACTCAACTCGAATAAAGAATAAAAGGCGACGATTGAAACGCATAATAAAAAAACTTTAGGGTTGTTGCAGTTACAACCATGGTGAATGAATTTACACATATTTATTATTTACCAAGTGTTGCTTTTAACTGAAAATAAATTCAGCGTTTTACAAAAAATTTTATATTTAATTACTAGAATTTGGCTTGCATTCAAATACGATTAATATTCAAAGATTTCATTTAATTAGGTAATCGTCTTTTATTGCACTGGAAATAAAAAAGGTACCTAAGATGCGTAAACTATATGAGGCTCCCAAAATCAGATTTTTTTTGAAGCTATTCTTAAGAAATATATCCAGAGAGAATATCATGTTTAATAACATACAGATATTGAGCTTCAAAGTGAATTTTTTTCATATTGCTCTTAACGTGTCAAACACAGGTACAGGTCTAGCACATTTGAAAAGATTAGGTACTCTAATACTTCATAAAAACACTCAATTAAAATTATGGCTACAATGCGATGTATCAACCACTTTTACAGATTTAAACGATTCAATAAGACGAATTAAAAAAAAATATTTCTCAATAAGTAAAATTTTGCTTGAGGTATGGTTCCGGTATTAGAAAACATCGTTCAAAAATTACATGTTTGACACGCAATTGGCGAATTTTTATTGTATGGTGCCAAAGTAAAGACGACTTTTCAATAAAGTATACTGATTTATCTAATAGGAAAGAAACAATTCATTACTATCGATTTAAAATAACTTTTGGCTAATAGTATTGGTCAAAAGTGTACTTTTGACTAAACGAAATATTTTTATTTTAAAATATTTGCATGCATTTGACAAAGCTTTGCTTAACTCGGGAATTCCCAGTGTCACCTCTAGGTGACAGTGATTTGTGATTTTTTTTTACAGACAATATAACAAATTTTAAAAATAAATGTGTTACGACTAAAATTTTAATAATTAGTAGTATTCATGGTTTTAATTTGGCAACACTGAAGTTATGTTAAGGGTCAAATTAATTCTGTTGTTTCAAACGATTTGCTGTTTTATTACACGTGAGTGTATTTTGTGGTATTTTCGCTGTTATAAAAATGTCTAAAAAGTTGGTACTGTTATTATTGTTATAACAAATTATTATTTAAGAATCAAGCTTATAATGAAAGTGATTTTTTGCCGGTAATTTCATACCATTTTATCAGTTCATATTACAAATAACGGCCCGTATGACCTATAATTGACACGCCATTTAAACAAAAACTAAATGGTATTTTTTTTCAATAATTTATTTTTTATAATGTTGAGTACCTAAAGATAAAAACTAGCACAAAATAAGAATATTTTGTCGATAGATCACGGCTTGGGAATTGCCGAGTTAAACTTTGGTTCTTATTTTTTAAGTTGTTTTTAGGCTTAGACAATTTCTTTCAAATAAAAGCCATCTAGCTTTAATTCCCAATAAACCGTAGACAAGTGATTCCCAAAGTGTGTTCCGTAAGCAGTGGTCAAGTGATCCGTGAAAAATTTTTTTTAATATTGATTCTGCGACGAATCTTACGGAAGATCAAGTTATTAAGAGATTGTTTATTTTGTTTGCTCGCCAACTCCATTTGAGCCAGTGTTTGGTATCAATTAGAACTCCCGTAAGAACTTAAAAAGTGTTTCGCGATCAAAAAAGTTGCGAAAACCCTGCCCTAGACTAATAACATCTAGCTCTTACATAATACTAACATCTTTTTATATAGATAGGTAAATATTATTATTATCATATAACACTTCCCCTTCGCCCTCCTATCACAAAAAATATAGTATTTATCCATATTCCAACAAAATATGTTGTGTTTAAAGTACCTTTGATTAAATACTGCAAGTTAAAGTGCTTTTGACTGAGGCTCTTTTAGTTAATATTTAAATGAAATTCGTTAATTAAAACGAGTCTAAAATTTTTTAGGTAAAAATACTATTGACCGATCTCTATGGTCAACTGGTCAAAAGTACTTTTAACTAGTTAAGAGTTCCGACTGTAACATATACACTTTCGCAAAATCGCAAACCCTAGGTTAAGGTAGGAAGTTGAACCACTATTTCTGACACGGATCCTTTGGAACATACTTGGTGAAGTTCGGAAAGGCGCATAGCGACATCTGTTTTCACTGCGAATGAGATGGGAAAAACGTAAGCGAATGGCACTAAACAGACTGAGCGTCATTGAGTTTATGGCTGACACAATAATCAAAATCATGGCCGAATCATTGGGACTCTTTGTACGACTACATTACCAACGTGATGGAGGAAAAATACCGAGAAGCAGGCGGAAACTGAAAAACCTGTATACCTTTCTAACATTGTTTTAGAAGCCATATATGTGTCAACGGAAAAGTTAGGAAATCCTATACCCAACTATAGTTGTTATATCAAAGTTTGTTTTTGTATTTTATATGTGTTACGTATTGCTGCACATTCTTAGCCTTATTTTCAGATGACGGTTTCATGGGTCTACTGAAGTTCTTTATCTTTAAGCAGTGCATCAGGACATTCAAGGAGAGTATTGGATGGGTGTGATTAAAGGATCGTACACCAGATAGCCAGGCGTCTTCTATGAATGTTCTGCAAAAGTGGTACCGAGGAGGAAGTGGGAGTTTTTAATTAGTAGAAGTCCGACTCGTCCAACGAAAAGACCTGTTATTGGCCGTATCACGGGATATTTTCCACCACGACGTTAAAAAAGACCTTAGGTTAAAAATCAACTATTGTAATTACTACACGCCTCACTGGGTTGGCTTTTGATACACTTGAAAACGTTTAAATAGTATAAAATTTCAAACAATATACAATATAAATTTTTATGGGTTGTGACGTCGATCAAAATGGTGACTGAATCTGGTGACAATATAGGTACTGTACGTGTTTATAATGTCACCCGATTCAACAAAATTGGATGTCGATGAACAGAAAATGATAAGTGACGACACCAACTTTATACTACCAGATTTCATTTTCATCATTATTTTTGTTCTCGAATTTATTATTTTTCTTTTCTTATTTAGACGTACATAGGTACATAATATATCAGATATTGTTTATTTTAAATTTAAATGTACGCTTATATAGACAGTAGATATGTATTTTCACTATTAATAAAACTACATAAATTTCCACTCAATGGAGTAGTTTATCTAAAATGCTTTTAAACACAAATGCCTTTATAATTAAATATTAATTTGTTTAACTAAGCTTACATAATTGTTTAATTAAGATTTATTTAATGATTTAATTTAGCGTGAAACAACAGCACGTTTATATGAAATCATAATTGAAAATTATATTTTATTAAAATAAAAAAAATGACGTTAAAAGAGAGATTAATTAAATTTTTGTATTTTATACATATTATGTACTAAATAAAATACTTGTTACTCATGGTTTCAAGTAGTGAAAGAACAAACAAAAAAAACCCAATTATTTGCTAAGATTTTCTGTCATTCTACTAAAATTCAAAGCTAAAAATGATTATTTATGATGCAGAAGGTGCTATAATTTTCTGATCATGTTGTCTAGGTTGTCTACGATCATTTAAAATTATAAATTACGATGACTACAAATTTTCATGTTTGCAATGTAACAAAATTGAACAAATCATCTCGTATGTTTTTCATAAATGAAACATAGGAGATTTTGTATCTTTTGGTCATTTTATTTCTTTTAAGTTGGCAAACGTTTGTAGTTTATTGTAACTATATAGACCATTTCCAAAACCTTTAACGGACATGTAAAAGTAATTTTATCTATATTTTACAGCGTAAATTGATCGAATGTTTTTTAACTAATTTTGAGTTTGACAATGGAATTTGAGTTTTTGTCATTTGATTAAAATCTGCGTCATATAATTTTTGCTTCGGTTAACGGAGATATAAAAAGCACTTTACCTAACAAAAGGTCAAGGACAGTCAATAACGAGTATATAGTTATTGAGATCAATGTACTCCTTTTTTATACACCTTCTCACATAAAAAATGCATGATGATGTTTTATGTACAATCTTTTCTTTTCAGAGGGACAGTTCCTAAAACACAATAAAAAGTAATTCGCGAAAATTTCTTGTTTTTCAATCCTTTTGTCCACTGATCAGAAACTATTAATTTGGCAAGAAAACGTTTCATACACAACTAAAACCGGTTCTACACGATGCAATGAAAGCTTGCTGTAACACTGGAGAACGTTTGTTCGATAGTTGGTACAGTGAATGTTCCTGCTACACAGTAAATCAAATGTGTGATGCTTGTCCATATTTCCGCAATAGGCGAGAATGATAACGATGTTGCTATTGCTGGCGCTGCTGTTGTTATATTATTCTGCAACGTATTACTTGAAGAAAGGAGACGTGAAAGGCGTAGAAGATGGTGAATGTTATCTCTTTTCATATGAACGACTCACGTAACCGTTTAATCGAAGCAGCGAACATTTTCCTTCAAACATTGGAAGCATCTCTTTGACTCGGTGCAAGAATATTGACAATGGCCGGCACATGGTCCAGTTCCAACGTTCGACGTTCGCCATTGGACGCTCATATATTTGAATAACGGCTACACGATATGATAAACCACCAAACTTCTAAAGTTGGAAGGTGTTCGTAGTATCGTGCAGAACCGGCTTTCTAAACAACCAAAGAGCCATGCGTGCTTAATCATTTGCACTTGTTCTGGTAGATTACGGGCGAATTACCAATGTTGGTTATGTTCACGTTGCTGTGTCACGTAAATTTCAGATATCTAAAAAATGATAGTTAGGCAACTTGAAAAAAATGTTAAATAATCTCGATTATCTCAGAAATTATCAGATTTATAACAATTTAAAGGTTTATAGTAAAAGTACACTTTTACTTCAAATATTTATAGGAATAAATGGTAAAAAAAAATTACTCTTCAAGTTATTAATTATTTAACCTTTTGAATTGTTACTGGCATATACTATTTGCGGTAACTTTAGTTACATTAATTATGCATTATTCTAAATTGGTATATTAAATAATCCGACTTTCATATAAACTATTAACTAAATAGTTAAAATAGATTAATTCCATTACCAGTATATGCCAGGTATTCAGCAGAGTTAATCAAACGTTGTTAACCGTAACAGTTATATCTAATGACACATCGGCATAAAGATTTTCATTCATAATTCACGATAAATTTTGGCATAGTATCGCCAAGAAGAGAACTTTAAGCTTTATTATAATTTCTAACAAAACGATATGACCGACAATACCAACAAAAAGCGGAAAATTCATAAAATTAATTATGACATTAACTTTTATAATCATATACATATATCAGTGGTTTTCAAATTTTATGATCCGCCACCCCTCTTTGCACTTAAATGTGTAAAAAATGCTTAGGGTATGTAATCTGTAATCAGTTGTTCTGTGACCCCTTCAAGTAGTTTTCGCGACCCTCCTGAGGATCACTTCTATGGCCCGTTGGAATACATGTGTACAAATCTTGGATATCAAAACTGATCAAAATATATTTATTTGGAAATTTCAAATAATTTTAATAATACACAAAATTTGATTACGGATCTTTTAAACTTGAAATTTCCAAATAAGTATATTTTGATCAGTTTTGATATCCAAGATTTGTACACATGTATTCCAACGGGCGAATTGTTAACACTTTTAACGGAATTTTTTCTAATAACCTTGCCAACACCCCGGATACTCCTAACCTGGAAGCAATGATACAATGTGCAAAATTACTTTTAAACAACAATTATTTTCAATTTAATAATAAATTTTACTCACAACAATCTGGTTTACCCATGGGCGCAAAATCCTCTTCTTTCTTTGCCAATTTTTTTTATGAATTATTTGGAAAATTTAATTTTGGATTCCGGAAATCCTCTTATACGTAATATCTGTTTTTGGAGACGTTATATCGACGACATTTTCGTAGTATGGTCTGGTACAACAACTCAAGCAATGGAATTTTTAGATTTTTTAAATACTTTTCATACCAATATCAAGTTCACAATAGAATTGGAAACTGATAGCAAACTTAATTTTTTGGACATCACTATTAAAAAGGATCAATTCTCAATGGGTATCGAGTTTTCGATTTTTCGTAAACCTTCTCAAACTGATCATTGCATACCGTCCGATTCTAATCATCCTCTGATTCACAAAATGGCGTTTTTTAATCACGCCTTTCATAGACTTTTTTCCTATCCTCTTAATAAAGTTAACTTCTGTAAAGAAATCGAAACAATTATTCTTATTGGTAAACAAAATGGCTATGACTTAGATTTCTTATTTAAAATGTATGTTAAACATTATAATAAATATATAGATTCTTTACTTTTTCCGAATTTATCGAATACAAAGAATCAGGTCACAACGAGATATGCGTCCATTCCATTTATCTCCAATCAATCCACTTTTTTCAAAAAAAATTATTTGACCATAAGGATTTAAAACTTAGTTTTTCAACAAAAAACACACTTGCAGATTACTTCGTTAAAAATAAGAATTCCATATCACCACTCCAGAGATCGGGCATTTATAAGTTTACGTGTGACGGCTGCCAATCGTTTTATGTGGGTCAGACTGGCCGCAAATTCTCAAATCGGTTTTCAGAGCATCTATCAGCAATAAAATCTGCAAACACAAAAAATTTCTCAGCCATCGCCGAACATGTTTTAAATACAGATCATAATTTTCAATTGTCAGAAAATTTTGAAATCCGCCATTTTGCTAATAAGGGTTATTTGATGGATACGCTTGAGTCACTATCTACTGCGCAATACCTACAACAACACCATGTCACATTGAATGATTGTGCGCAGTTGCCACATCTGGACGACTCTAAAAAAGTAATGTTGTGTATTTTAAACTCATTTCAAAATAAGCATTCAATATAATCAGACAACCTTTTTGTTTAATTATTGTGTTCATAACAATTTTTTAATTTTTAATTATTACCGATGTGTTTTAATAGTCTAAATCATTTTTTAACCAGTGTTTTAAACAAAATTCTCATAAATTTCAATAATTTAAACTTGAAGTGCTCAATTATCTATCAGTATATTATGATTAATCGAATTTTTTCGACCTTTTGGTCAATTGTTGATGTGTTGACACCTCGTTTTCTTTGTGTCCCATTGTTTTTTAGCAATTGGGTGTGGTTCAATTTGATAGAATGCTCTGGAATCGTTCACTCATTAAAATTAATCTTTATTCAACTTTTTCCAACTTGTACTCGATAATAATTTTCTTCTTTTTCTTTCTTTTTTACGTCGTTTTGCCAAAATCTTTGAAAATGGCCACTGGCCGAAACATGTAAGATTTTTTAAAATTTAGTTTGACATTTATTTTTCATTTTTAATTGGTGATGTTTTTAGCTGATTTTTTATTTTGATTTTTTGTTTTTTGACTCGTGTGACAAGGATATGTAGTATCATATTCTTAATCCACAACGATGGTTTTTCGTTTTTGATCATTGTGCAGGAAGTCGTTGTTTTATCAGATTTTATTTAATCTACCTGTAGTTGAAAATTTTTAAGTTATCATCGACCAACCTTTAACTTCTCGCAAGGGCAAATTTGTTTTTTGACTGAACTGATAATACGTGATTTTTAAAAGATTATATTGCTATTATGTATATAAATATTGATTGAAACTGCTTTAAAGTGAACACTTATATCAAAAATATTTCAGTCAATCTAAATTTTTACTGAACCTTGTATAATACAAATCAAATCAAGTTTTCGAATATTAAACATAACGAATTCGATTTACAAAATTCGTATACATACATTTATTATTATGTATATGTGGGCATATATAGAAATAATAATCGTAAAATTTGAAAATTTGTCACACATTCTTACCTCTGGTATCCAATAAATAAATTTTCAAAAATAAAATTGGATTATGATTATTAAATTATTGCATCGAAACAAGCAACGTCATGCTAAATATGTATACAACATACGACTATACTGTACATGTGTTTGGATGTAGATACATAAAAAACTTTTACAAAAAATACAAGCAGAGAAGAAAATGTCAGTGAATTTATTGCGGATTAAATATGTACAGTGAACATTTTTTTATATGCTTGAAACATCGCTGTGTTGCGCCGCGTCGCACTGGCCAGTCTGCTGTACGGAAAATCACTGAACAAATATACCCGAACCTCATGTGACACGGCGACTCACATTTATGCATGTGTATAAAGAATTAAGGTGTTATATTCATTTATTTATTGGAAAATCGCTTTCGCTTTCTTTGAGGAAATCATATTAAGAACATTCACACAAAATTTCATAAGAATCAGGGTATTATTTAGAAAGTTATGTGCATTTGGGGAACATGACTTTGAGTA
This sequence comes from Brachynemurus nebulosus, assembly GCA_035578155.1. NCBI lineage: Eukaryota > Metazoa > Arthropoda > Insecta > Neuroptera > Myrmeleontidae > Brachynemurus > Brachynemurus nebulosus. Next base: position 31,959,817 of record JAPWDM010000002.1, read on the forward strand.
TAATTTCTTAGTCCTTGCCGCAGTTGAATAGAGTTATTTTATGTGCCTGGTATGCTCGACATTAGCGCTAGATGGTTCTTTTTTAGTTAAAATATATCAGAAAAATTCTAATTCATTTTCATGCTGAATTTGACAGTACCAAGGATTTCTATTTGGTTTGTCCGTGTCATCGTTTTGTTTTCTAAATTTTTCTTCCCTGAAGATGACCAATTAGTCGAAACCTATTAGGATTTTGTTGATTTAAAATTGACTTTGATACCTACCTGGATACTTGGATTATTGCAGGTTGTCATCTTCCATTACATATTCAATTTAATATTGCCTGTAGTTTGAAAAACTTTATACTCAAAATTATATATTAATTAATGGTGTAGTTTTATTTAATAGTTATTTGTGCATTAAGAGCTCGAAGTGGTACATTGCCGCTCGATTGAGAATGTTGACGCGCTACGCCACCAAGCGAAGCGCGTCATTCTCATGAGAGCGGCAATGTCATTTTGTGCTCGAATTACACACATAATTTTTTCTACAATATTGTAAAATGTATTCGTTTTACTTAAAAACTACTTGAAAAATAATAATGGACGTTAATATTTATTTTGATTTTTGCAGCTTCGGAAGTATCTGGAGGTGTATTTGAGAAATCACTCAAAATCACTATAAAAATAACATGAAGTTTAAATTGTGTTTATTTCTTGTCATTATAATATATCACTGGTTGCCATAGAAAATACAATCAACACCTACGCTATTTGTAATTAAATATATATTGAGCGAGCGACAAAGTATTACTTTCGCTTTAAAGCGTAAAGTAACAGTCCTCAGCAAACACATACTTTGCGCTCTCTTCACAGAGCGCAAAAGCCTACTTTCTACTATGATTGTAGAAAGATAAATTTTTATTTTAGTTCTCAAAAAAAGAGGAAGAAAAAAGTGAAACTATTTTACTATTTTTTGACGTAAGTACATATAACTTTATTTTGGTATTTTTGTTCTATGCAGACGTAGAATAAATTATTCGAGGATATCTGATTTTATTGATAAGATATCAACTGATGAATTATATGGCAATTTAGAACTTACGAGTTGAAAGAGCACTGGGCGGGATAAACTAAGATGAGGGATTCTTTTTTTGTAATATTTTTCTAAAAGAGAAATTTTGTTTGTACTTCTACTCGTAGTAGATAAATGTATCATACTAATTCGAATGTACTTAAAGTGCCGTGTTATCTGGGCGTGTGTTGTATCGTCCATTGCCCGATGTACGCTCGGTATCATGTTGAAATAAAACGCGGTAAGAAATATTCTGTTAGGATGATGTTAATCTTTAATAAAACGCCTACTACCCATTTTTTTCTGATATGCATAACGAAATCTGTTAAAATATCAATTTTAATTTTATCTTATGTCTTTTTTTATGTGGTATGCAGCACATTCATAACTTAATGTGATATCATTTGAAGCCAACACCATGCATGGAGTTACCGACATTTTTTCCTTTGATTTAATGTTGAGTTTGATACCTACAACTGTGCACAGCATTACTGAGTAAGATTAGCATTTGAATTTCCTGTAACTGAGAAACTTGTCTACTTATTGCACTTTCACAATAAAGTATGTATAGAAGAAGTTCTGAGTAATGCCAAATTTCTCCAGTATAGCAAACTTTTTGTAAGGTTTTGCTTCCACTCTAGCTCCGCGTTCTTCACCATTAAATTTTATTACATTCGATCTGAGCAATGTCGGCGATTAAAAAGAAAAAAAATTGGCTTTTTGTATTTGTACTTTATAGTGAACGATTTGATTTATTCATGTTTCACTTTAGTTGCAATAGCTGGTTTTCTCATGGCATTATTCAGATGGAGCGAAATCTATAGGTACATATAATAAAACCATTTCTGTACATGTAAAATTTTTTGAAAATTGTACTGGTACTGTAAATAGTTATCGATGTGCATACCAAAACAGCGATTTACCAAAATTTTTGTTTGTCTGTCTGCCTGTCTGTCTGTTCACGCATCACGCAAAAACTATTGGACGGATTTTAATGAAATTTGATGTGATGATAACTTATTATCTGAGTCAACATCTAGGATACTTTTTATTCCGGGAAAGTGTCTCATTCCCACGGGAAAATGGAAAAACCATTCTGAGCATGTGTATGCATTATAATAATACGCCATGCGAACGATATCGCGGGTACAGCTAATATTAAATATAATGAATCGTGGTAATTATCTCGTTTCACTACAACTGAGTGATGCCAACAATTAGAAAGACAGCCATTCTTTTGTTACGGACATGACATATTTTCGCACTTTACACGCCTTCTCATAAAGGAAAAAAATAGAAGTTATCGTTTTCTTATAAATTTTCAATACTAATAAGCAGATAGACAAATGTGTACCTACACAATATTTGTACTGAATATAAAATACATAACATTATTAGTTTTAATACTAGAGCTAATAAAGTTTGTGTTACGGACGTGACAAAAAGTACCTTTTTGTCGCGTCCGTAACATATCTCTAGCATTAAAACTAATAATGTTATGTATTTTATATTCAGTACAAATATTGTGTACACATTTGTCTATCTGCTTAGTATTGAACATTAATAAGAAAATAATAACTTCTATTTTTTTTCTTATGAGAAGGCGTGTAAATGTGCGTGAGAATGTCATGTCCGTAACTAAAGAATGGCTGTATATGTATCAGTTTGAATATTTTTAAGTAATTAATTTTACCTGCCAGTAGGTAACAAGTCGGGACCGAACTAACCTACGACCCTTTTTCAAGATAAGATTAAAATCTGACCGCGGGAGCGAACTAGTAAGCACCCTTTTTACTTCAAAGAGTATGTTTCAAAAGAATGGCTGAAGAACGAAATTTTTTGATTCTCGTGTTTCCATGATGTGTGATTGCGAAAAAATTTAGGTCCATTTTGTTTGTATGTATATATACAGTATGTATAGGTAGGTATATTCATTTTAGTGAATTTTCGAATCGATAATTCAGCTATTACAGCCATTGTCATGATGTGACTTGAGCCCGAGACTATGATAGATATTTGTTTTGAGGTCCCTAGAAGTCGAAAATGAATCCACTAAATTCTTTTGAATCATTATCTTATAGTTCCACTCCTCTACATTCCACCCCTGCACCTTATTTCCCTTATTGTTGCGTTTTGAAAAAAAGTGTATTTAAAAAAGGTACAACTATTTTTAAACGTACTATCAGTTCTAGCAATTACGGTATGTAATTCTGGACCACTCTGCATATAAATTTTAGTGAATGTCGTCCTGGGCTCCGATCTCTCCACTTGCTGTAATAGTTCGAAAATTCGCTAAAACTTGTTTAATAGCCAACAATTCATTTTTATTTTTTTCCTATACAAATGAAGGAAATATTTAATTTTTATTGTTTAGAAATGGTGTTACTGGAATGAGAGTGATTATTCAAATGGAGTGACCTAAAACTTGGCTCGAAGAAATTTTCAGTTTTAATTGTTTACGTATTTGTGGTTTAAGGAACGATTCAAAATCTCATTGTATGGTGGAGGTACTAGGACTCCTGCTAAAGTGTAGGTGAACGAACTTATTTGGAGTGGCATAACTCAGAGCTTTGAATGTGTTATTGTTTTTGAATAGTTAATTTCAGTTCGAATGTAGATCATTTGGCGGAATTATAATAGATAAGTACCTATATTTTTCAGACAATTCATTTTAAAATAAAAATATAATCCCGCCGGCAATATTGTTCTCTAATCTTGATTTTATTAACAATTGAATCGCGCATAGATATATTTAAGATAAAGCAATCTAACCAGTGTATCTAACTTTTAAACATTTATTGCCTTTAAGATATAAAAATTAATTTTAAGAAACAATAATCCATTAAACATACATATGTAGAATATGAATGGGACGGGGGAGAATTTTGAAGAAGGAAGAGCGTCAAGTGAGATAAGGATAACGATAATCATATTATTTTGTATGGAAGATGACAAGGGTAATGGAAAGCGAGGGTGCTGTGTGTATTTTTATTTGTTGTCGAAAAAAGTGAGTTTATCATCTTCGATGGATTGCTTGGGATGGGATGTTTGTTAGCACAGCACACTCTATTATAATAATATTGATTAGCATGAATAAGTGAATCATGAAGTTTACTGGCGAAAAAAAAATCAAACTGATGGAGAGGATAGTTTACTAGTTTAATGGCGAAGCATAATGAAAACAATATTTTTATTCCAGCAAACAAGAAGTTGTTTTCAGAAGAGATTCAATAAACTTTTCATTTCTCAATTTGTTTTCATTTCACCCCTACCGTAGCATCTTGGATAACTAACAATTAGCGAATTTTTGGTTATAATATTATTTTTAAAAATTGAAAAATAAAATTTTGTCACATATAAAAGTTATTATAATTTCTACTATCCTTTTTCAATATATTAGATAGTAGATCTTGTGAGAGATAGCTATATTACGAGTTTGTCCAAAACTTAAATTTATGTGAGTGAGTCATTTCCAGTTGTCGTTCTTTTCACTATATCTCATTTTAAAGCTTAATATTTCGCAAACGAAGCTTAAAAATAAAAAATGGTAAAAGAAATCTCAACTACACATTCACAGTAAAAAAAAAATTGTGTTCTGCGTAAAAAAACTAGTGATTAAAATTTTTGTGTTGAATAAGTAACACAACCCTGCGTTAATGTAACATTTCGTGTTTGTGTTAAATGAAAATATTAACACAAATTTCGATTTAACAGAATAAAAATGTTAACCTTTTTTGAACAATAAAGAAGTAACACAATATTGGTGGAGAGCAAAAGAATGCTATAAGCGCTATAAGTGCCTAACTTACATTAGAATATATATCTACCAAAATATACATAGGTATATATAATAAAAATACCCCTGTCGCAGCATCCTGCATAACATAGCGAATTTCCATTTACAAAAGTACGTTTTTCTCGGAAACTAGTTGATATAGAGTAATTGTAAATAAAGACACCTTCTTTATGTGATTTTTCCGCCTCATTCCGCCAAATTTTTTTTCACGAAAAATGTCCAAAACCCCGTAAACGTTTTCACGAAATTTCTTAAAAATAAGATGTTTCGTTCTTGAGTTATCGTGCGGACACTTAGTAAACATATATATAAATGTGTTGTACTGTTGTTTGACAGTTACTGTCAAACAACAGTACAATTACAATGTACTCACAATAAAAATTTTTTAAAAAAATATTATTTTATTTAAGACTTAATTATTAAGTTTAATATCTTTAAAGTCAATTATTATATATATAAAACTTTTTAATAAAAAGTTCCTTGTTTTTTCTTTTTATCAATTTTTGACAATTTTCTTATGAAATGCATATTTGGACAAAAATATACAGAAATGTATATGCAAAAGTTTAAATGAAAGGAACTTGAATATAATTAATTAAAATTTTGGTCACTGAAGAAGGGACATATGTTCCGAAATGTACATTTGACTAATGAAAAAATAAATTGTTTTTCTGGAATTCAACTCTAATTATTGGGGTCCTGAATATCCGGTTCCTAAATCATTGGGTAATTGGTTAAAACGAAATCATTAAACTCTTGAAATCCCAATTAAAACTACGTTGATTAAAAATAAAAATAACTTACCTAAACAAAACACTGACGTAAACTACAAACTGGCGTACATATCAACCCCATACTAGCTTCACGTTTTCCCTTCGTCGCAGTAGACAAGAAACCGCAGGGTTTCCCGACCTCACTCTACTGTTAGAACCTTGAACTAAATTATGGTATAGGTGTTCAGTCGATAATGTTACTGACTAATTTAAAAACGTAGTTTAAAGTTTACCTGGGGTAGATTTCTACCCCAGTTTGTCGTTCTAGGGTTAACTTTAATAAAAACAAGTCGTCAAGTGCAAGTTGTACTTGCGCTAACAGTGTTCCGTACAATCAGTTGTTTCTAGGAATTTTTTATAACGGGATGTGAAGGTGGATAAAATATTTTTCCTAATAAATAAATTTTATTCCTAAAGTATAACCCATTTTTTGATTTCAGAACGATCGTGTTCGTATGTGTCACATCGTGAACGTATGTGTCCGGACTGTTTTAAGAAGTTTTAGTTATGACCACTGATGGTGAGGGACATTACTTAGTGCGTGTCAAACACGCACTTGACGATTTTTTATTATATTGTTTTAAAGAATATGAGTTGATCAGTCGATGATTGGTGTATACGATAGCGTGGTCTGAATGACCAGCAACACACATAATGAAAGGGACTCACCGCACACCATGAATTCCACTTTGCCGCCACTGACCGCTCCATATATTATAAATGTATACTTAATAAATATATCAATACTGAGTGATCCAAACAATGTATGGAACATTTTAAACAAATTATACGGTTCCAAAACTCAAGTAACTGTGGGTATTATTAAAATTGCCCCACTAGATTTTAACAAAACAATTAAAATATCTGATCGTAATTTTCAAAACACCTACAAGTTTTTAAGGCATTATATTTTTTTTATTTATGGTCACCTAAAATGGGACGAAATTACTGAACCATCTGGTATCTACTTTGATCATATTATGGGCAACTGGACATTCCTAGCCATCCATAATTTTAAATGATTTTTTATTATATTTTTATTTTTTATTCAAATGTTTTACAGATAAAATATAGGTACTTAACTAAATAAATTCTTGTTAATCTGCTCAGTCGTTCATCTTTCTCCACATACTGTTAATTACTTAAAAAAAGACAAAGAGGTATGTCATTGTAAGAATAAAATTAATCAGGGAATCGGAACTATTATCTTGATGATTTAAGAAGACATAAAACGGCAAGGAATTTGCTTATTTAAATACATTTTTTTTAAATTGTTGAGGCAACTATAGTTTGGTAAAGATATTATAGAAGCCATTTAACACAGGTTGTAATAAACCATACTAACGGGTCACTATAGGAAGCTAAAACTCTAGAATCTTCCAGCCTGCCACAATCTCGATAGCATATACTTATCTAAGCGTTTATAATGGAATGGAAAATTAAATAGTTCTTTATTACTCATGCGGGAGAACACATTTCTGTACGAAAAATAGCTGTTTGCTAGGGTTGCCAACTCTACCAATGAATATTTCGGGATTTAATGGGAAAAAAATCGAGACGGGACAAGTAAAATCGGGACTGTTAAAAAAAAGTTTTTAATCAGCCAGTAGGAAAGATATTCATTTTATTTGTATTATTTGTTACTAACAGCTACATAAATTTAAACCATGATCTTACAAACCTTTAAACAAAACAATTTTTGAAGGTAATATTACAATAATATTTCTTTATTTTACTTTATTAAATTAAAAATCAAGTTTTTTAATTTTTAGATTTCTATTCTTTTTTTTTTTTTTTTTTTTTTGCTTATCAATTCATCAAGTTGACCGGGCATTGACGTATTTCATGCACGTCAAATAATTTCTCCCATTTTTGGAGGGATTTTAATGAGTAAATCTGGCAACACTGTAAGCTGTATGAGTTATAAATCAGTAGACAGAGTACACTCTATCAGTAGGTACAGAAAATATACTTATTTCCTTGGCCGTCATGACATGCAAGCGCGATAATTTAGAAACAACAATAGCGAGACTGGCGAGATTAAAAATTTAAAAAAAAATTGTAGATGTTAAAAATCGGGACAATTAGCGTCCCGCCACTACTGTTGTTGGGACGCGAGACACAGGCCTAAAATCGGGACATCCCGATTAAATCGGGACAGTTGGCAACCCTACTGTTTGCCCACTGTACTCTTCCCACATACTTTTTTGCGTGCGGAAAGTAAACTTTTCGCACGCAAATTGACAATAAAACACGCAAAGCCGCCTCTTGGTTTTTCATTTAATAAATACTTCATAATTATTTCTACAGAAACCACCAACAAAGTAATTTAAACAATATTTAATTCAGAAAAAAAAGACGAACACTTAAAAATATTATTTTAAAAAGTAATAGAAATGTCAAAAATAGCAGTAATATTAGAAAAAAGTATGTGAAATTCGTAATAAAAAATAGTATGTGCAACTCGTGCGGGATTGTCGATTGCCCACTCAAGCGAATGAGCGCACTCACTACATTCGTGCGCTCAACTTCGCTTTCGTGGGCAATCGACAATTTCCCGCACTTATTTCACAATATACTATTGTAATTTTAATTACGAAAAATGTAATTTTTGGGTAGACTAGTTACTTTTGTATGACGCAATCAAATAAAACGTAAGTAGAAATACAATAATAATTACAACTCCGGTAGTCAATCAATTTCTTTTTGTATAATACAAACATATATCTATCTATTTTTATGATAAACTGTAAAAATATGGTGTATCCTATATTTTATTTCGGAAGCTGTAAAAACTCTAGCCATTAAAGAACCTTATCTTAATGCGTATGCAAAACACACTTGCCGAATTTTTTTCATATGTGTCAAAGCCATAACGTAGTAAAGCCCGACGATATGGAACTTTGTTATCCAAAAAATATTCCCTATTTTGGTATCAACTACGTTCCTTGTATGTGCTAGTACATTACTATTTATAACAAAATAGCAATAAGTGTGGCCGGAGCCACGTAGTCACTGAAACATAAAGTGCTGCTTAGGTTGGTTGAATGACGGCCAATCATTGTTTAAAATTATGAAAAACAATATGTAATAAATATAAGATTTGTTAAGTAATTGTCGCTTTGTCAAATAGATTTGTAAGTTTTAAAAGCGAGAAAAAGTGGTTTCTTTTGCGTAGAAACAGTAGTAAATGTAGTAAAATTTACAAGCAATAAGTTTTGTACTAAATATGTTAATATTGCACAAGGTACTTGCAACAAACTATTTTTGGAAATTTAGAATAAATAAAACGTCGTTATGAGACTAGGGTCTCGGGAAATGTTTCAAAAAAATACAATATGCACTTATAAAAACTTCCACCGGGACAGAACTATTTAAATTAAATAGAGGGTAATTTTTGGTCTATGGTAGATGTTATGAACTTGGTACAAACAAATAGATTTTTAGTAACAATTTTCTTAATCCTGCCACTTCAAATAAAGTTATCAACGTAATTTCAGTGTTTCCAGGTTTCAATATACCGCTAAGTATCGTAAACCTTAAATTATTTACCTTTTATTTTCAACAACCTAACATACTTCAGTATTGTATTTTTTACCTCATACTATACTAACAACTGTGAAAGTATTATACCTTACGCATCTTACTTTGTCTACATAGATTTATTTATTTCAGATTTGCCATTAACAAAGAGTACAAAAGAAATATTGTTATCTTAAAGTTAAATGACACTAAATACAGTTAGTTTTTTTTTCTTTTTTTTTTGAACAGGTTTAGACATACGTAACTATACTTAAAATGTACCTTTTTTACAAATTCGATATTAAGTCACATTTTTTTTCCTATCTATGTTGAAAGTGTGACGACATGATATAACTGTCTGGAGCTATTTTTGAAGTTCGAAATCGTTTCGATCGATTTAGGTGTGTATTATTAACTTGTTTAGTTAGCTAGCTAACTTTTGCCCACCCAGCTTGTATAAATTTATAAATGTCAAACCATTTAAATTAATGAATACACATACATGCAACTTACGTCTTAAATATGAAAAAAGTCATTTTCTTCTGAACGACAAGATTTTTATATTTTGTAATGTAATACAATAAAACAGCATTTATTTTTAGATTTCAATACGATAAAATATGTATTGGTACAATAATGGAAATCGAATTGTCAATAGGTAAAAATCAAAGATAAAATCCTCAAAATATAGATGTAGATATGATATACCGATTAAAATACGCACTTAATAACGGTAGAGTAAAATATACGACTAATTAAGCACTTTCTTCAACAGTAGAGTAAAAATACATTACTTTAGAGAATTTCAGGGCATTCAGCCATCAAAGCGGATGTTATGGTGAGATTTGAGACCGACACTCTGTAGGAAATTTGTTTTCAAGTCATTAGAATTAAATTATAATTTTACGTACTTACTATCATATTTTAGTTGTGTAAAAATCAGAACTTTAGTCAGTGAGTCTCAGAGTAAGCAAGTAGCCAGTGTATAAGGTTAATTGAGTGACCGGACTTTTAGGACGAAAAAATCGATTTTCTTGCTTCACTTACCATAAACAAGGGAGATATTTCAGGTTAGTTTAGAATTTTTACAACTTTAAAACTACAAAATTCCTTGTCATTACTCTTCATTCTGAGTGAAAGTGTAAAAAGTAATTCGAGTGTAATTTAAGTTATAAAAAAATTGATCTGGATGATCTTAATTGTGCTGAATTGAAGTTTTGTCAGTATCATAAATCATCACTAGTGTTACAAACGTTGAGCCTAAATCCATCTGAACTTGTGGTTTTGTTAATCAAAAGCCAATAATTCACATAAGGTTAGATGAATGTGGCCAAAAACAAACTGTGCCCTAAAAATTTTCCTTCAATTAAACAATTTCATTCTACGTACTTACGTAAATAGTGTTACGTACAATCAGTTGCTTTCATGGATTTGTTGTGTAATAACTACCGTACGTTATTTGTGAAATAAACCATAATTTTCGATTTCATAATGACCGTATCTTTATTTTAGCCTGTCAACGCTTACAAGAAAGAAACAGAGATACTTATGGAATGTATCAAGATACGCCGCGTATCAGTAATATCGCACACCGGGTATCAGTAATTATTAGCAACATTGTTATAAAAACGTATAAGTAATATTTTAAGTCAGAATATATATATATATATATATATATATATATATATATATATATATATATATATATATATATATATATATATATATATATATCATTGCAATAGAAGGGCTAAGCTGGTTTTAGTACACTCTACGTCGTCAAAAGTATGAGCACATTTTAACCCAAGAGGTGCTCATACTTTTGAAACGGCAATGTATCAAAACATTAGATACAGTACCGCGTCAAAAGTGTGGACATACCTTGAGTCAAGGTGTGCCCATAATTGTGTCGGCGTAGTGTGTGCTGGAACCCACTCAGCCCTTCCATTCGTGGCTTTTGAAATTATGACATCTAGTTCAAACGTATAAAAAGTACTTTCATTTTCCCACAGGAATTTTCCCACAGAAATAAAATGTTTTCTCCGGGTAAAAAGTAGACTATAACATTGTTTTAACAATATGCAAAGTTGGAATGAAGTCACTGATCCTTTTTTTATCGTTTTAAATATACTTTCCCACGGGAATAAGACTTCTCACTGGATTCAGATATTTTCTCAGCGGAGAGAGTAGTCTGTGTTCCTTTCTAGCCCCGCTGTAAATAATATGCAATGTTTAAAAACAATCTTCCATTTTTTTAACAGTCAGTTGCCATTATTTCATTGTTTCATTTTAAAAACATTTTCCCTCGGGAATCAGATACTTTCTCGGTGTAAAAACCTATGTTTATCGCTATATATCGTTCTATCTGCTAACAAACAGAGTTCGAACAAACTCTAGGAATCTTTTTTTGTTTCATTTAAAATATATTTTTCCACAGAAATGAGATTCCCCACAGGAATGAGATGTTTTCCCAGAGTAAAAATTCGGCTATGTTCTTTTCCAACCCCTCTGTTAACAATATTCGAAGTTTGAAACCAATAATCCGCTTTTTAATAGTTAACTGTCATAACTGTCATAGATTTTCCCTCGAAAATGATTTATTTTCCCGGCTTAAAAGATGGCCTATAACCGTCTCCGTCTCCCAAGCTATGTCTCTGCAAAATTTCAAGTTGATTGGTTAAGTCGTTGAAGCGTAAAAGCAAGTCAAATGAACAAACAAACAAATCAACAAACTCAATTTCGCATTTATAAACGTTAAACAATGAATTTTTAACAACTTTAAAATCACCAGCATACCATACCGTATCAGTTTCCACATTTCTAATTGTAAAAACGATAGACTTCCATTTAAAGTTCCTTCCCCTGTTTCAACCCCCTAAGGGATGAATTTTTGAAAGCACTGAAACTTTTATGTTCAAACCAGTAGCCTAACACCAATTTCCATACATTTTTCTAACTCAAAAAATTACAGATTTCTATGAAAATTTTCATCCCCTATTTTACCCCTTTAGGGGGTGAATTTCCAAAAATCCCGTCTTAGTGCTCACCTACGTTACATAAGGAATCCCTGTGCAAAATTTCACGTTTCTAGGTGACAGACTTCCATTTAAAGTTTCTTCCCTTGTTTCAACCCCCTAAGCCCTGAGGGATGAATTTTTAAAAGCACTGGAACTTCTATGTTCAAACCGGTAACCTAAAACTAATTTCCATATTTCTAACTCAAAAAATTACAGATTTCTATGAAAATTTTCATCCCCTATTTTACCCCCTTAGGAGGTGAATTTCCAAAAATTCCTTCTTACTGCGCACCTACGTTACATGAGGAAAATTACAAATTTCTATGAAAATTTTCATCCCGCATTTTAGCCCCCCCAGGGAGTGAATTTCCAAAAATCCCTTCTTAGTGCTCATCTACGTTATATAAGAAATCACTGTGCAAAATTTGACGTTTCTAGGTGACAGACTTCTATTTAAAGTTTCTTCCCTTGTTTCAACCCCCTAAGTCCTGGGGGATGAATTTATAAAAGAACTGTAACTTCTGTGTTCAAACCAGTAACCTAACACAAATTTCCGTATTTCTATCTAAAAAATTACAGATTTCTATAAAAATTTTCAACCCTTATTTTACCCCCTTAGGGGATGAATTTCCAAAAATCCTTTCTTAGTATTCACCTACGATACATAAGAAATCCCTGTTCAAAATTTCACGTTTCTAAGCCCAGCGATTTGGGCTGTGCGTTGATCGGTCAGTTTCAATCAATCAGTTTTATATATATATATATATATATATATATATATATATATATATATATATATATATATATATATATATATATATATATATATATATATATATATATATATACTTGTACTTATTCAAGTGTAGAAATTGTAATATTATATTGTTCATGTGACAATTCAACAACTGACATATTGAGTTAGGACTAGAAGGACTCAAGGGGTCTATGCCAAGGAAATTATCGATATAATCAAAAAAATGTGCTTCTAGTTCCGGTCTTTATAAAAGCTACTCAGTTGTAATTTAAAATGCATTATTATTTAAAACAGGGTTAATATAATACAAAGTATACTTATATTTTGTTATTTTTGATATTAAAAATTAATGGTTTTTCGACACATTTTTACAGATAACTCAAAATTATGAAAAAACTGTTACCTACTTATCTCAATTTCAATTATCCCCTCTTTAATTTTAAGAATTAAATTTCTAAAATATTTACAAAAATACCCGTCAACATTAATATAACATTAACATAGTTACTGAGAACAACCTCATTAAAGAAAAATTTTGTCACTGGAACTTTCATAAAACCTTACATACGATAGTCCAACTTCAGTACCACTTATTGCGACATTACCCACTGTCAGTGTGTTAACAGTAAAAATAAGTGTTAGTAAACTAGTATGTAATTTAAGAGGGTGACTCACCCCCTCTCTAGTGTTACTCAAATTGAATATTGAAACCGAAAATTTCATTTCTACGTTATTCTAATTGTCTTAAGCTATTTTCCATCAAGAAGAACTTCTTGATCTACCCAAGTAGTACGACTATTCGACACAGTCACCCCCTAGTTAACTACCCCTAGACTTAATATTAAGATATTGAACGAAAACAAGTCAATTAGATTTTTTGACGTAGATTTCAAATCTGTAAATAAAATTTTTATATTGTTTAATTTTCACCCCCTTTTTGCAAAATTAGCCCCCAAATTTTAACCCCCAACCACCCCTGTTGATATAAATTGAACAAATTGCATATCAATAGATAGCTCTTTAAAAAAAAAGCAATATAGCCCATTTAAACTTTTGCTCTATCTCTTACTGTTTTCAATATATTTTAAAAATTAAATTTTTACCCCAATTTTTGAAGAGCGATTTCACCCCTTCAAACCGTTTTTCCGCCGATAAAAAAAATACGTGTCTCTTAGATTTCGACGTAGAATAATATATTTCAGCGGCATTGAAATCGGAGGCGGACACCTGGGAACCTTTCCTTGTAAGAACAACACCACCTTACGTCAAACTGATAAAATTATTATTAATGTTCATTATATAAGTACCGTAAAACCGTCTAGACCCGGACACTTTGCACCAATCTTTAAAGTAAATAATTTCTACATTGACCTACAACAATAAACATTTGTTCTTGACATCATTAGAGAGAGAAAATCATCTCTAAACATCTGTACCAATAAAACCTACGGATTTCAACATTTACTATCTTATTTTACAGGATTACTGTCCTACACTTTTCCAAAGAAATAAAATGTGTGTCTAACTTAGACATGTAATTTTCATCATAACCGTCTTATTGTTTTAGCTTTGATATGTATGTGTTCAGAATTTTATCGCGCATCATTTAATGATGTTTGAAGTTATATTCGATATATATATAAAAAATACATACTATATACATATATCCGTTTAGACCCGGACACATCAGTTTATTACACTATGGCCGCGATTCGCACTGGCTGTAACTTCCACTATCCATACGTTCGATTCCCGCCAGAATGACGCGGTTTATGCCTCCTTCTGGTGTTATATCGCATGTTTCCTTCATAGAGAGGCATACTATGCATTGACACCCCTCCCTTCCCCAAAATGTTTTGAAGCCTTTGACAGGTTCAAAGACATCAGACGATATAAAACACTGTCCTAACCCCGACGGGAGAGATTAGTTTGCATGTAATTACATTATTTAAGTAAGTGCTCGGGTCAAGACCGATTTAGGGTATAGAACCGGGCACTTACTAATTATTTTTTATTTTTTTTATTTTTTTCCTATAATGAAACAAATGGGTCAGGGATATAACAAATAATATACACTCTTTCTAATGGTTATACTTTTATTGGTGATATTAATGACGGAAACATGTACAAACATAAAATTAACAGAAAAAATGTAAAAAAGTGTCCGGGTCTAGACGGTTTTACGGTATATAAATGATAATACTTTGTGTACTATATGTACCACAGAACAAATAGAACGAATATAACTGTCTCTTTTCTGCAATCACTTATGTGGAAGTATGTGCATCTTAGGCTGCTTAGGTGTCAGTTGCTCAGTACCCGTCGTTCAGTGTAAGTCAGTCAAACAACAATAAATTTGATTGTTGAACCGGCACAAGTAGCGTTGTGGTATCACACACATCACATACATGTGTGTGAACCAAAGGTCACGTGACGGCTATCACCACTCACACAAACAGAGTTTACCGCACAAATACAAAGAAAACACCGTGCACGTATACAACATATTTTCTATCTCAAGTGGTTACACAGGTTCCAGTAGTATAGAAATATGTATTTTCTCTCTAGATGCTCTATGATATGTACCATAATATATATGTATGTATAATTGTATATACATATAAGCAGCGCATTTGCATTTTAAATAATTACATATTATTAAAATAAAAGCAATATAATATTTATGTAATTGTATGAAGTGTCATTATTATAAAATGATAAATTTTTGATTACCTGTCACTCATCACAGTTGGCGGGGCAGTAAATAAAAAATTGCACTTGATTAATTAATAAAAATAAAAATAATATAAAAAAAAAAAATTAAGAGAAAATTCAGTCAGCTAATTAATTATATTTATATTGTTACAAAAAATAATTTTGTTCCTACGTTGCGCAAATATTTCAGATATCATTTCTAAATCATTTATGAGCAATAAAATTGGTACATTAAGCCCAAAATATCGCTGAAAACTGCAATGCGGCCATAAAAGGTAATAATGGCCGAATATGTTTGTCAGCGCGTCATATAAAGCTTCAAAAAATTACAAGAAATAAAAAAAGATAAGGATCTAAATTACATATCGGACTGAACCCTATCCGAACAAAAGAGGAACATTTTCAAAATTTAAGAATTAATTTTCGATAATTATTTATTCAAAAACTTTACTCGTATGTTATGGGCACTTTGAAAAAGAGTATAGCAAGATAAGCATAGAGAAATGGCCCCCATAGCCGATGTCTGTAATAACATATGTAGTAACATTGATACCCCAAGTGATTACCAAATATAGGGTCATTGACCCTTAACCTTGATATGTACTTGAGATACTAACTAGAATATGTGTGAGTGCTGTAATTTTTCAAACTCAATTTTCTTAAAAACTGTAACACCTAGGAAAATAAAACCGACGCCAAAATTTAGGTAATACTTGGGACTATATTATATATTTTTTTTAACATTTTTTCCTAAATTTTAAAAGTTCAAAATAATTGCATAAAAAATATAATTTATTTTTTAGTATGGTTCTAGTATACTTACAATTTTCAAAAAAATACAGAATATTGTTTACCTTATGTTCTTAAAGCACACCAAATTTCATCAAAATCGAAGATGTGCTTTTTGAGTAATAAATAAATTATTGAGTATATGGTATGTATTAACCACAGAAAAGAGTGCTTAAAAATAACTTTTTAAAAAATTTACATTTTTTGGTAAATTTCTAGAATACTAACACCTTTCAAAAAAATGCAGTATATTGTTTAGCCTAGCTACTTATGCTACACCAAAGCTTATCATAATAGAAAATGAAATTTTTGAATAATAATTGACTTATCGAATATATAGTAGGTAATAACAGTAATATTTTCTAATTATTATAGGAGCTGTAAATTAAAAATCACAAAGTGATTGGAAAAATTATCCGGATCGGCCGGGACTTGAACACAGGATCTCCTGGTAACCAGCCAGGCGTCCTGACTTCTACACCAACGATCCTATGCTGGGCAAGCGTCCGAGCCGGACACCCATTCAATCACCTATGTGTATTAGTACTCTCTCTGATTCGAGAAACAGTTACAATTTTAATTTCAAATATTATCGAGTGCTTGTGAGACATTACTACATATGACAAACTTTTGTTTGCATTTCAACACACACCCAAGGAAATCGAGTGCTTATAGTTTCAGTTTAGCTGAACGATAAGTGAACATATCAATATTGCGTGTGTTGAAATGCAAACAAAAGTTTGTCATACTTAGTAGTGTCTCACAAGCACTCGATAATATTTGAAATTAAAATTGTAACTGTTTCTCGAATCAGAGAGAGTACTAATACACATAGGTGATTGAATGGGTGTCCGGCTCGGACGCTTGCCGAGCATAGGATCGTTGGTGTAGAGGTTAGGACGCCTGGCTAGTTACCAGGAGATCCTGGGTTCGATTCCCAGCCGATCCGGATAATTTTTTCAATCACTTTGTGATTTTTAATTTACAGGTGGTTTTTGGTCAGACTATACCAAGGAAATCGAGTGTTTAAGTTTTCAGTTTAGCTGAACGATAAGTGAACATATCAATATTGCGTGTGTTGAAATGCAAACAAAAGTTTGTCATACGTAGTAATGTCTCACATGCAATCGATAATATTTGAAATTAAAATAGGAACTGTGTATTTTTTTACCTCATCAAAAAATTGGATTTAAAATTCAAAAAAGTTCTACAGTAACGTAATTCTATATTCATAATATCTACCGTATTTTGCAGTTGTTTAATTTCATTTTCAGTTAAATTATTTCTTATTATTAAAAAGGGTGTTAATAAAGCTCTTATTGCGAGATATTTAGCATTCTTTGATAGTACAATTTTCCAAAGTCTTTTAACCATAGAACATTAGAAGCAAACTAATATCAAAAAAGTGTAGCTGGCTTGGAGTCATTTGTTAGTCTGTCACAGCTTAGGTGATTCAGTCGTCCGCACCACTTGTAGCGGTTCGGACATTGATTGTTGCAACAATGTAATACATGAATACGTAAGCCTAGAATACATACATATTACACCAGACATTATGTGTACGTACCTTGTCGAATGTGTATGTATGAGGTATGTATCATCTCCCTCCAGTCACCGAGCTATACATAAATACGAAATATCACCCACACGAACATCAGCTACACCACACATACAGACACAAACTCGAAATATGTATATAATCATAGAAAGTGGGGAAGCTCCTCCCATTTTTGTAACGTAAAAGTTTGGCGACAGCCGGAATACTATCATATAGTAGTTTGGCCCCTTGCTTTTAATCAAATTTTACATGGTGATAATTCCCATTAAGTACATTTTACGTTTGTGCATACATAGTAACTATCCTTATTCTGATTGTAATGAAATTTATAATAAATCATATCTTGTTTAATCCCCAAATTTAATACTCCCAAAATTTAAGTCAAATGAAACGAGAAATTAACAAAATATCGACATTTAGTGGGATTTTCCGGTAGCCTCGTAGCTACCGTTACTCTGAATGCGATTATATTCGTAGAGAACTATTTAAGATCCAAATCACATAATTTCTAAAAAATTTGGTAATAAACAATCGAACAGTTTCGAAGTTATGCCACTTCGTGTGATCTGGCGATACACAGACGGACACGAAACCAAAATTTTTCAGGAAACACTAAAACGTAAAAAACACGTGAAAATTTTCATTTTGGACCGGCAAAAAAAATTTTGTATTTGAGAAATGATCACAATGCTTCCGCTACTTTAGTAGTCCCGAAAGTAAAATAGGCCGATCAGTTTTGAATTGGTTATCAATGGTGTAGTGGGCATAACTGGCGCCCGAAGCACCACATTTTATTGGCACCCCTTCTCCTTCCAGAAACACATAATATAGTAATATTTAACATCCCTTTAGTCTTAGTGTATATTTAGCGCTCCTCTGCTAGTGACGCCTGGGGCATGATAAACTCACACTGCCCCCCCCCTTCGCTTCTGCTGTATTATGATTAGACATGTTGTTAGTAAAGGCATGATTATGTTTATTAATCATAGTTTGGATATTGGTTATTGGTATTGGCTAAACAAGCGAAAACAATTTTGATGGATGCATGGCCCGGGTTACAATTATTTTTGTCAAGATAATAGAAAATAATTTCCATAAATGTGCTCCTGCTCTGTACGAAAATGATTACAAAAAATTCTTAATGATAAATTAATGAGGTAGGTACTTACGTACTGCTACACACGTTCACAGAAACGAATGTATTTTTGAAAACTGAAAAAAACCAAATCATGTAACGGAAATCATTTAACAAACATATCACATTCTAACTAAACGTTCGTTTTAGAACCGGATTAAAAATTAATTTTATTTAATTCGAATTTTATGATGCTGCTCCCTGTTGTTGGATACAGTCGTAGACAAAATTATGTAAATAAATCTCAGTTAATAATTGTCTATCGTTTCTTTTTATCATAGTCATAGGTAACAAATCTAAAAAATAGAAAACATAATTACGTTTACTTTTCAGTATTCGAAAATGTAAGTAGTATGTATGTAGTTGTAGATCACGATGTAAGTTTTACAGTGATGAGGTACCTACACCCAGGGCCGTGGAGAGGAATGGCGGGCCCCGGGAACTAAGTACATTTCTTACAAATTTCTCCTCAATATAGTAAATGTCTTCCAGCCCGGGCCCCGGGGCTACAACCCCGGCTACCCCACCCTCTCATTGGGCCTGCCTACACCTTAAAAAAGCGTTGTTTCAAAACAAGTTATTATTGCTTAAAAAAGTTTTTTGTTGGACAAAGAAAGATTTTTTTGTGCCTATTGAATAAAATGCTTTTCCTGAGTCTAGGAACCTTGTTTGGTATTGTAAATTTTCTATTTTCACTTTGTGGGAATTTATTCAGTAAATACGTAGGGAAAAGGAAGCACTTTTGAATGGAGGCAGTTTTGAATGACTGTAATGACGAAGTAAGTTTAAATGTAATTTTAGTAAAAAATATAATTTTGTGGGGCCAGTACTGACCTACACAGCTATCACTAGTCATATCTGGTGTTTGACATAACGCGACCGAGTTTTAACCCTTGTTTGTTTTCGACAATAAAATGTAAATATTTTGTTTTAAGTTTTAATTGATTAACAGTGTACATTTCGAGACAGTGATGAGTTTTATTTTGATTATTACAAAGTATTTTGTAACTTTTATAATAACGTGAAAATTATTAATAACTGAAAATATTTTTGTGGCTCTGCTATTTTTCAAAGTACCATTGGGGCAGTTTTGAAGAAAACAACTAGGGCACGTTTGAACATGTTCAACACATACCATCTAAAAGGTTAACGCTCCTTTCACATTATACGGTTTTTGCCGTACGACAAAAAACCGTACGGTAAAATTTTTTTAGTGGAGTGAAGAAGAGCATTGGACCTTTCACATTACACGGTCACGGCAAAATTCCGTTGCCGTGCCGTGTAGCAGCCGTCTCTTGCCACTGCACTTGACGATTGCCGTATGGCGTTTTTAACTCAGTAGTGTATGTAATTAAATTGATGCTTTCACATTTGGCGGTTTTTTAACGTACGGCAGTAACATTATTTTGTTGAATTTTATGTTAATTATTAATTTTATTTGTGAAATGGATGAAACTAATGTTGAATGTGGTAACAAGCATTTTAATAGATTGTATGTAATTTCCAAATTGTGTGTTTTTACGTTAAGTTCACCAAGAAATTAATCAAAGGAGCTTGTAAACGTCCGCAAATAGTTAAAAATTTATTTTCGTCATTTTTCAGGTCTTCAAAGAGTGTGGTAATAAATAATCCTGATTTATAGAATTAACTTTAATCACACTTGTAACTTGTATGATGTTGCAAATCAAATGAAGATATTCAGTTTAACACGGCAAAAAACCATGCAATGTAAAAGTAATTATATCATGGCAAAAAGTCGTACGGTTTTTTACCGTACGGCGAAAACCGTACAATGTGAAAGGAGCGTAATAAGTATATTTTTGAAATTTATGCTTTTTAGGGTTCCGTCATTTATTTCGTCATTTACAATTTTGTGTTTGTTTATGCCTGTGTCTGACAATCATATTCCACTTGATTCTTTAACTTATTTGTAACTTTGTTTTAATACTAGATGATTTCAATAAAATCTTACTAAGTTGTTCCTAATGATAACTTACACTTGATAAAAAGTTCCTAGTCAGATAATTTAATAAAAAATGAGCATTAAACTTAACTTATTTCCATTTAAAGTTGATGGCTCAAAACTGCCCCACCCAGGGGGCAGTTTTGAACATTGAACTTTCATTACAAAAATGAGTATTCTAACTTAATCTTTAAACTGATGCGATGTGGTGATTCTGTTGCTAAATGATCAAGTTACCTATTTAGGCAAAAAAGTAGGTACTAAAGATAAGTAAATTTTTTAGTTATTACATAAAACGTTCAAATGTGCCACCCTCTCCCCTATATAAAAGAAACAAAAGTGTCTATCGAGGTTGACCTGTAAAGAGAGAGTGAATTTAATCGCTGATAATGAACTAATAACTAAACCTAATTTAGAAAGCGTCGTATGTGATTCTATATGTGACTGGCCGTGACTGAAAAAACGTTGAGAAACGCTGGACTGGAGCGTTGCCGCTATAACGGTGTCAGGAGCGCATGGATGATTTTACCTTTAAATATTTTAAGACTTTAACAGGAAACGTTGTTTCTTAGTTAAATCAGTACTACATTGTTGAAAATTGTTGTACGACGCGACTTATGTTGCAAAACCCACGTAGATCACAATCACAAAGACAAAATAACATTAATAAGTTTTTACAAATTTTCTTTTGGCATACATTTTAACATTTTTGACACGCACTGTTTTGTGCAATGTCGCTTCCCTCCCACACAAACAAATAATTTTCACATATGTGCCTAATATGTTAAGCAGTTTGAAAATTTAAATATTACACGAATCATTTGATTCGGTTTTATTTAATTCAAAATAAACGAACAAACGCAACAATTTGCGATGGATGCAAGAGCACCAAGTACACTTTATGAAAATAACAAATTTAAAATAAGAGAGCGAGTTGAACTCGCATTACACATACATATACATATATGTTCGATTTAAAAAGGGATTCCATATAATTAATGTTTTTGCTTATTTATCCGTTGTACCGGATGTGTCAAAAAATTTTACAAGGGATTAAAATTGATAAATTGAAACAACATATTATAATTTAGAATTAAAGTCTACGCATTGGTGAGATCATATGTCAACAATTTTGGCACGCTTGCAACAAAATTTTTCTAATTTGTTTTAAGAAATATCTATACACACTGTAATATGAAACAGTTACATTCATGAAAAATAAGAATTACGAGTATTACATGTGCGTAAGGAGAATCCGTTCAAAAATTGAAATTTAATTTTTTGCGAAATTTGTGTTTATTCTACAATAGTTCAAATTGATGAGACGTTTGAAGAAGTACGTTGCGGTCAAGGCATGAAAAATTCACTCCTGATTGAAAATTAATAGTATTTGGGAGTTACTTTAATTCGAAATAAAAATTACACTGAAAAAAATGTAGATATAATTAATGTCACTAAAAAATTTAGTTAACTTGAAATAGCTGCTTTAAATAGTTCACGGTACTACAAATAAAGTTACCCAAACAAACAAAAATTAGTTGTGGTTAGTGTCTAAAAGGGTTTAATTAAAAAAAATTATTAACTGATGTCTTATAGGTATGTTTACTGATAATTAGTCTAACTAGTGCATTATCGTTAATGCAACAAAATATTTAGAAAAGCTAGTAATAGGCTTTAATATTTAAAAAGACTAGTAATGCCTGAACCGGTCTGTTTAGAAACATTAAATTTTGCATAGGAGTTCCTTATCTAACGTAACTGAGCACTATGAAATGGATTTTCAAAAATTCATCCCTCAAAGGAGTTTAATAAACGATAAAAATTTGTACGGATGCTGGTCATTTTTGAAGCTAGAAATATGGAAATTGGTGTTTAGGTTTTTGTTTATACATAAAAGTAGATCGTATCAGCGTTTTTGGTAATTCATTCTCTAAAAGGGTAAAATAGAGGACTAAAGTTTAGATATGGGAAGTACGTCATTTTTAGAGAATGGTCCACCATTTTAGGGTACGTTAGTAAAGGAAGTTGGAAACGTACAAGTTGGTATTTAGGCTCTTGAAAAACTTCGTAAGTAAGTACCTAATAAAAAACACACATTTTGACTAATTTAAGGGTTGATTTATCAAAAGAATCGACCTGAAAATAAGAGGATACGAAACATGCATAGAAATTGAAATTGATGAAATTCAGAGATATCAAAGGGTTAAAATGACATGGGCAAAGCAGTTTACCCCAAAACTCTAACATTTAGAAAATGTCGAATGATTACTGAGATGCTGCCGATAGAAAATTTCATCCAGCACACGACTAGTTTCTTTAAAAAAAGGTAAGGTGAACTCCTGAATTCCTTCGACTTTGTATTAATTTGTGTAGAAAATATCGAATTTATTCGACTTGCTGTTTGACTGCCGCTAATACAGATTAATACTTTGATGGTCATTGATGCCATAAGCGTCAAATGAAACCTTACTAACTCATACACCAGGTCGTACGAAGTCAACAATTCCATATAAAGTGTATTTGTTGTAAAAATAGTGTACCTGTTGATCATTTCTTCATAACCTTCACCGTGTTAATTTTATGGAAAGTAGATCATTTCATTAAAATCAAGCACTTCATTAAAATTAAGAAATAATATATACAATAATATACAAAAAAAAATTTTTAGTTTTAATTTTTGTGAGTAGTGATGAGCAAAATTAGTCTTGGTCTTGCAGTCTTGTCTTGGTCTTGCATTTTTTGCAAGACCAAGACCAAGACCAAGACTATGTATACCAAGAGCAAGACTATAAGTATGGCTGCAAGACCAATACCAAGACTCAAGTGAGCAAGACCAAGACAAAAGCAAGAAAGAAGCAAGACTCTTGCAAAACTATTTAAATAGTTTGAAAGTATAATTAATTCCGTAAAAAGAGAAAATTCTGATTTTAGAAGGAAAAAATTCGCTAATAAAAATGCAAGAAAAGGCAAGATTTTTTAGCAAGACCAAGACCACGACTGCATTTTGCAAGACCAAGACCAAGACCAAGACTCAAATTGCTCTAGCGAGACCAATACCAAGATTCTGAATGCAAGAGCAAGACCAGGACCAAGACTTCCAAGTCTTGGTCTTGGTTTATTTGTGAGTAAGGAGAAATATACAACTGTTGACAAAAATCGCTCTGATGGGATTAATATGTTGAAGGATATTGATCTGCTTAAATAATTATTGGTGTACGATATCTAGAACACATTGTATGGACGTTATACAATGTGATTGAACATTTGAATGCTTATATGTTATATTTATTACAAACAAATAGTGATTTGTGTTATGCATAAGTTTTAGGCTTTGGATCGCAGTGTGTGGAATCATTGAAGTGAATAATACAAATGTTCGTACAAATTTAACGATATTTACCCCAAAAAATTAGGGTGCTTTAATTCCGTTCGTACTATACACATCGATAGGAAAGAGGGTGGATTTATTAGGCATATTATTATTGTGTACAGATGTTTATTGGTTTGATGTTTCTTTCTATATATAACACACAGTAATTATAACTTGAGCCGTTTAATAAATATCAGACAAATTTGGACGCAAATTGTATAATTAATTTATGATCAAATAGATGTATTGTAATCGAGATGTCATGTTTTGAAAATTAAACTGTAAGATATGGACGTATGTGTAAATCACCAACATATTTTGCGTGATTTCAGTTAAAATTAATATTTTCGTTAGGGAGGCTGTCCCCTAAAATTAAATATTACAATTTTCGTAAAATGTAAGTTAGGTAAACTATGTAAATCATAAACTACATTTTTGAAACCAATGTAGGATAAACTTATCCAAGTTTGTACCTTATATCAATTTTCAGCCCTTTGTACCGTTTTGTAAAAACTTATAATTTTCATTTTTCGTCAAGAATCTATTTAATTTATTTTTTAACGGGTTAATATATTTGAAATTCAGTGCTTTCAAAGTTCATTTTATTTCAAATGAAAATATAGTAAAATAAGTTACTTACTTTAAAAAAAAGTTATTTCAATTTCAGTATTATCGATGTAGGTACTTGTGAACATTATCAAATACGGAAATTTTCGTCCGTATTTAAATATACCTACGTTAATATTCATCGCAAAAATTTGAAAAAATAACCACCGATGAAAAAATTATTTAAAAGAAAAAATTACAATTATGATACTATAACATTGACAGTCTCTCCGTCATCCCTTGTTGTCACATTTAGTCACATTTTTCACATTTAGTCACATTTATTAATTAATCTTTCTGTATTATTTATTGGACTTCATAAAATGAAAACTAAAAAATTACCTATTTATTGTATGATTTTTCACTTTTATGTGATTAACAGATTATAACATATCTAATATTTCTTTTTATTAAAAAGAATATACTAAAGTTTTTGAAATACTTACATAGATTACCCTATTTTTTATGAATTCGACTAAAAATTTAGTCGATTCGTAGACGGTATGCTGGATATTTTCGACTAATGAGTAATTTTGTCTGAAAAACAACTTTAGTCGATTAATCGACTAACTGCTCCTCACAAATCCACCAAAAGTCATTACAAACGAGTAAAATTTGTTGAATACACTCAACATTTTTTAAGTTATAAAATTCATAATTTAAGCCAGAAAGGCAGATAGTTCATCTATGTGGGTTTTTGTTAGTACCATTTTTATTTCTAAATGAGAGTAAGATTAGCCAAAAATAGTATTTTAGATCAGGACATCTGAAATCGGCCGAAATGAAAAATTTGACCGTAAATCACTTAATTTCATATAGGTATTTTCTATAAATATTTGACATACAGTACGTTGACATTCAGAAAAGAGAATGTTACTTTATAAGAAAACGGTTTTGTCGGTATTGTTAAAATAAATAATTTATTCTCACAAAAACAATTTTAAGATATTTTTCAATTTAAAATTAAAATTTTTATTCCCTATTAATTAATTCCGCCTCATAATAGAAAAACATATCAATTAGAATTTTTTTTCTAATTAATATTTTCAATCATTGTTATCTTTTTTAGTTTTTAATTATTTAAATTGAAATCTAGTAAGTGATTTAGAACTATTAAAATAAATTATCTATTATAGATTTCTTCTACTCGGATCAAGCAAAGATAATATGTACATATATACATATACTTACATATCTATTAATTATTTATAACTACTAATTTCAATATGAACGTAATGAATCAACTCAATGTAATGTGTGACGGAATAATTTTATTTTATATCAAATTATTGTTATTAAAGTGTACAGTGGCAGTATTGAAAAATAATTTCTGTGGGCTTTTATACTTAGAGGCACAAACATCTTTGAAACTCATTGAAAAGTTAAGATGGGAAGATAATACAAAACAATAATTTAGAAAAAAATAGGTATATATATATATATATATATATATATATATATATATATATATATATATATATATATATATATTATATATATATATATATATATATATATATATATATATATATATATATATATATATATATATATATATATATATACAATTATTTAAAATATTTTCAGAGAGATTATCTGTTAAAATTTGATCAAAACGTTAGCTGTAAGAATTTTACAGCTAACAGCTAATGTGCATCTTGGGAAACATTGACGCAAGTGGAAACAATTTGCATAACAAACTAGAATATTATACATATTAATAGATTTGAGCGTTACTTTATGGTATTCCATATTTGTAAATAATAAACAAATATTTTACTTCGCAAAAATACCACTTTTTTAAAAGTGATATTTTGGTATTTTTAAATGGTGGTTTAATAAAAGTGGTATTTTTGCGAAGTAAAATATTTGTTTATTATTTAGAATATTATTATTTATATTTTGGTTTAGAATAGTACATTATACTGTTTATTTGTGTTTTTAGTATTTTTGTTTTTCAAAACGTTTAAATGTGAAGTATCTTGGAAATGTGTCACGTTTCCCTATAAATTTCGTTATTCTTTTACAATAATTTTAAACTGTGTTTAAGATTGTAAATTTACAAATGCGTTAAGATTGCTCCAAAAATATATGTACAAAGTAGTTTAATGTAAGCTAACTATAAAATGGAACCATGGTAAGAATGATGCTCCCGTGCCAATCATCTCCTAATATTTTCTCGTGTTTTCTCATAATGTAAATAAAATGATAATTTTTTGTACTACTTATATACCTTTAACCACTTTTACGCTAAAAGGCACGTTGCCATTTGATGCGCATATTATGAATACTTGTTTTCTGTCTAACTTCAGGTCGTCATATTATGTTAAACATAATCGAAGTATAAATATTTTTGATATAACATTATGAACACAACCGTTTTAGTCACAATATATGAAATATACATAGTTAGCTAGGCTACAAATACATAAAATAGAAGACTATACTATTTTATTCACAAAAGAATTCATTGAAACACGTTTATATACGATATTCCAGGTAACCTGTATGTAGTACGTAGCTCTTTGCTCTTACTTATATACATTATACCTACCTACTGCCTGTATTAGTTAAAGATGTTTACCGTGTGACTCTCCTCTATTCTGAGTTTATTTTTTACCAAAAGACTGTAACAGTTTTAATTTACTAGTGATTTTATTCAAAATTATTTTTAATGTTCCCTACCAAAATTGACAAGATGAAACCCTTATAGAATCACTTCGGTGTCCGTCCATTTATACGTCACAAACAATGTTTTCTGCAAATATTCAATTCAAAATTTTGAAATTAAACACAGTAATAGATACGTGAAGAATAAAAAATTAAATTTTAATTTTGAAGGGATAATTTCACAGGGAAAATTAGAAAAATGAACAAAAAAATTCTCCAAAAATATCGTGTAATGTGCCAAAGGAAAACTTTTTGAGTACGAATTTAGCAATACGCGTTGTTCTACAAAAAAATGGAAAGAAATTAAGTTATTTTCGGCATGGTATTTTTTTCATGTATATATCACGAAAGGTAGATTAAATTCAATCTGACGAGGTTTCCATCACCATGGAAAACTGATCAACCTAAAAAATTCAATAACATCAATTTTATGACCATATAACAACACTGCCGAAGAAACTAAGATCATGAACAGGAAACAGACAAGCAATGAAATTTTCCAAATTAATGTTTTCTGAAGTTATAAAATTATTACTATAGCTTAAAAAATTATAAAAAATTAACAATAAAGATTCAATTAATATATTTGAGCGTTACTTTATGGTATTCCATATTTGTTTATTATTTACAAAGATTCAATTGATAAAAGCCATTTTCAACTGAAGACCGTCCGGCACAAAGGCTGGAAGTATCAATTTTAATATTGTCGCGAAATCAATAAAAAATAAATGAAATGTGAAAAAATTTATCGAAAAGGAAAACAAAAATATGGATTTATTCTTAATAAATTGTATAAAAAAAAAAAAAACGTGAGCAGCGGGGCCCCATGACGGAAGTCGAATTTTTCCCTTCATTTTCGGTATTGAATGTCTATAAGCGAAATGTGATTGAAAGTCTACAAGCGATGTGTCATTTTGGTGGTTTCAAAATTGATGATGAGTGTCCGGCTGATCGGGGCATTAAAAAAAGTTTTTAAGGGCTGAATCTCAGTCTATTTCAAGTTTATGCCGATAGCAGTTAGCAGGAAAAAAGCCAACACAATTCGTACGAGGGCATTCCTACCCAAGCTTATCCCCCAATTACCTTTGTGTTTTATTTTTAAATATTAAAAAAGGACCTAAAATAGTGAACTGGAAGGCCTTTATGAAGATATTTTTTATTCCAAAAAAATCCAAAATTTCTATTCTATAAATAAAATAAAAAATGACATCAATAACATTTTTTAAATTACTTACAGTCCATTCAAATTAAACTTAAGCCTGTAACCATAGTAATTGTCAATGATTCCCATTGAAAGCATTTAAATTTTTTGTTTATCCAGGCTTATCTTTAACTTGAACAAATTATACATATATATGGATTGCATTTGTGATAAATGATAGTATTTATTTAGTTTGTTTCTTTAAAGGGCATAGCCGAGTAAGATAGAGAAAACGGCCCTTGACGTAAAATTGATTGTCCTTATAGGAAATAATACTTCTTAGCCCCAGATGCAGTCCTGCCAAATTTCAACCCTCTGAAGCTATTGGTTTATGAATACACAAACAGACAAAAATTTTCAAAAAAAAATTTTTCTTAGGAAATTACTGAGCCGATTTATTTGAGTTTAATATATATTGTGTAGCCACCTGAGGCAAAGTAATAAAAAAAAATTAACGTCGTATCCCTTTATTATACTAATTTTTTTTAAATATTTAAATTTAAGAAAATTTTTTTTTGGCACTTACGCATTAGCGACACCCACCATTTTTGGTTCAATAATATGTCTGTTAGTACTCTATAACATATATTTTAGTGGAAAAATTTTAGTTGGTAGAACATAGTAATATTTCAATACAAATGCATACCATGTTAGGTACTACATATATTACTTA
The DNA here is from genome assembly GCA_035578155.1 of Brachynemurus nebulosus. Classification (NCBI taxonomy): domain Eukaryota; kingdom Metazoa; phylum Arthropoda; class Insecta; order Neuroptera; family Myrmeleontidae; genus Brachynemurus; species Brachynemurus nebulosus. The sequence goes on from JAPWDM010000002.1 coordinate 31,989,415, forward strand.
TGTATAAAAAGGGCTATAAAGTAAAATATCTACTCTATTTCTAAAATAAAACAATTACATAGGTTCATAACTACGATAAACTAGTTTAAATTTACTCAAGTCCAACATTATCTGCGGTTTGTCTTTTTTTATTAATAAAACAAAATAGATATTGATTTCTCTTTTGTTAGAGTTGTTTTCTTTGTAAGACGTCAAGTGAAACTTTATTAGCTCATACACAACGTATTACGACGTCAACAATTTCATACAAAGTTTATTAGCTGTCAAAATAGTATACCAATTGGTCATTTCGTTATAATTCCCCATGACCCGTCATCGTGTTAACAAAAGAAGACAAACAGCAGATAAAGCTAGACGTTTGTCTGAGCTTGTTTGTCGTTGTTATGAAAGTATGTAATTTTATTACAGAAAAAATCCACTTTCTGCACCTCCTTAAGAAGTGCAACAAAAACATCAAGTGAGAGGGTCTGTTCAAGTTAGTTATATGTATCTACATGTAATTTACCTACATATTATTATAACTACAACAAGTTTTAGCCGGACTGTTGTTATTACTATACATTGTTGAAGTTTTTTGTCCCAATATATTAAGTTAATGTTTATTATTATTAAAACAATATAACATTTAAGACATATTATTGTTATTATTATTACCTTTATTTAAATAAAGTTTCTAAAACTTACAATTTTTGTTGAGTTAGATGTAATTTTAATTAGTATGTATGCTGAGATAATTTTGTTGATTATTGAAAATTATTTTTAACAAGCTGAAACATATTTTTTATAACAAGTCAAAATATAAATTTTTTAGACCGTAACAGGAACTCCAAGAACTGCAACTCAGGGGGGAAGAGAACATTTTATTGCACTCCTCAGAGTTCCACTGCGTTTTAGAAATCAGGCAAATGGTTTACTTTATGGTCTTTTTTATATATAAGTAATATATGTAGTACCGAACATGACATGCATTTGTATTGAAATATTACTATGTTCTACCAACTAAAATCGGAACTTCAGAATCGTGTTCTACGGGTCCGAAAACAGATAGCGCCCCTACTTTCGCCTCGCCCCGTTCGGCCCGTTCTTATCGTATAGGCTGTATAAGTCTACCTTCTTCAGTTGAAATTTGGACTAATTACAATGATACAGTGTAATATCATTAATTCAAAGGATTTATTAAACTTAAAGTTTAGAAATTTAAATATGGTGGAAGTACAATCAATGTATATGCATGAAATTAGACTGTGTACTTACATGAAATGCAATTTTTATATGACTATAACTATTGAAGTAACAAACTTGGTGCTTACATTTTCCACTAACAAAGGCAATTTTGTAAATTACGGTACTTACAGCCTGTGTGTCGGATGGTCTTCAATTGTTCATGGCAAAACGCGATTGTTATAAGTTATAAACAATAGGTTATTGTTAAAAACAACAGCAATTTCTTATTAGATTTGTCATTGTAGCACCTTAAAATGAAAAAAAATTCATTCAGGGGGCACCCTGAAGTTTATCAGAATCCTGGATCGTCCTCAGTATCTTGTCTTCTAAATTCCAGGAAATTGAAACCAAGATATCTAATAATAATTATGTTAAATATTCCATTTAAAAATGATCAAATACTTCACTATCACAGAAAAAAAGATTTACATCTCATAGAATAAAAAAGTTATAATAGTGTTTTACTCTTACCAAACACCGTGTTATTTTTGTGGCCTAAGAACAGTTTGAGAATCCAAGACTGAAAGTCCAGAATTTTTAAGTATTTAAGGTCAAAAAATAAACTTATGGACTGATTACGAGTCAGTTATTTTTCAATCAAAAAAATGCTGAACAAATTGACAAAAATGAATAAAAATAATAAAGTTTTTATTGTATCTAAATGTAATTGTAATAGAAATGAATAATTGGCCTCTGTAAATAGGTGCTCCGAGAGAAAAATCGATTTACTAATTGGTGATAAGCGATTGCATACATACCTAGGCAGTAAATTTTTATAATCTGTTATTTTTGTAGCTATATCGAGCCATTACCGCCATTTTAGCGTAACCGACAAATATCAAATTTTACAGAAGAAGGATTTTTTGAATATTTGTACGGCGGTTGCGATATTTCTGCTGTCTTAATATTATTAGGCCTGAGCGTATTATTCCTATTACAGTCCGTTACAGTTTAAAATGTTGCCTGCAACAGTTTAAAATGTTGCCTCAATTTCGATAAAAGTGTCGCTTACGATAAATCGGCGGTAATGGCTCGATATATAGAAACCAGGAAATAGAATAGTAAATGTTGCTTACGTGTCAAGTTACCTGACATGTAAATGCCAACTTATACGATTTAAGTGATTGAACAAATATTTTTTATGTAAATACATACCGAAATACTGATAAGTTGACTGACCAAATTACCAAAACAAAATCTCGCTCACAATGCCAGTTGCGTTAACTGACACAATGCGTAGCATATTATATCTATTACATTTTAATAAATTACTGCGACGAACAATAACTTGATCGGAATATAAATTCTAATTAAGTAATTATTTTCAACGTGTTTTTATTTGGCCGGTGACTGATAAAAAATTCGAGAGGCAGTATCTGTTTTAATATACTGATAATTTTATACTTTAAGAAATATATTGTGGGACTGGGTTTGTTTAAGTGTCATACCGTAACTTGGGGTAAGATTGGCCCTTAAGGGTAAGATTGGCCTAAGTCTTGGAAAAAGACAGTTTGATTTACTATTAGTTAGCAAATATAGCTATCAACTTGGTTCTTGTGGTAAATGACACGTAGCAGCACTGACTATACTCGAATGCTAAGATTGATTTAATTCCATCTTTTGCCACTGCTCAGTACTGCTCCAACTTCACCGTTACTTCTTGTGAATGTTTTGATGCAAACCAACTTTTGCTTACACATCCAGAACTACTTAAGATTTTTGATTGGTAAGTGTATAACAGCTTTCATTTAATATATATTCAAAATATTTTAAGTTTGTTTTTTCTGATACTTACCTTGTTTATCTGTAAAATGTGATTTTGTAAGCTGGGGTAACTTTGGCCCAAGTATTGGGGCAAGATTGGCCCACCCTGTTTTTTTTAAATTTCCATTAAAAAAAAAAACAGTATATTATGCAATAAGTGCGGGAAATTGTCGATTGCCCACGAGAGCGAAGTTGAGCGCACGATCGTAGTGAGTGCGCTCATTCGCCCCTTTTTTACAAAATTACCACCCTTTAAATTTTCTACCCCAAGCAAATCTCTTTTTTTTACTCGTAAAATTGAAAAATTGCTACCCTTTTTTACAAAAATTTACAAAATTACCGCCCTTAAAATTTGCCGCCCCGGGCGAATGCCCGGGTTGGCCGCCCTTGGAGCGGACCCTGTCCCTAACATATTGTACACTATCTACTTACGTACAACCACAATTAAAAATGTCGAACATTGTCCCAAATAATATTTGGCATTAATTACTACGACATTTTGTATTTGGGACAATGTTACCCCAAATAAAGACAAGATTGTCCCAAATTTTCAGAACATCTTAAAATAGAAATTGAATAAGTTCTGAGTTCTAATAACTAGTCAATGTATATTTTGAAATATGCAGAGTTCAATAGCTAATAGTAAGAGGAAGTTACCTAAATATATATGAGAAATATACGGCAGTTTACGTAAAAAAACGCAAAAAATCTTACCCCAAGTTACGGTACTAGAAGTAATCAATGTTTACAGTTTCTAACGTTTACAATTGAGAATAAAGTTATTATTTTTATAGTTAATATACATAAGAAGATATGCCACTTGAAATTTCCCCGTTGAACTACCCGTATACTGTATAATTCTTACTGAATATTTTTCCAACATTTCAGGAAAAATGCTTAAAACTTACTGTCCTTCATTCTTATTACCAATAAGAACAATCTTCAAAAATTATGAACGTTGAAAACAAGATGCAGATTGTGTCAAAACTAGTAGGAGAAAAAAGTTCCAGTACAAGTTATTTACTGTACGTAACCCTGCTTGTGCAAGTACGACTTGCACTTTATCGATTTTTGTAAACACTTTGAAATTTTCAAATTAATTTTTTGAAAACTGTGTAAAGTTTTACAAAATTATTCAAAACAAAATATATTATGTACGATGTATTCTATTATGTATTAAGTGTGTTGTAGAAAAATGTTTAGACAATTGTATTCATTATTTGATATACTATAATTATAGACATGAAGATATAGGTTAAAAGATATCTAAAGAATATAAGAAAAAACATTAAAATGTTAAGAAAACGCATTAAAGATAGAGAAACATTTGACAGAGACGTGATGAATTAACACTTAATTAGCATGGGTGTGTGTGTGTGTGTAATTGTCTGTTTATTGGTCTATGTACATATATACTTTTTGTAGTTATTTCTCCATACCTACATGTGTCTTGCATAAAACCCAATCTGTGTATTTAAATGGAGAGAGTTATCATAATAATTGTATGTTAAGTTACAATTCTATCATCTTATTATTATGTTCTGTTACCAGTATAAACAAAAATTTTACCATGTCTCTTTAGTCGAACATTTTTACAATCCTTGCTAATTCTGGAGTTATATTTATGTGTTTACGTATTGCAGTTATTTCTCATATTTTCAAACAAACAGTTTAAGTTATATTTAATTAAAATATAAGGTAACGGGCCTAGTTTCTGACCTTTTAAGAGTGGGCTGAGGTTAAACGACAGTAATAAATATAAGTTTAAACTTAAGAGACAATTAATAATTTTATCAACTAGTTTATGGCTTTCAAAATAAAGTCATACAAGTAAAATAATTATTTGAATTGAATTAATAATTTAAATTAATGTTTTAAAAATTGACAAAAAGGACCCAGTTTTTGACCTTCAAAATTTCTCATGTGACAGTTTTTGACCCTGACAGTGGCCTAGTTTCTGATCCTTAAATTTAAAAATACAGTTTTTTAAAATTTAATTTATAAATAATTTTTTATTGATAAAAATGAATGTTTAATGTTATATACGTTATGAAAAATAACAAAAACTAATCGAAGATAACTATAAATAACAAAATAACTAACAAAAACTGGTTAGAATTTAATTGGGCCATACCACTTTAGAAGTGAGCCTAGTAATTGACCCTCATATTTCAATAATAAAAATCATTCTAAGGTATTTTATAAATATTTTAAAATAAATTTTAAACAAATATTAACCTGCTCATATATTTTTAATTAAGTTTTCATACTTACATGATGAATATTGCACAGATCAAAATGAGTACTTTGTAACATAAACTGTTAGGAAACTACCAAAAAAATAGTTTTTACACACATTTTAAACTTAAATTTTTTTTTTTATTTAGTTAATATATTCTAAACTTTTTAAATTGCTGTTCATTAGACACAGAATAGATTACTTTAAATTAAGAATTTATTTTTTTTTTTTATTTAAAATATAGTTTTTTTATTAATTTATAACAAAGTTGAAAAGTTCAGAAACTGGGCCAGGGTCAATTACCGGGTCTTTTACCTTAGACCAAAATTAATAATCTGGTGAAAAAATTTTTGAAATCCGTTAACAAATAATAGAGAAATAGAAGATCAAAGTTTAAAGCGGAATGATTGATTTCCAATTCACTTGTGACGTCAAATATCCGCACAATTGGACACCGAGTGTCTTTTATACAATATTTTTTTAATTAAATTATATTAAATTAGCATGGATTTAATATTCTAAAAAATATTTTTGTTTTATATATTTTATCAATGTTCAAAACATAGACCACATATATGGACACCTAACTTAAACGGAAGAATTGACAAAACTGGTCAGGAAAATAGCAGTTATTAGGTTTTCTTTTTTTATCACTTGTGGCGTTAATATTCCTCATCAGCTGATCTGCGTGTAACGAATATAGTAAGAAAAATAGAGTGTAAATAGACTTGAAATATGTATCAAGTTAGCGTAACACGGACATTCTTAACCCTTTTTGATAATTTAGAAATGATTTCAAAAATCTTATAAAATTGTTTTTTAAGGGGGAAATTCACACCGGTGTGAACCTGGCGCTCGACTTTCGAAAATTTAAAAATAAATAATACAGCTCGTTTGTACTTCGCTTGTACCCGTTTGTACCGCATTTTATTTTGTTTGTACCTCGAAGGGTAAACACCTAGAAAAAATTTAAAAAATGACCAGCGCCCAACTTTTAGACATTTTAATTTTATTAGTGTCATTCGACAGAGGTTCGTTTGTACCGGTTTGTACCTTTTTTCTTTTCGTTTGTACCTCAAAGGGTTCGGAGATACATGGTATTCGAAACATTCTAGGTCGAATTATTTTTGTGTTTTTAGAGACATTGAAAATATCAAGACGGCATTTTATAGAGGTTCGTTTGTACACGTTTGTACCTTTTTTCTTTTCGTTTGTACCTCAAAGGGTTCGGAGATACATGATATTCGAAACATTCTAGGTCGAATTAAATTTGTGTTTTTAGAGACATTTAAAATATGAAGACGGCATTTTATAGAGGTTCGTCTGTACACGTTTGTACCTTTTTTGTTTTCGTTTGTACCTCAAAGGGTTCGGAGATACATGGTATTCGAAACATTCTAGGTCGAATTATTTTTGTGTTTTTAGAGACATTGAAAATATAAAGACGGCATTTTATAGAGGTTCGTCTGTACACGTTTGTACCTTCTTTGTTTTCGTTTGTACCTCAAAGGGTTCGGATATACATGGTATTCGAAACATTCTAGGTCGAATTATTTTTGTGTTTTTAGAGACATTGAAAATATAAAGACGGCATTTTATAGAGGTTCGTCTGTACACGTTTGTACCTTCTTTGTTTTCGTTTGTACCTCAAAGGGTTCGGATATACATGGTATTCGAAACATTCTAGGTCGAATTATTTTTGTGTTTTTAGAGACATTGAAAATATGAAGACGGCATTTTATAGAGGTTCGTTTGTACACGTTTGTACCTATTTTCTTTTCGTCTGTACCTCAAAGGGTTCGGAGATACATTATATTCAAAACATTCTAGGTCGAATTAAATTTGTGTTTTTAGAGACACTGAAAATATGAAGACGGCATTTTATAGAGGTTGGTTTGTAGACCTTTGTACCTTTTTTCTTTTCGCTTGTATCTCAAAGGGTTCGGAGATACATGGTATTCGAAACATTCTAGGTCGAATTAAATTTGTGTTTTTAGAGACACTGAAAATATGAAGACGGCATTTTATAGAGGTTCGTTTGTACACGTTTGTACCTATTTTCTTTTCGTTTGTACCTCAAAGGGTTCGTAGATACATGGTATTCGAAACATTCTAGGTCGAATTAAATTTGTGTTTTTAGAGACATTGAAAATATGAAGACGGCATTTTATAGAGGTTTGTTTGTGCACGTTTGCACCTTTTTTCTTTTCGTTTGTACCTCAAAGAGTTCGGAGATACATGGTCTTCGAAACATTCTAGGTCGAATTAAATTTGTGGTTTTAGAGACATTGAAAATATGAAGACGGCATTTTATAGAGGTTTGTTTGTACACGTTTGTACCTTTTTTCTTTTCGTTTGTACCTCAAAGGGTTCGGAGATACATGGTATTCGAAACATTCTAGGTCGAATTATTTTTGTGTTTTTAGAGACATTGAAAATATGAAGACGGCATTTTATAGAGGTTCGTCTGTACACGTTTGTACCTTTTTTGTTTTCGTTTGTACCTCAAAGGGTTCGGAGATACATGGTATTCGAAACATTCTAGGTCGAATTAAATTTGTGGTTTTACAGACATTGAAAATATCAAGACGGCATTTTATAGAGGTTCGTCTGTACACGTTTGTACCTTTTTTGTTTTCGTTTGTACCTCAAAGGTTTCGGAGATACATGGTATTCGAAACATTCTAGGTCGAATTATTTTTGTGTTTTTAGGGACATTGAAAATATAAAAACGGCATTTTATAGAGGTTCGTCTGTACACGTTTGTACCTTTTTCCTTTTCGTCTGTACCTCAAAGGGTACGGAGATACATGATATTCGAAACATTCTAGGTCGAATTAAATTTGTGTTTTTAGAGACACTGAAAAAATGAAGACGGCATTTTATAGAGGTTGGTTTGTAGACCTTTGTACCTTTTTTCTTTTCGTTTGTACCTCAAAGGGTTCGGAGATACATGGTATTAGAAACATTCTAGGTCGAATTAAATTTGTGGTTTTAGAGACATTGAAAATATGAAGACTGCATTTTATAGAGGGGTGTTTGTACACGTTTGTACCTTTTTTCTTTTCGTTTGTACCTCAAAGGGTTCGGAGATACATGGTATTCGAAATATTCTAGGTCGAATTTTTTTGTGTTTTTACAGACATTGAAAATATGAAGACGGCATTTTATAGAGGAAAACAAAGAAGGTACAAACGTGTACAGACGAACCTCTATAAAATGCCGTCTTTATATTTTCAATGTCCCTAAAAACACAAAAATAATTCGACCTAGAATGTTTCGAATACCCTGTATCTCCGAACCCTTTGAGGTACAAACGAAAACAAAAAAGGTACAAACGTGTACAGACGAACCTCTATAAAATGCCGTCTTGATATTTTCAATGTCTGTAAAACCACAAATTTAATTCGACCTAGAATGTTTCGAATACCATGTATCTCCGAACCCTTTGAGGTACAAACGAAAAGAAAAAAGGTACAAACGTGTACAGACGAACCTCTATAAAATGCCGTCTTCATATTTTCAATGTCTCGAAAAACACAAGAATAATTCGACCTAGAATGTTTCGAATACCATGTATCTCCGAACCCTTTGAGGTACAAACGAAAAGAAAAAAGTTGCAAACGTGTACAAACGAACCTCTATAAAATGCAGTAATCATATTTTCAATGTCTCTAAAAACACAAATTTAATTCGACCTAGAATATTTCGAATACCACGTATCTCCGAACCCTTTGAGGTACAAACGAAAAGAAAAAAGGTACAAACGTGTACAAACGAACCTCTATAAAATGCCGTCTTCATATTTTCAGTGTCTCTAAAAACACAAATTTAATTCGACCTAGAATGTTTCGAATATCATGTATCTCCGAACCCTTTGAGGTACAAACGAAAAGAAAAAAGGTACAAACGTGTACAAACGAAGCTCTATAAAATGTCGTATTCATATTTTCAATGTCTCTAAAAACACAAATTTAATTCGACCTAGAATATTTCGAATACCATGAATCTGCGAACCCATTGAGGTACAAACGAAAAGAAAAAAGGTACAAACGTGTACAGAGGAACCTATATAAAATGCCGTCTTCATATTTTCAATGTCTGTAAAACCACAAATTTAATTCGACCTAGAATGTTTCGAATACCATGTATCTCCGAACCCTTTGAGGTACAAACGAAAAGAAAAAAGGTACAAACGTGTACAAACGAACCTCTATAAAATGCCGTCTTCATATTTTCAGTGTCTCTAAAAAGACAAATTTAATTCGACATAGAATGTTTCGAATACCATGTATCTCCGAACCCTTGGAGGTACAAACGAAAAGACAAAAGGTACAAACGTGTACAAACGAACCTCTATAAAATGCTGTCTTCATATTTTCAGTGTCTCTAAAAACACAAATTAAATTCGACCTAGAATGTTTCGAATATCATGTATCTCCGAACCCTTTGAGGTACAAACGAAAAGAAAAAAGGTACAAACGTGTACAGACGAACCGCTATAAAATGCCGTCTTCATATTTTCAATGTCTCTAAAGGCACAAACATAATTCGACCTAGAATGTTTCGAATACCATGTATCTCCGAACCCTTTGAGGTACAAACGAAATGAAAAAAGGTATAAACGTTTACAAACGAACCTCTATAAAATGCCGTATTCATATTTTCAATGTCTCTAAAAACACAAATTTAATTCGACCTAGAATGTTTCGAATACCATGAATCTCCGAACCCATTGAGGTACAAACGAAAAGAAAAAAGGTATAAACGTGTACAAACGAACCTCTATAAAATGTCGTATTCATATTTTCAATGTCTCTAAAAACACAAATTTAATTCGACCTAGAATATTTCGAATACCATGAATCTCCGAACCCATTGAGGTACAAACGAAAAGAAAAAAGGTACAAACGTGTACAGACGAACCTATATATAATGCCGTCTTCATATTTTCAATGTCGCCAAAAACACAAAAATAATTCGACCTAGAATGTTTCGAATACCATGTATCTCCGAACCCTTTGAGGTACAAACGAAAAGAAAAAAGGTACAAACGTGTACAAACGAACCTCTATAAAATGCCGTATTCATATTTTCAATGTCTCTAAAAACACAAATTTAATTTGACCTAGAATGTTTCGAATACCATGAATCTCCGAACCCATTGAGGTACAAACGAAAAGAAAAAAGGTACAAACGTGTATAGACGAACCTATATAAAATGCCGTCTTCATATTTTCAGTGTCTCTAAAAACACAAATTTAATTCGACCTAGAATGTTTCGAATATATTGTATCTCCGAACCCTTTGAGGTACAAACGAAAAAAAAAAGGTACAAACGTGTACAAACGAACCTCTATAAAATGCCGTGTTCATATTTTCAATGTCTCTAAAAACACAAATTTAATTCGACCTAGAATGTTTCGAATACCATGTATCTCCGAACCCTTGGAGGCACAAACGAAAAGAAAAAAGGTACAAACGTCTACAGACGAACCTCTATAAAATGCCGTCTTCATATTTTCAATGTCTTTAAAAACACAAAAATAATTCGACCTAGAATGTTTCGAATACCATGTATTTCCGAACCCTTTGAGGTACAAACGAAAAGAAAAAAGGTACAAACGTGTACAAACGAACCTCTATAAAATGCCGTATTCATATTTTCAATGTCTCTAAAAACACAAATTTAATTTGACCTAGTATGTTTCGAATACCATGAATCTCCGAACCCATTGAGGTACAAACGAAAAGAAAAAAGGTACAAACGTGTATAGACGAACCTATATAAAATGCCGTCTTCATATTTTCAATGTCGCTAAAAACACAAAACTAATTCGACCTAGAATGTTTCGAATACCATGTCTCTCCGAACCCTTTGAGGTACAAACGAAATGAAAAAAGGTACAAACGTGTACAAACGAACCTCTATAAAATGCCGTCTTCATATTTTCAGTGTCTCTAAAAAGACAAATTTAATTCGACCTAGAATGTTTCGAATACCATGTATCTCCGAACCCTTGGGGGTACAAACGAAAAGAAAAAAGGTACAAACGTCTACAGACGAACCTCTATAAAATGCCGTCTTCATATTTTCAATGTCTTTAAAAACACAAAAATAATTCGACCTAGAATATTTCGGATGCCATGTATCTCCGAACCCTTGGAGGTACAAACGAAAAGAAAAAAGGTACAAACGTGTACAAACGAACCTCTATAAAATGCGGTCTTCATATTTTCAGTGTCTCTAGAAACACAAATTTAATTCGACCTAGAATGTTTCGAATATCATGTATCTCCGAACCCTTTGAGGTACAAACGAAAAGAAAAAAGGTACAAACGTGTACAGACGAACCGCTATAAAATGCCGTCTTCATATTTTCAATGTCTCTAAAGGCACAAACATAATTCGACCTAGAATGTTTCGAATACCATGTATCTCCGAACCCTTTGAGGTACAAACGAAATGAAAAAAGGTATAAACGTTTACAAACGAACCTCTATAAAATGCCGTATTCATATTTTCAATGTCTCTAAAAACACAAATTTAATTCGACCTAGAATGTTTCGAATACCATGAATCTCCGAACCCATTGAGGTACAAACGAAAAGAAAAAAGGTACAAACGTGTACAGAGGAACCTATATAAAATGCCGTCTTCATATTTTCAATCTCGCTAAAAACACAAAAATAATTCGACCTAGAATGTTTCGAATACCATGTATCTCCGAACCCTTTGAGGTACAAACGAAAAGAAAAAAGGTACAAACGTGTACAAACGAACCTCTATAAAATGCCGTCTTCATATTTTCAGTGTCTCTAAAAAGACAAATTTAATTCGACCTAGAATGTTTCGAATACCATGTATCTCCGAACCCTTGGAGGTACAAACGAAAAGAAAAAAGGTACAAACGTGTACAAACGAACCTCTATAAAATGCCTTCTTCATATTTTCAGTGTCTCTAAAAACACAAATTTAATTCGACCTAGAATGTTTCGAATATATTGTATCTCCGAACCCTTTGAGGTACAAACGAAAAGAAAAAAGGTACAAACGTGTACAAACGAACCTCTATAAAATGCCGTCTTCATATTTTCAGTGTCTCTAAAAAGACAAATTTAATTCGACCTAGAATGTTTCGAATACCATGTATCTCCGAACCCTTGGAGGTACAAACGAAAAGAAAAAAGGTACAAACGTGTACAAACGAACCTCTATAAAATGCCTTCTTCATATTTTCAGTGTCTCTAAAAACACAAATTTAATTCGACCTAGAATGTTTCGAATATATTGTATCTCCGAACCCTTTGAGGTACAAACGAAAAGAAAAAAGGTACAAACGTGTACAAACGAACCTCTATAAAATGCCGTCTTCATATTTTCAGTGTCTCTAAAAAGACAAATTTAATTCGACCTAGAATGTTTCGAATACCATGTGTCTCCGAACCCTTGGAGGTACAAACGAAAAGAAAAAAGGTACAAACGTGTACAAACGAACCTCTATAAAATGCCTTCTTCATATTTTCAGTGTCTCTAAAAACACAAATTTAATTCGACCTAGAATGTTTCGAATATATTGTATCTCCGAACCCTTTGAGGTACAAACGAAAAGAAAAAAGGTACAAACGTGTACAAACGAACCTCTATAAAATGCCGTCTTCATATTTTCAGTGTCTCTAAAAACACAAATTTAATTCGACCTAGAATGTTTCGAATATCATGTATCTCCGAACCCTTTGAGGTACAAACGAAAAGAAAAAAGGTACAAACGTGTACAGACGAACCTCTATAAAATGCCGTCTTCATATTTTTAATGTCTCGAAAAACACAAGAATAATTCGACCTAGAATGTTTCGAATACCATGTATCTCCGAACCCTTTGAGGTACAAACGAAAAGAAAAAAGTTGCAAACGTGTACAAACGAACCTCTATAAAATGCAGTATTCATATTTTCAATGTCTCTAAAAACACAAATTTAATTCGACCTAGAATATTTCGAATACCACGTATCTCCGAACCCTTTGAGGTACAAACGAAAAGAAAAAAGGTACAAACGTGTACAAACGAAGCTCTATAAAATGCCGTCTTCATATTTTCAGTGTCTCTAAAAACACAAATTTAATTCGACCTAGAATGTTTCGAATATCATGTATCTCCGAACCCTTTGAGGTACAAACGAAAAGAAAAAAGGTACAAACGTGTACAAACGAAGCTCTATAAAATGTCGTATTCATATTTTCAATGTCTCTAAAAACACAAATTTAATTCGACCTAGAATATTTCGAATACCATGAATCTGCGAACCCATTGAGGTACAAACGAAAAGAAAAAAGGTACAAACGTGTACAGAGGAACCTATATAAAATGCCGTCTTCATATTTTCAATGTCGCTAAAAACACAAAAATAATTCGACCTAGAATGTTTCGAATACCATGTATCTCCAAACCCTTGGAGGTACAAACGAAAAGAAAAAAGGTACAAACGTGTACAAACGAACCTCTATAAAATGCCTTCTTCATATTTTCAGTGTCTCTAAAAACACAAATTTAATTCGACCTAGAATGTTTCGAATATATTGTATCTCCGAACCCTTTGAGGTACAAACGAAAAGAAAAAAGGTACAAACGTGTACAAACGAACCTCTATAAAATGCCGTCTTCATATTTTCAGTGTCTCTAAAAACACAAATTTAATTCGACCTAGAATGTTTCGAATATCATGTATCTCCGAACCCTTTGAGGTACAAACGAAAAGAAAAAAGGTACAAACGTGTACAGACGAACCTCTATAAAATGCCGTCTTCATATTTTCAATGTCTCGAAAAACACAAGAATAATTCGACCTAGAATGTTTCGAATACCATGTATCTCCGAACCCTTTGAGGTACAAACGAAAATAAAAAAGTTGCAAACGTGTACAAACGAACCTCTATAAAATGCAGTATTCATATTTTCAATGTCTCTAAAAACACAAATTTAATTCGACCTAGAATATTTCGAATACCACGTATCTCCGAACCCTTTGAGGTACAAACGAAAAGAAAAAAGGTACAAACGGGTACAAACGAACCTCTGTCGAATGACACTAATAAAATTAAAATGTCTAAAAGTTGGGCGCTGGTCATTTTTTAAATTATTTCTAGGTGTTTACCCTTCGAGGTACAAACAAAATAAAATGCGGTACAAACGGGTACAAACGAAGTACAAGCGAGCTGTATTATTTATTTTTAAATTTTCGAAAGTCGGGCGCCAGGTTCACACCGGTGAAATTCACGCCAGAAACGGCTAATAAACTAATTTTTTTCGAATCTCGTTTTTTGTTTTTATTTTGTTCTTTGGTTCTTTACAAACACGGTGATATATAAAACATGGCCAAAAAATTTTTTTTTCAAGTAGAAAAATATTTATTTGTGAGCCGCTGCACAGTCAAGTTGCTACTCCTTTGCAGACAACGCTCGCCCCCCCCCCCCCCTAGCGATTTGATCAGTAATATTTAGTTTTGGTGTGTACATGAGTTATGCACTGAGATAATGTTCTTTTATTTATATGCCTTTGTAGTCGTATTTTCTCAAAGTTGATTATTTGTTTTTTCAACATCTGTTTTGTATGTCAATTTACCGTTTCCCGAAAGCTGTGTTTTTCCCAACAAGGAAAATCATATCTCAAGTTTTAGAAAATATAGAGACTCAATTTTTTAAAAATTTTTTCCATAAATATATTGCGCATAAAGTGGAGTATGCTTTTTCCATCTAAACAATTATAACTATTTTTAAAAAAATTTTTTTAATAAAAAATTAGGTTTTATAATTTTTAGAAGTTTGGGATTACAATTTTCTAGTTAATTTTTAAAATTACCCGAAACCCATACTCAGCTTTATAGACAGGTTCTTTAGGAATAAAAAAATGAAAAAATATTTAAAAAATATTCATTACTTTTTTGGATATGGCACTCCTTGTAAACGCTTAAAAACTTGTAAAAAAGGGCCCGCTCCCCCACAGGGAAGAGTAATGAATGTTTCAAAAACAAAATTTTCTATTTGAAACCCTCCCTAATTTGAAAAAAATTTCAACAAGCAAAATAATCATAAATAAAAAGTTGCTTTTTTATTTGACCTCCCCCTTTAAATAAATAGGAAGAATTTATTCAGCTTAATTTTAAATCAATAATATCAAAATGGGCAGGGTGTGTGGTGTTAAAAATTGTACTAGTGGCAGTGTAATCGATATAAATTGACACAGGGAATTAAATCTGAAAAATTCTGAATTTTTCAAGTACCCACAAGGAAAATCGAGTAAACTAAATAAATTTTATTTTATTAATATTGCAATTTGTTCTTTATGATATAACAAAACTATTTCAAGTAATATTCAAACTACCGCTTTGGTACACAAGGAACACTAATGCCCTCTTATTTTT
Source organism: Brachynemurus nebulosus (assembly GCA_035578155.1). NCBI lineage: Eukaryota > Metazoa > Arthropoda > Insecta > Neuroptera > Myrmeleontidae > Brachynemurus > Brachynemurus nebulosus. Next base: position 32,005,061 of record JAPWDM010000002.1, read on the forward strand.
AGACGCTTTTTTGCATACATTGAGTTCGCTTACCTTTTTCTAGACGCCATGGTTCAAAAGTTCAAAAAAAATGACATTTTAAAATTTCAAAATATTGAATTTTTAAAGGATAAAAATTTCAAAATTGTCGTATCCGTAGCAATTAACGTATTTACCAGCATTATAAAAATTTACTAAAAAAGACCCGTCGTCCTACTTGCAATCCCGTCGCAAAGATGACGTCATATATCTGTATCAGATCAAATAAAACTATCTGTGTAAAATGCAACTTTAAAGTCCCGTAACTTTGTTAGTTGTTGAGATATTTTAATTTTTCGTTTACACTTTTGTTTGATTTTGTTTTAATTTTTATTTTCACCCACAAAAGTTGGTTAACTTCTCCATTGCTCCATTTTCCAATATGTTAGCTAAGCTGCAGTGTTCTGAGTTGGAAAACTCAACAAATTAACTAATCCCAATTACATTAATCTTAATAGTTATACAAGTTGGACGACAATAATTAGTCAAAACACACAATCATTTTATAGCCAATTTATGAACAAAATGGTTATCGATAGTGAACAATTTTTAGACAGCCTTTTTTACATATTTGTCTAACTCGTCAAAATTAGTATTCATTTCGGACACTCATAGTAATTTAATGTGATGTACTATATAGTTAAGAGCGTGTATTTTATTTAAAGTATATGTACACATTCATACGTTTTTAAAGACTTCGTACAGTAATTAACGCGTTTTCTTTTCTAATGCTGATTACATACAGCTTCAACCGCTCCAGAAGGCTCCAACGCAAAACACCTACAATTTTTTTCACCATTGAAATAATAGCACCATTCATATCGTGCTCGCACCAACCGTGGTCTGTCTGTCCATTTGTCTGTGTTATTTTTCAATATAACACGTTGTTAAATCAAGTTAAGTGTTATGATGTTGTTGAACGTAGCACTGACATGACAACTGGTCGCACTTTTTTTTCATCTTAATTTCTGTAATATGTGCTTGTAAAATTTTAAATTTATTAATAATTGCTTATGGATATTTATTGGTAATAAAAATAATTATTACATATTTGAATGTTTTATTTATGAGATTATGAAAATTTGGGTAGATGAAAGCGGGTGGGCACCATTTGAACTAAAGTATGTATGCATAATTTGTCATTGTACTATTATTAAGATAATTGATTGTTCTTAGAGAAATTGATGGGATAGGGGAAACAGAGAAAAAGTATTCGATAAATTAATTAATTAATACTTATTTGTTACACGCGACATCCTTAACTTACCCCAGTAGAAACATAATATGTAATAATATCGTTAATTCACGTGCCAATTTCAGAAAGTGATGTTTTTTTACTGACCGGGTGGATAGATCTTAGCATTCGCTTCATACGCTCGTGTTAGAGAGATGTACAAGACCAGAAAAATAATTTTTGAATATTTTCGGTTAAATATATTTTATATAGACATTGATCGTTAAAAAGTTATATTCTACATATTTTATTTATTTATGGATGTATTTTAATGTCAAAAGAGTACGGTGTAAAATACATTCCACTTGAAGTTATTTATTCACCGCTGATTTTATTCGAAAATATATTATTGTCAGAATTAACTCTATAGATAGTTTGTTATTTGAATATATTAATAGTGTATAATTATCAAATATCAATTAAGTACTCATTTCTACAAGAATGAGTAAAGATTTTCAGGATTCGTCCTGGAAAATAGGTATTTTTGGGGCTGTGAAAAAATACAAGAAAATGTAACTTCCGGTACACGTTTGCTTCACAATAAGGTTTCTTCACAAACTGAATACAGAGAAAGAGATGGAACGTTATTTGTTTACCTTATTATAGTTTTTTTTTTCTAAAATGTAGTGTATACAGTTATTCCTTTAGATATTTTAATTCAAAATTTTTACTTACAAAAATGATATCATTATAATGCAACTTTTTAAATAAAAGAAATACGTACATAATTTATGTATCCTCATGTAGGATATGTCATATGTATATTTAAACATTAATTGATAGGCTTTTAGACACATATGTACATATTATTTTCAAATTTTCAAATTGTCATATGTTTATGTATTTTTTATACAAAATAATAAATTAATACATTAGATAATTAAATACATATTTAGTTTTGAACAGAATGTGTGCGTTTTTCACCATGTTTTTTCTCAGAAACGATATCATAAGATGAATATTTAAAATTATTTTTAACTTGAAAAAAGTGATATGGTTATATGTGCATTTATTATTACGGATCTGGTATGTACCAAACTTTTTTTATTTTTTATTTTTATCACACTTTTGGTACCTTTATTGCCTTTATGTGTATACTTATATATATGTACATTTTGAACACCCTATATACGCTTCACTTATATGTAGTAACATAGAAAGAGACAAATCTTTCTTGATGTTCCGTTTTGCGCGGCATTCGTGTATTTATTTTTTGAATGCAGAAAATAGGCACCTGCATATAACGATTGCCGAAAAAATTATAGATTAGATTATATACGTAAAATTCATTAAACTACAGACTATACGGTTTGATTATAGACAGCTACTTTATCACAGACAAAAACTGACGTAAAGATAATGGGGTGTTAAAACATATCAGCTAGTCTCCTTTCTTTGTTTCTTACTTTTAATACGTCCTTAGGTACTTCTTGTTTAGTAGATCCTTTCCAAATCTGTTAAATTTCTAATTTAAACATTTTTTTTTATAACAAAAACAAACATAAGCAAATAAAAAGAGCGAGATAGCACTGTCCTAGGAGAGTTCTGTCTTTTTTATGTTACTGACACAGAGTCAAAATTCCTTTAAAAGATATATCGTGTCGTGTACCAGATAAAGAGAAGGGTCTGTGTACGAATTCAAATGATTACTGCTATTTTTTCTGTGGTAACGATTGACTTTTAAAACGATGTTTCTACTTATTTCGCTATAAAATCTCCATAGAAAGTATTTAACAATTTTTATATATTTGATTCTTGGTTTTGTACTGTCTATTTTTGCTTAGGCGCTTGATATTTTCGGGAGATGTTGCAAGTTTTCGCACAGACTTACAAGATTTTTACCAATAAGTGAATCGTAGTGAAACATAAGGATCATTTCATTTCCACGAGTGTACATTATCGACTTGAAATTAATATGTTTTGTGTATATTACAGTTCAATTAATTATATACGAAAAGGGGATGCTCGATATAATATTATTTACTTACTGTATACATATATTATTGGATGCATTTCAGGTAAATTCCTCTTTCAACTAGAAGATGAGATAATAACGGTACGGAACTTCCTAAGTACACAATAACCAGCTAGCGAAGGTTCGGTTGCACTAACAGGACCGGCTTTAGATTTTCAAGTATAAATTAATATATATCAAATAAAATATTGAGGAATTGTAATCTATTTTTGTGCTTGGATTAATGCTCTCTTAATAAGAAATTTAGTGCCTTAATTTTATATACAAAAATAGGTTACAATTTCTTAATATTTTATTTTATATATCTTAATTATAGTTGGAAGCTTAAAGCCGGTCCTGTTCGTGCAACCGAACCTTCGCTCCCTGACAATAACACACCATAGTCAATATCTCATTCGATACGAACAAAGGGATTACAATTTGACTGATTAGACAACTAGATAAGTAAATATAACAACATTCTTATACAAAGTGATTATAAATTTAGTAATATTTCTAACATTCTCACACTGTTAACAAGGATGAATCGAGACATGTGTTAATAGGGACGCTATATCGAGTAGAATGGGAGGAATAGGGAAGGGGTGATTGGGGACAGATGAAAGCTGTACTGGGACATAAAACAGATCACTTTTAAGGTTATCAAACGCATTAAAGTTGACACTTTTATACTTTATAAATCTTAGATTTTACGTTTATTTCTACACAAAATTATGAAGTACAGCACGGAGCCTAAACAGGGAAAGGTAAACAACAGCTTTCCTTAAATAATGTCTTATATACAGGGTGTGTAAAAATATTAATTACTGTAATTTTATGTGTATTTTTCTGAATAGGATTGTAGTCGACAAAAAGTATATTTTTAATGCGTAATCAATAAAGTACAAAATCTAATGAATTTGAAAGTATTAAATTACTTCTTTAGTAATATTAAATATAATAAACATCTGTAATATGTACATATTTTGTGTACTTGTAACCCAAATTGTCCTATTTCTATTAAAAAAAAAAGTGTTTTGTCTTACTATTACGGACAGTTGTTGCATACGCAAGAGATACCTACAATGCACATAGACTGATGTTGTCCTGTGATAGATTGACTATATAACCATACATATTATGTATGTATGTACTTACTACCTATGTACGCGTGAGAAAATGGTTTACGTATGAAGAATACATGAGACAAGACAGTGTTCTGTGGTGGTTCTGTGGACAAGACCATACAAGCCACGCCGAACGTGCCACAGATAATAGCTACGTAATACATACGTATATCTGCAAATATAAGCGATTAAAATTTACACAAAAGTTCACAAAAGATATTTCAAATTACTTTATATAATACACATTATATCTAATTAAAATTAAATACATATTAATTAATTGATTTTTCGCCTGAATATTAAAATTTTTTTAGAAAGAATTCTCATTTAAAATAAATATATTAAAATATTATTAAATTTCTTTAATCTGTCACACCCTTTATATTACAAAAATGTTAAATATGTTGATTAAAAAATGTTTATTTTTGTTATGTTTTGTTTACATAAAGAATAAAAAGTTGCGTATGTATTAATCTGTGTGAATACCTTTCCTTATATTAGGCTTTCCCTAAAGAGGCTCCGTGCTGTATTATCATTTTTTTGGATGTATAAATACAAACAATTATATTTAAATTTTGGTCAGCCTTACCGATTCTCCCAATTCACTCTTTTATCGTTTCTTTTGACCTCAATTTACCATAGAGTAGAAATTTATTATAGATGATATAGACTGATCAGATTGGTGTGGGCCATCGTATTATTGCTTGCAAAACTTATAAGCCATAAAATAATTATACTGAATATTTGACGTAATAAAATTGACCTATTATTTATTTTAGTTGTTCAAAAATTATTACATATTTACTTAAATGTTTTGGTATGGATTAAGTAGTACAACAATATTTTTTAACATCGTAGAAATTCGCAAAATAATCGCGTTAGTCTGACTGGTACTTAAAATGAGAAAGATTATTTGGGAAAAATGCAGTTATAATGCATTGATTTTGTACATATCATTTTCTCTCTTATGTTATATTCTTATACATATATGACGTTAAAATCTACGGCGCCCATGATCCATCAATTGCAGAAAACCTCTCTATAATTTAACAATCTTACAGAAGCTTTTGAAAACTAGAAAAATTCTTGTATAGAGAAAAATTTTAGTGAGAAAAACATTATGTAATATTAAATATGTTGAACAAATACCTCAATTTCATTTTAAAAGCCCTTTCTGATGATATTTGACGCGATGTAATATATGAAAAAAAATTTTGAATTCACTTTTCAATACGGGAAAGTACTTCAGTAAATTAAGAAATTTCTTTTTTTTTTATATTAAATTGTTGTATGCTGAAAAACGTAAGAATTATGGTGGTGTGACAGACGAACGTACGAATGGACAGACAGATAGACAGACATGACGAAATTTTAAATAAGGGTTTTTAATATTTTCTCTTCGGAACCGGAAAATTCACTGTACTGAAAGGGCGTTTTAATATGTTTTGGAAATAAAAAAAGTAACAATCGGAGAAAGTAGGTACATAACTATCCCCTGTGGTATAACCACTCTGCATTTAAACAATTCATACATCCTGTATATAAAATTATATATGATTGGGTGATGTGATGGTAACCCGATACGTATTGTATTTATTGTTTACATGTAAACATCTAATAAACAGTATTATTTAAACGACAAAACATATGATTATTACTACTTAGTTATCGTAATATGTTCTAGATGTAGACACCGTAGACAGACAACTTTTGAGATGTAGTTATGCTTGGATGTTTTTGTTTTTGTTATTTTTGTTGAAAATAAAATCCAATATGTCTTGTGATCATTTAGAGTTATTTAAAGGTGATTAACAAATATCTCACATGTCTTGTACATTTATTTCTGTCAATGATCCACAAACTAAAGTCATATAACAAATAATTAACGACTAACTGTTTTGAAATATTGTGTATATGCCCATGTAATTTTAAAAATAATTTTCAAAACACTACACTACAAAATTATGTGGCTTTTTTTTTAAACAAATTATTATTTAAATAAATTATTAGATTGAGAACTAGCGTGCATTTCATTTAAAATGTTTTTTACCCGGACAACTCCGATCGCAAAAGTATCTATTTTTTTTTTAACTGTCAAAATGGTTTTTTAAAAATATCTGGAAAAATATTGGCATTTCAATAAAAATGATCAATGGTTGTGAATTTGATTACAGAGAAATTCCACCTACGTAAATTCTCGTAAAACGTATCGTTTTTCAGATATTTATGTAAGTACAGCTGAACCCTTCTTTATGCGGGCTTTTTTGTGTGACTCTTTTATGCGACTATTTTTATGCAAATGCAATGCTCATTAAAGTACAAAATGTGAATATAAAGCAAAGGAAAGAAAGAAATTTAAATATTAATTATACTAATTTTCTTTGATAAAATAACTTATTGAGTGTTTTGAAGCATTTAATCCGATTACATTGCAATACAAATACAAGTTGTAAATTAAATACATGTGTAAATTAATACTTTATCTTGTTTAGAAAAACAACTTCTACGTAAATCATGAGGTTTTGAGCGTTTTGTATTATGTACTTTCTATGAAACTTTTTTTATGTGATCCCGGTCCACCGCATAAAAAAAGTTTTCTTTTAAAATCTGAACCGAACTATGCCTTTTAAGTTTTTATAGCTATTTAGAAAGTTTCTGAAATTTTTGTGCTTTTTTATGCGGTTTTTACATACCGCATAAAAAAAGGTTCAGCTGTATAGGAATAGATAGAAATATTACTGGATAATTTTATAATATTAGCATCAGGCAGGTCTGATTCGTGGAATACGAAATGCAAATTATTTACGTCAACCGTACAGTCAACTCTTCTATATGGGTCCGAAGTGTGGGCATGTGATTATGTAAAATTGATTGAGAAAGTACAAACTAAATTTCTGAAAAGCATTTTAAATTTGCCACTGTGTACTCCAGATTATATGGTAAGATTGGAAACCCACTCTTTACATTTATCAGTTCATGTACTAAAAAGGACATTACACTTTTGGTGTCATTTATTAAATTTGCCAAACTATAGACTGCCGGAAATTTGTCTAAATCGTCTGTGTCAATTATATAGCGAGAGTGCCAATGAAGAAATATCTAATTGGATTAAATATTTAAAAAACACTCTAGAGAGTCTACACTTTCTAGAATTATGGGAAAAACAGGATCCTTATGCTATACAACTGGCTGAGAAAGAATTACTTACGAAATATGAAATGCAACTAAAAGAAAACGATATTAATAATCTGTATGATTCATCATATAGCTGGATCTACAGAAATATTCACTATACAGACACGCAATTATCTTACATATATTTAAGAACAAATTTCACTAAAATTAAAACTATTGCGCAGTTTAGAGTGGCACCAAAAGATAAATTTAGAATAGTATATAGGGGCAACATTATCTACTTCGATTCGGAGAAAGAATGTGCATTATGTAAACGAACACCTAATGAAAACATATTATACCATTTCTTTATACACTGCAATACACTCGGAGATGCCAGAGAAAAATATTTAAGATCGTATCTGTTGGACGAAGCTAACATCTCATGGGAAATTCTGTTACTGAAAATAAGTAATTACACCCACTTAAATAATGTATATAATTATATCTGTACAGCCCTTAATATGCTTACCGATTAACAGAATTTTGGTTATACGAGTTCTTGTTAAGGCTTTGTTGTATCTGTTAAATTTGTTAATTAAAACTTACCTTTAAACTTTATTGTAAATATATTATTTGTATTTTGTTAATTGTTAAGTTCTATACACAAACTTTTTATTATAATTATGTATATTGTAAAAATACTGTACACTCAATAAATTTATTACATTACATTAGAAAGTTTCTGAAATTTTTGTGCTTTTTTATGCGGTTTTTACATACCGCATAAAAAAAGGTTCAGCTGTATAGGAATAGATAGAAATATTACTGGATAATTTTCTTTTTTGTCTTTCTGCCTCTATAGGTATATTTATCCTCACATTTTCTAAATTGTTTGGCATATTTTCAACTTTTCGACATAAAATATTTTACTTTGCAAATAACTTTTCAAAGTTAAAAATGGTATGGTGGAAGCACCGAGAAATGGTTCGTTCATGGATACTTAAAATTTGGTATACTGAATAATTCAGATTAGAAATGACAAAATGTATGCTAATTTTGTTAGGAACTGTAGATGAACCGTACATTTATGTCATCTCTTTTATATATTATTTTAGATCTATTTACTCGAACTAATCTATTTATCTCGAAAAAGTATAAAAAGATATATATTTGTTATTTTATAACATTGGAATAAGAAAAAGTATATATATATATATATATATATATATATATATATATATATATATATATATATATATATATATATATATATATATATATATATATATATATGGGTAGTTCTTCAAACGATGGAAGAAAATAGACTTAATTCCGGCCACACATTTTTTTCAATTTGGAAAGTAGTTTTATTTCAAGGTGATGACATTTTTTACACTATTTGAAAGTGCCCAGTCAAAATATTAAAAATTATAAATTTTATGGCCATTATAAAAAAGAGACATCCAGGAAAGTGAAAAAATGGGTAAAAAACTAAAATTAACAAAAGAGAATTTCTTATATTCATTTTTATTATTAAGCACAATTTATTAAACTATTAAACAATTTATTAATTTTTATTATTAAACAATTTTTATTATTTTTATTATTAAATTTTTAATTATTAAACAATTTATTATTTGTTTAATAGATATTATATATTATATTAGCAGTATATATATATATATATATATATATATATATATATATATATATATATATATATATATATATTAGTAGTTATATAGTGTATATATGTAAATTAAAAAAAAAAATTTAAAAAAAAAACTAAATAAATAAAAAAATTGGGAATTTATTATTATTAAAAAATATTCGAAGCCATTTACTACAGTTTAATACATATTATATACTATATTAGTAGCATATAATATGTATCAGTAGTTATATTAATTATATAGTATATAGGTATTATCCAAAAAAAAAATAATGGGAGTTTATTTTTTATTAAAAAATATACGGAGTCATTTATTACAGTATTCTAATGACATTTACCTAATTTATTCACATTGTTCAAGTTAAATCCCCGTTTTCGGAGCTGCCAGGAGACTGAGACCAGGAGAGTGAGAATTCTTCAATATTCTTTAAAAATCGGCTAAATAACGTTTTATAAAAAAAAGACAGGTCTGCTATTCCAATACAGCATATTTACAACTCATACAACTGAAAAATTTCTTATATCCACAGTAGTTTTCACGAAAATGTTGACCAGGATACTGAGAAATTGACTGGACCGAGTACGATCTCACTTACAATGTTAACTGAATTAATTGATACAACCCCAAATTAAATAAAACATCTACTTTATTTTATTTATTATATTTGAGTTAATTACTATGACAGACGATGATTTAATCGGAATATATTTTTTTATATTTTTTAAGTGTTTCGGTTGGATAGGAGAATGATGCAAAGTTCGGGAGACAAAATTCAATAGAATATTTTTTAAAGAAAATATAAAAAAATTCAAAAATTATTTATACAATAAAAAAGTACCAATATTATAGATTACTACTGCAGTGTAAATTTTTTTTTATACATTCAGAAAAAATGATTATTTAGTCTGCTATGTTTTACTTTGGAGAGGAGACCCACCAGGTGACTGAAAATTTTACATTTTAAGTGTCATCCCGAGTCAAGATTTTAATACTGCATTGACCCTTCTAACATCTAAATGAGCCTATATTCACCCTAAGTGAACCTATATCGACTCTTAATGAACCTACAAACACAATGTTTACAAATAATAACCCTACATTGACGCTACTTAACCGTCCATAAACCTATCTTAATGCTATTTAACACTTTATAAACAATTAAATAGTAGGTCTGAGCAGGTTCGATGTAGTCTCAAAACATTTGATTAGTTTAAAAAAATATATGGGAAAAAATAATATACATATATACAGTGTCTCTCATAAAGTACGCATGATATGGGAAACAATTTTATTATTGATTCCTTGAAAAATATCCTAGTGGGCTTGGTGCATTAGTTTAAATGAGATACTAGCTAAACAATTCTTACCACCCGCTTAATATTTGACAGGAAACCGGAAATTTCAAATTTGTGAATTATGAAAAATGATAATCCTTTGAAAGTTATTGATTACCTCCTGATGAAATTTTGGCATCGTATCAAAATTAGGCATAGTAAATATATTCCGAAAGCTAAGTATCACAGTTTGCAAAAATAAAGCCCAAAAATCTGCTTTTCCAAAATACGAATTTAACTGACCCTAAATTCAAAATAATTGTACGAATTCTAGCAAAATAAAACTTATACCATTCGTTGAGATCTGCGTATTCATAAAATCACAATTATCATCAAAATATTGCTACAGACATCGGTCTTTCAATAGAAAAATTTAACTTGGTCACAAAAAGACACGCTCTGTAATATTGGAATTTTAACAAGCATGAATAATTGTTATTTCTTTATTTTCTTTGCAGTTAGTAGTCAAAATACTCGTTACGCAAATCTATTTCATTGATGACAATTGTGATTTTATGAATAAACAGATCTCAAAGAACGGTACGATTTGTATTTTGCTAGAATTCATAAAATTTTTTGAATCTAGCGGTACTTAAAGCCGTATTTTCAAAAAACAGATTTTTGAGCTTTATTCTTGCAGACTATAATATTTAGCTATCTGAATATGTTTACTACACTTAAATTGCCTAGTCTGCATATTCATAAAATCATAATTATCATCAAAATATTGCCGTAGACGTTGGTCTTTCAATAGAAAAATTTAACTTGGTCACAAAAAGACGTGCTTTGTAACATTTTTAGTTTTAACAAGCATGAGCAATTGTTATTGCTTTATTTTCTTTGCAGTAAGTAGTCAAGATACCTCCTCGTTACGAAAATTTCATTTCATTAATGACAGTTGTGACTTTATGAATAAACAGATCTCAAAGAACGGCATAATTTTTATTTTGCTATTTTATTTTACTTAAAGTCTATTTTAGAAAAGCAGATTTTTGACCTTTATTTTTGCAGACTGTAATACGTTTATCATACCAAATTTTGATACGATGTCAAAATTTCCTTAATATTTCAAAGGACACAATGTTATTGTTTATATATAGCAGATTTGAAATTTCCGGTTTCCTGTCAAATTGAAAACTGGGATAAGATAAGTTTAGATATTTTTTTTCATTTTAACTGATGCAATAACTAACCCTGCTAGAATATTTTTCAAAAAATTTTATTAGTAAAAAAGTTTCCCATACTGTGCGAACTTTATAAAAGACACTGTATATATGTATGCATATACATTATATACCGGAATGATTAATTAAAATTGACATAGTGTTTGAAAAATTACCAAACTGGATCGGCTGGGACTCGAACACGGATCTCTTGGTTACCAGCCAAGCGCTTTACCAACTAGGCCACCGATCACTTGTTCGAGTGCCACTCCAATTCAGTAATCAATCAAACACAACCTCTCTCTAATGCGAGACGCAGTTTTTATACTTTTAATTTCAAATGTTATCGAGTGCCTGTGAAAGATGATGACAAAGATGAACAATAGACATAAACGAAACTTTACGACACAGACGACGGAAATGGCCGATAAGGCGTGTGAATATGTTTCAGCTATTTGAAGAAATGACGAACTAGTTTTCTTTAAAACGAATTTAATAAAGTGTATCAAATTTATTGTCAAATATGTGTAGTAATTGTTTCTTTATTTTGTATCAATTTAACTGTAAACAACCTCACAAAGTGTTACGTAAATCATTTGATAATTAAAATTGAATGTTAAGTGTAAATTTTAATTTGAACCGGGTAAATGAACTCTACAATTCATAAGGTGAAAAATTAAAATTTTGTGTTTATATGAAGAAACTGAGATGAACTAGAAGTGAAAACTGTGAAAAAATTAAAAAAAAACGTTACATTTTAATTGTTAAAAATTGAGGTGCATTTAAAATAATTGTTAGCTTGTGGTGACGCTCCAAACAGAAGCGGATTGCAAGCGGTAAACAAGCCCTGGGGTGAGATGAAAAATTAAAATTTTGTGTTTATATGAAAAAACTGAGATGAACTAAAAATGATAATTGTGAAAGAACTGAAAAGCCATTACATTTTAATTGTTTATATTTGAATAACAAGAATCAAATAGTTAAATTAATTGTCAAATATACATAGAATTATTATTATTAAAAAATAATATTAAAAAGAAATTTTTACCATTTAAATGGTGTTTAAAACATATAAAACATGGGTTAAATGATTTTAATTTGAATTGTACTTAATGTATATACTTAAAATTAATAAACGTAAAATAATAAAATACTTTTGTATTCATTTTAAAACCATATCTATGCGCATGCGTGCATGCATACATCCATACGCGTACGAATGTACACATATATGTATGTATGGATGTTTGTATGTACGTATGCGTATATGTATTAGTGTATTGTATGTATACGATTAAGAACCTCTTTTCAGCCTCACAACATCTGATTTTAAGGGTCAAGGAGCAGTATTGTAGGGTCAGTAGAGATACTACTTTGACACTATAAGTGGAGAATCTGTCATTTTGCGACAACATGTAGGCTTAATGTAGGCTTTTCTTACATGTAATTCTGAAACTACTTTAACCCTATTTAATTCAATTAAAAGGAATAATGTAGGTTTAATGCAGGTTCAATATTTCGACGCGGGATTTTTTATAAAAAATATATTTCGAAACCGGGTTATTTTGAGTGACCAGTTAGATGCAGTAATAGTTTACAGTTTCCATCTAGAAAAAATGTATTTTTCAAAATATTAATATACAAAATGCGTTGGGCCGTCCAAAATTCCACAGTTTGAAGAACTACCCATATATATTAAAATAAAAACTATAGAAAGTTACTTAACGAATGTTTTTAACTATTTTTTGTACCCCAAAAACAGTATTGTGGAAATACTGGGAAAAAATATATGATTGTATGTTTTTATGGGTGCAAAATGATACATTTGTAATATTTTGAAAGAAAAAATAGGGTAAACGGTAATTTGACAAGTTTTCCATTTTTATAGTTAGTTTATTGTCTTCAAATTATATCTACCTGTGCACTGTGAATTTATGATACTGTTAGCATTTTAAAGGCATTGCAGATCTTGAAATAATCCATAAAAATATTGCTAAAGTGAATAAATATATAAATGCACTAACAATATGACATTTATAAATTCTGTTTTTATGGAAAAGACGAAGCAAAATTTGAATTTCAAAGATTATTGACCCATGTTCGTATGCATTAATATATGTACAGTTGCAGACAGAGAATTGTATCAAACATTGGATATACTAAAATAATGAGTAAATATCACATATGTATATAATTTCCCAAAGGTGTTTTTTACCGGTATGCCATGTCTCCCTTAATACTTTATCAAAATTAATGATTGAGACATCATTCTGAAGAAAGTTCCCCACTAATGGCAAAAAATAAACAAATAGTTTGAAATTAATTTTTTTTATTAAAACATATTTGAAAAACAGTATTTGTATGAAGAATGCAGAAGGCGCTCTTTGTTGACAATCTGCTTAACTAACATGCATGGCAGCCGTCGTTTGGAATTGTTTCCACTGACAGTTTGTTTAACTATAATCCATTTCACACTGACAGGGTACTGTGACAGTTACTGCAACACGGTAACTAAATTTTGACGGTAAAGTTTAATGCTCTTTTTTACTTAAAATCTTTTGGTAAAAAATATCTAAGTTACGCTACATGTTATATAGTTTAAACTAATTCCCGGTTTCAGTTCTTATGATGTATTTTAATACAAAACTAAACACACAAACTATAATGCAGAAAGCAAAGGAATATAATAGTTTTATAGTCAACGATGAAGTAAAAATACAAACTCCTCTGCATTGGAAAAAATCAGTTTATCATTTCTTTCTATTACTGATGCTTCCAAAAACAGACATTTAGGCGTAGACACAACTCCCAGCAAAGGTAAATAATTAGGTATTCAAATAATGTGGAAATAAAGTTTTATTATAGATATACATTTGACGGAACTGTTCTTAATATATTTGGAAATCTTGTCTATGATATTAGAATGACATTTTAGATTCTTCCACTATCATCAGTTTATAAAAAAAATTCGGAATTCTAAGCCCGGCTGCACACCTAGCAGATACGACACAGCAGATACGACATGAGAGACACAGACATTTGTCTTAAGACATGGCATCTGCACACCTAGGAGACATTTGTCTTAAGACACGAGAGATACGACATGAACGACATTACAAGTGGAATTTTTCAAGTCAGTGTTAATCATGAGCTCATCAAGTGAGGAAGATACTATCGAAATGTACTGGTATTTAAGAAATAAAAAAAGGAAAAGGAGGGAGTATTTATTCCTATTCCTACATGAAAGTCATGAGTAGTTTGTTAAGATGATAAGTCTTGATGATCTAGATGTGCCTTGTTCAACCTCATCCTTGTTCAAATAATAAAATAGTTTATATCAAAAACATTGTGTTTTATTCTCCGGCAAATGGGGTATTCATCCGTAATTTAAAAAAAAATGTGAGCCATAGAGGTCGGTCAATGTGGGAATCAACATAATCAACAAATTCCTGGACCAGCGGCATTTCAATAAAGACCCCACAGAACCTTTCCTTCAATTAATTATTAAAGAGAATTTTTGATAATGTACACACTATTTGAATTACCATTCCTTTCAAATGTATACGTATAATATAATTTTTAAATTTATCTTACATGTCGTTCGACACGAGCGACAGCAGACTAGCATGCTATGTCGCTTAAGACAAATGTCAGTGTCTGCTATGTCGTATCTCCTAGGTGTGCAGCAGTTTTGTGTTTTCAATGCAATTTAAATGTACTCAAGCGATGCGTGTCTCCAAGCGACACATATCTTATGTCTCTCATGTCGTATCTGCTGTGTCGTATCTCCTAGGTGTGCAGCCGCACTAAGCAAGTAAAATATACGAGTATACACAGAGAAAATCACAGAAGAGTAGGTTTGGGATAACTTGTGCTGCCTCTAATTAATAGGTTCCATTTTTTTCTAAAATAAATTTGACGTTTTACAATCAAAATATTTGTCGAATATTTAGGACGTTCATCCAATAATCGGTGTTCGGTAAATTTACACTTCGTTGGAGATTTGGTTTTGTGAGAAAAACAGAAAAATTTAATTCAGGGATAATTTATGTAGGAAAAATAGAAGTACTGTAATATGCACGCGTGAGTCCAGTTTCTGTACAATGACACGCTATCTACAGAGGTTGTTGACTTTTCTTGTGACACACTGTAAATATTTTGTACACATCGTATATATTTACATCTCCATATATTTATATTATTTATAAAACCAATTCGTTATACTGTTGCACAGTATTATAATGGTATATTATTTCTTTAAATAATAATAAAAGGTGGACACAAAATAATTTATGATCGACTTTTGTTAACGTTTTGAAATTTTAGGCATCGCATGCATTGAACTGAATTGAATATAGCAACAGCAGAACAGAATAACAAAATATAATAAAAATACCTGTTTTTCAATTCATTGCAACAACGCAGACTTTGAAACTGATGAATGAATTGGCTGGCAAAAATACTGGCAATGTTGGCACACAGGCAAAGACAAAACAGGACACTCTTCACATTCTTTTTTGAATTCGTACGATTGTGATTCATTTTCAATTCACAACTGTGCTCAATAGTGTACATAAATATGTGGACAGGAGAATATTCTTATATTCAACTTACCAATATTAATTGACATTAGTGACTGATAAAGATAACTTGCTATAAACGTACACTTTACTCAACAATTTTAATAAAAATTCCAAAACACGTTTTGGCAATTTTTTTACTAAAAAAATAGACGTAATAAATGCAAAATTTTATACCTTACTTACAGCTTGTTCACACCGATTTATCTAAGGTCGCTATAAGGTCGCTACACTGTCATAGATATATGTCAAAGTTTTATTTAATCAAAGAAATATTATAGCGTAATAAGTGAACTTTTATAATATAATATTTCTGTAACCGTAGTTAAAGATACTTCTTAATATTTGATCATAGATTTGATCAAAGATCTTTGACATATATCTATGCCAATGTAATAGCGGTCTAAACTATACAGAATTTGGGAAGCTTATATATAGGATTCGAGGCATCTAGTGCTCGTCCATAATTCATCTAATTTAACCGAGGCTATATCTCTCACCATTTACGAGGCTCCAATGCTAGCAGTTTCATTAAAAGCGTAGCGGGGAGCACCAAATGTATACTAAAAGAGTGCCAAATATTACTATATGTGTTTCTGGAGGGGGAGCCAATAGAGTGTTGTGCCTCGGGCACTAGTTATGTTCGCTACGCCACTGAGTTTTATTAAGGACACCTGTATATGACAATGAATAACAAAATGAAAATAAATTCGAAAAAATTGAAGTTCGGGTGCTTTTACGCTACTTACCTCTGGAACCGAAAGTACTCAGCGACCGCAGTGCCTCGAAAAATATGTTAAATTGAAAGTGAAGGACTAGTGAGCAAACGTATAGTGCAACAATGGTTCCAACGATCATCATTTAAAAATTTGTGTCTCAAAGATGAGCTACGCTCCGAATGTTCAGAAATGTGAAGTATTGCGCATTTATAAATGTAGCGTGTAGCTAGCTACTCAGTATTTCGTTCCAGTATGTCTAGATTATCGTGGTTTTATGAGGATTGTTATGTGCGATGAAAAGTGAATACATCTTCATAATGCTAACATGAAAAAGTAGTGATTAGACAAGGATTAGTTGCCGAAACCAGTATTTAAAAGAGTTTGATGGAATCTTGAAGATATATTTTGTTGTAAACTTGCTACAACCAATCATGAATCTTGAAAAGAAAAAATTCACCGTCGTAACTAAAAGAAAATCAGTTTTGATGCAACAATTTATAGCTAATTCGAACCTCACTCCATTTGACGACTACCCTTTTAGATCAGTGGTACATTTTGGTACGTTGAAAACAGAGTTGAACAATTTTTTAAGTGTAACAAAATATAAGGACTAGTTTTATAAGTTTTGAAAGAACTGACTAAAAAATGGACTAAGGTTATACATTATAGAATATTCGAAATTATATTTCCAGTACTAAAATGATTTTTTCTTTTTAGTTGTACGTCAATAATTTTTTCTCTGAATTCGACTTTATTTGTGTGACACCCTCTAGTAATCAGTAGTAATCAACAGTAAGGTCTTTGTAAAACTCAAGTTTTGTTTTTGTTTACAAATTGCATTTCTTGAAAATATGTGTAAATTTTTATTAGACAACTTAGAAGTTACGAAGTTGTATTCTTCTCTTTTATGGACTACGAGACTCGTAAGAACTAAATGAATGTTTAGCTAAAGAAAATTACATTGTTTTTCAAATTTCTTTCCATCAAATATCCATAAAATATTTAGATAGATTCCCATAAAAAATTGCTATTGTTCCTATGATACGTGTTCCGGCAACTGTTTACAAATTTATGTACGGTAGTGTAATTGTATAAGACGCATGCAAATCAATCAATTGTTTTTTCTTTTGTTTTATCAAAATATTTCAGTAACAATCACTTAAAATAGATGTATAATTTGCCGTTTGTGTGTAGGAAAGAGTGGGGGTAAAAATAACAGTGTATCGAAGGTAACAAACACTGTCCAGAAGTGTATCTACAAATTTAATAACCTAGTGCTTGCCGCTGTACATACACTGCACGGCAGGGCTAAATGGCTTCATCTCCCTCTAATAGCTTCCTAGATAGAAACTTGCAGTCTCTAAATGAGGGAATCATTCTGTGATTTCGTTCAATAAAAGTAACTTTCAGGGTCGGTCCTAGCGGTTGTTAATTTTGTTCGCAGAATAAAGGCGGCCATAACAGAAGGTCCGGCAGAAATTAATGTTTGTTTATAACAAGTACCCTCACAATCAATAAATTTTAACAGAATAATACGCAACATTTACGTCATATTAGTTTTATTACATCTAGTGTAAAATTGATAACACAGTTCGAAAAATACCTACTCTGGGGAAAGAGGGAGCTACCCCGAAAGACAGCAAGTGTATAATAAGATCAAAATTTTAAAAAATTTGATCAGCTGCTCGAACGAGAAAAGAATTGAAAATTCTTAATTCGCCTAGAGCAGTGGTTCTCAAACCTCTTTTTTCGTAGACCACTTATCATGGTTTTTAGTTTTAGATAGACAGACACCCTGTACCAATTCATAAATTTAGCAACAACTTCCGAAAATAAAACTTTCTTTTTTCCCCGGAAAAAATGCAGGTGGTGAGCAAAAAACAGGTCACCAATTTCTCATTTTACATTTTAGGACAAGCAATCCAACCTACGCCGCTGTATGTCTACTCTGTTGTTATAGACCGGGGGTCGATATAGACCAGTTTGGAACCAATTAACCTAGAGCAGGGGTAGGCAACCTGCGACCCGCGAATCGCATGTGGCCCGTTGCAAGTTTTTATGCCGCCCACCAAGTAATATAATTTTTCGAACAATTTACTCTGCTTATACCGAGTTGAGCATACTTCGTACTTTTTTTGTTCTCCGATATTATTATATAATACGTACCTAAATAAAATTGTGACTAAAGATTTTTTTCATGTTGATTTTTAATAATATTTATAATACATTAATTTGTATTCAGAAAAAAGAAAATACCCCTGTCGCAACATCCTGCATAATATAGTGAATTTCCGTCTACAAAAATTAGTTTTTCTCGGAAACAACTTGACATGGAATTATTCTTCAAAAATCTTTTTATGTGATTATTTTCTCTTAAAGTAAATAATAAATAAAAAAAACGCCGTGAGCAGCGGGGCCCCATCACGGTAGTCGAATTTTCCCCTTCATCTTCGGTATTGAATGTCTACAAGCGAAATGTGATTGAAAGTCTACAACCGAATTGTCATTTTGTTGGTTTCAAAACTGGTGATGAGTGTTCGGCTGATCGAGGCTTTAAAAAAAGGTTTTAAGTATTTAAGGGCTGTATCTCAGTAAATTTCAATTTTGTGCCGAAAACAGGTAGCAGAAAAAAAGCCAACACAATTCGTACGAGGACATTCCTGCCCATGTTTATCCGCTAATTGCCTTTATGTTTTAGTTTTAAAAATTAAAAAAGGACCTAAATAGTAAACTGGAAGGCCTTTATAAAGATATTTTTTCTTTCCAAAAAAATCCAAAATTTCTATTTTATAAATACTAAAAATCCAAAATTCCTAATTTATAAATAAACAGTGACTTTAATAACATTTTTAAATTACTTAATATGTATGTATTTCATTTGTCATAAAAGTAAGTTCACTTTTTTTTAAATTTTTTAAAATTACTATTCGCCTACTTGTATTTAGAATAAACATAATGCTTTTAAAACACATTTAACAATAGCATTCAATTCCGATGTAAAAATGGGAGAAGTGGGGGGAAAAGTGATGTGGACTCCCTACAAGGTACTAGCTGGATACTAACTGAATACACGTACAAAATTTCAGCCCTCTAGGTTTCCTTATCGAGTCTCTAGACGTGTTAGAAAACAAGCAAAAAAATTAAGGAAATATTGGCGTAAAAATCGTGGGGGTAAGGCTTAAAAGTTGAAACCTCCAAAAAACTGTGTCTGGCTATTAGCTTAACCTGTACACCAAATTTCAGCCCTCTAGGTTTATTTGGGGAGATTTTGACCCGAACGAAACTGTTAAAAAACAAGAAAAATCATGTTCTTTTGGGTATAAAAATGGTGGCGGTGGGGGTTAAAAGTCGACACCCCCAAAAGGCACCCCCTTGATACTAACTCAATCCGAATACAAAATTTCAGCCCTCTAGGTTTATTCGGGTGACCTGTGCGAGTGGTACAAACTTCGAAAACGTCGAAAATGCATGAAATTGTAGCTTAAAAATGAGGGGGGTGGGGGTAAAATATTAAAACCTCCAAAAAGCACAACCTAGGTACGAACTTTATCAACACACCAAATTTCAACCCTCTACGTTAATTCTGGGGGGCTGGGGGCCTGTTAGATCCAGCGAAAATCGTTTTTCCCCCCTCTACTCCCACCATATCATCCTAGGAAGCTGAATTTTGGATATGTTGTAGATAATTGACCGAAACATTATTTAAAACCGGTTTGGAAAAGTTTTATTGCTTTTCCGCCCCCCACCACCCCCTTAAAGGTCGGGTCCGAAAAAAAATTTGCCCAAAATTTGACCCCACTTTGATAGTATTGTTGTGCATCGGAATAAGCCCCACTTACCAAATTTCATCTCTTAACTTCCATAGGGGGGCCCTACACATATTAAAAGGTTGCGGGAAAATATATATACTTATATATATATATATATATATATATATATATATATATATATATATATATATATATATATATATATATATATATATCAGACATCTTTTTTTTTTTTACATAATCGTGTTCTACGGGTCCGAAAACGGATAGCGCCCCTGGTCTCGCCTCTCGCAGCTCTTATCGTATAGACTGTATAAGTCTAATTTTTCGGAGAAAATTCGACTAAAAATTGTAGTAGTATTTTTGTTTTTCGTTGTGTTTAAATCATTTTTCTAATTTAAATGATCATTTAATTTTTAATCAATGATAGATGGTTTTTAAAAATGAATTCTGTTTATGACAAATGTTATATTTGTCCCCACTCTCTCCTACTTATATTGCCATGTATATTTACATAAGGTACTAAAGTTTTTATAAGCTGAATAGGAAAAAGTTGTTGTGAAAATTTTGTGTAGCCATGTTTGATTATTGATTTTACAATGCAACAACTGTATGATATTAATGTTGATATAATATATACATACCTATATAAGTATCTATAACATAGGTGGAAACATACTTATAGGATTAAAGATAAATAATTAGATTATTTTAACAGAGCAGAACTAAAGACATTTGAGATGAAAGGTTTGGTCGATGTATACATAGTTTCAACGATGTTGACGACGATGAAGTGGAACTGATCCATCATAAGAATTACTTATTCATGTTTTGCTTGAATTATCACAAACAATACCATCTATTCATAATATCTGTAATTCTGTACCTATCTACATATTATTACTTTATTATTATTATTATTATTGTTAAATTCATTACTCTTATTCAATGTTAAAATGTACATGATAGGTGCATTTCATATGTTCGTATACTTAAAATATATATGACTGTATTAACAATATGCACTCAACTTGACTCAACATAGGTACATATTAAGTAAATATTATAACATTGTAGTTTCGCTTGTTCTCTTATCATATCTGGAGGTGTTCATCTACAGAGTGAGAGATTCGTATAGGATACTTATGAGAAGTCTTGAAGAAAAAAAGTGGCAAGGAAATTATTTGTAGTTTCGTTTTGTTATGAAGTTCTAAAGTTGGCATTTTATACCTACTTCAATTTCAGAAAGTATTATAAATCGTGTAGTGCGCTGAAAATCTAATTGTTTGATCTAAAGTAGGTTTGTCCTGAAAAAGTCGCTATGTTACGCAGGTTGCTGCGATAGAGATATTTACTAATGTTTTACCTACTGTCAACAATTCATTGGATAAAATAGTAATATACTTATGAAGGTGTATATCAATTTTATTGTACTGTACTTTTACTTACAAGTAAAGGGCCCGAGGCCGGACCTATCGATTTCGATGAAACTTAGATATGTTGTAGAACACTAAAAAATAAGCGACACGTATTTTTGTTTATCGGCGGAAAAACGGTCTGAAGGGGTGAAATCGCCCTCCAAAAATTGGGGTAAAAATTCAATTTTTTAAATACCTCAAAAACAGTAAGAGATAGAGTAAAAGTTTAAATTGGCGATATTGCTCTTTTTTAAGGAGCTATCTATTGATATTAAATTTGTTCAAATTACATCATCAGGGGTGGTTGGGAGTTAAAATTTAGGGGTTAATTCTGCAAAAAGGGGGTGAAAAATAAACAATATAAAAATTTTGTTTATAGATTTGAAATCTACGTCAAAAAATGTAATTGACCTGTTTTTCCTTAATGTCCTAATATTAAGTCTAGGGGTAGTTAACTAGGGGGTGACTGTGCCGAATAGTCGTACTACTTGGGAAGTTCAAGAAATTTCTCTTCATGGAAAATAGTTTAAGACATTTAGAATAACGTAGAAATGAAATTTTCGATTTCAAAATTCAATTTGAGCAACATTGGAGAGGCGGTGAGTCACCCTCTTAAATTACATACTAGTTAACATACACTCATTTTTATGTTCCGAACTAACTTCGTGTAAGTTCGGAACATTATAAGATTGATGAGTGACCGAAAATTTGAGAGAAGTGGTAAATCAGAGAACAAATGGTAAATAATTATAGAGTTTTACATTCATATATTGAATAAACGCAAGAGGACTGTGTATTGTATGTATTTCATGTACCTGTGAACTCTATGGTTTGGTGGTCAATGCACAATCAAGTTTATTTGTGATATGGAATTAACAACAAAATTGCAATAAAAAAAAAAAAATTTCCTCTTTCTATTTCTATTTTATAGAAGCGTGTATATATTTATCTCTTTCTTTCGCTGTTTTTTCTTAAAATTATTAACAATGGGACAGATTCTAAAAATTGTTATCTTTGTCTAATAACTTATTTTAATACACAGAGAGCCATCTTTACGTATTTGTGATAATTACATACTTACCGACAAGTTCACATAATTCATAGAAAAAATTATATACATATAGAATCCTATCAAAAATAGGGTCATATTGCACATCATTGTACTTTCTCCCCAACTGTAAGATGGCTCTCAGTGTCCGTTTTTTCGCTCATTTTATACCTATTCGTTTCGTCATAGTTCGTCCGTTTCCGTTCGTTCGTCCGTAAAGATTTGATATAATGAAAAAAAAAATGTGCACGTAGGTGGACAAAATAACGTGTCAGGACTTTATTACTTCTTTATTTATTCGTACACATCAAGAAAATCTTCCGATTACGATAAACTCATTAGAAATAACTTTTGTGATATAATAAATACGTTGTCTTTGTAATTTTGTGTTTCTAATAAAAAAATCGTAGTTAATATTTTTTAAACCTTTATTTATTTCTAATTTTTATTATATACATAATTAGCTCTAATAAAAACAAGTCGTCAAGTGCAAGTTGTACTTGCGTTAACAGTGTTCCGTACAATCAGTTGTTTCATCAGTATTCCGTACAATCAGGAATTTTTTAGAACGGGATATGAAGGTGGATAAAATATTTTTCCTAATAAATAAATTTTATTCCTAAAGTATAACCTATTTTTTGATTTCAGAACGATCGTGTTCGTATGTGTCACATCGTGAACGTATGTGTCTGGACTGTTATATTTTAACCCTAGAATCATACGTTGGTCTACGAGAAACTTTAATCATACATCGACGTCGTTTTGACGGATGGACTTTTTATGGAGAGTTTTAGAGTTTATTTGCAAAAAACATTTTTTTTACATAACAATACTACAAAAGCGAACAAAATATTTAAAAAAATTGGATTTGGAAAAATTTCTTAATGTAAATATTTATTAATTTTTTTAATCTTTTTATCAAAGCATATTTTCATTATAAAAGTTAAAAAATAGATAAATACATCAATTGTAATAATTCATTTATGAACTATTATGTGTCAGTGGACATGTGTGACTTTACAGAATATGAAATTTCTCAGTCATAAATATTCCTATAGATATGTAGTTATTTCCCCATTAGGCACATTTGTAAATTTTCTAAAATTTGTTAGTAATTTTTCGAATAAGATCTCAAAAAATAATAAAAATTAAAATATTTTCCACAAAATAAATTGTTAATCTTTTATTAAGTCATTCGAAATGCATTCTTTAGTTTTCGATTCAATATATTAAAACTTCAGTATTATGTCGTCCCTATAAGTCAAACAGCTGTAATCATCTTTCACATTATCATAATCATTGAATAAATTAATTATAACATCCAGATCTTTAATAAGTTTTAAAAAAAATTAGGAAAACTTTTATATGTAGTGTACAAAATCTTCAAAAAAAGCATACGTTAATCATACATCGACGTCCTTTTGACGGACACTATTTCAATACAAACAAAACGACAATGACTATAAACAAAATAAATATATGTGGTGTGTTATAATAACAAATAAATTAGATAACAGAAATCTCACTGCAAACAAGTAACAAAAAGTCGTAGTATTGGAGCAGGTAGAGAAGTTCGTACGTCGTTTTGACGTGTACGTATGATTCTAGGGTTAAGAAGTTTTAGTTATGACCACTGATTGTGAGGAACATTACTTAGTGCGTGTCAAACACGCACTTGACGAATTTTTAATATTAACACACTGACACTGGGTAATAATCTCACAATAAGTGGTTCTGAAGTTGGACTGTCGTATGTAAGGTTTTTATAGGGTTTGTTTTTTAGTGGATGTTATAGTTTTCGTTATCGAGGACCTCAGCCTGAAAGAGTGTTGCGTAAGAACCTAGAGTGTACCAGATAAGTTCTTTGATAGCTCTCGAAATCACCGAATCAGGCATCCACTCTTCTATAGAAGGTATAATCACATTGTCCTTCGGTTCTAAATTGTACAAAGGCCTCATGAGATCCGTTGGCATTTTTGCTATGGGTTTATTTTTGAGATAGTCCAGACTGTCTGAAAAATTCTCTGTTTAAAGGGATCTCCCCTACTGTAGTGCAAAATCCTATGTTTTTCGTTTTGTTTTTTTTTCGTCAAATTAAACTTTTTTCATACTAAATTTTATTAATTATCGTAATGGAACCTAAGTGACTTTAATTAATTATTCTGCTGTGCTCCTAGGCTCTACCTACATCATAGTAAGTGTAATATATATTTATTTTGCTATGCATAATACCTACATGTCTTATTTATATGTACAGTGTTCACCTGTACACCTAGGAGGAATTGTGTTTAGACTTTGTAGTGGTTTTTTAATGAAAACGTTCCGAGTTAGAGTAGCAATTTGTGAACAGAAAGTACCAATTACAAGTTAAATTAATAGCACAATTTAATTAGTCGCTAGCTACTTACATTAATATACACATACAGGGTGTCAATCTGAAAATAAGCCAGGCTTCATATTTTTGGAACTCCAGCAGATAATTCAAATTTGTCAAAACTGTTTTTAGAACACGAAGAGGGAAGAATTATGACCCATCCACCCAGGAATTTTCTACAACCAACCCCTTAGACCACAGCCACCTCAACCTTTGTAAGACCCCACTTGTCGTATGTCATTAAAAAGCTCTTTAAAAATGCAATTAGTTAGTATCAAACATAATGTCAATTTATTGATTATTTTTTGAAGAATACAAAAAATAAGTTTCAGTAGGTAGATATATTTTCTATAATTCAAAGTTACAAATATCAAATATTTAAATCAGATCACTACTTCAAAGAAAATTGTAAAAAAATCACAACCTTTAAGTCGGAAGGCAAAAAATATTATTAATTTATTGATTACTTCTAGAAAATTATAAAAAATAATATTTAAATCAGTTTAATCGAATTTAATGTTATATAGGTAAATCTCAAATTATCTAAGTATTATTTTCGAAATCAATTTATTTTTGGAAACTATAAAGTCAACATGCACAGGTGAACACTACGATAACCAATAGTAAATTATAATTAAAAATGACAGAATCTAATTTAGTTCAAATGCTCAAAATGACTCATTATTCTATGACTTACTAAAACTTACTTTTCATATTCTTAAAATATAATCCATATAAACTAACATTATGTTTGGTATGAATGAATAGCATTTTAAAGAGCTTTCCAAGATTTGCTGCAAGCAGGGCCTTACAATTTAAAAAACAGAGTTGGGATCACTGGAGCTTAAGGGGTCGAGCCATAGGGTTCCCATGTGGGTCATAAATCATAATGGATTATCTTTTATGTCTTACAGTTAAAAACGGTTTTGGCAAATTTTAATTGTCTGTTACAGTTCCAAAGATATATGGTTTGGCTTGTTTTTAAATTGACACCCTGTACATAAATACCATTATATGTATGAATACAATATGCAATTTATTAATGCGAAGCTCCTTGTATATCACTGTTTAAGAGAACATAATTGCCTATTATATTTGACTACTTGTACAAAATATGTTCTTAATATGTACAAAGTGTAGCAAAAATTAACCCTAGAATCATACGTACTCGTCAAAACGACGAACGAACTTCTCTACCTGCTCCAATACTACAACTTGTTGGTACCTGCTCGCTGTGAAACTTCTGTTATCTAATTTATTTGTTATTATAATACATAAGACATATAAATTTTGTTTATAGCTATTGTCGTTTTTTTTATACTGAAATAGTGTGCGTCAAAAGGACGGCGATGTATGATTAACCTATATTTTTTTTTAAAGATTTTTCACTCCACATATAAAAGTTTTCCTAATTTTTCTAAAATTTATTAAAGATATGGATGTTATAATTAATTTATTCAATGATTATGATAATGTGAAAGATGATTACAGCTGTTTGACCTATAGAGACGACATAATACTGAAGTTTTAATATATTGAATCGAAAACTAAAGAATGCGTTTCGAATGACTTAATAAAAGATTAACAATTTATTTTGTGGAAAATATTTTAATTTTTATTATTTTTTGAGATCTTATTCAAAAAATTACTAACAAATTTTAGAAAATTTACAAATGAGCCTAATGGGGAAATAACTACATATCTATAGGAATATTTATGACTGAGAAATTTCACATTCTGTAAAGTCACACATGTCCACTGAGTCATCACAGTTCATAAGTTATTTATTACAATTGATGTATTTATCTATTTTTTAATTTTTATAATGAAAATATGCTTTGATAAAAAGATTAAAAAAATTAATAAATATTTACATTAAGAAATTTTTCCAAATCCAATTTTTTTAAATATTTTGTTCTCTTTTGTAGTATTGTTATGTAAAAAAATGTTTTTTGCAAATAAACTCTAAAACTCCCCATAAAAAGTCCATTCGTCGAAACGACGCCGATGTATGATTAACTTGACTCGTAGACCAACGTATGATTCTAGGGTTAAAACCAAATGATTGAAAACTAGTCACACTATATAGGATAAAAATCGGGAAGCCTATTTTAAGTCAAATCATACACGTATAAAAATTCTGTTTACTCTAAGTAACTCGGTACCTTGTTTAATCTATTCGCAAAATAAAATTTAAAAACAAAAATGCATTTTTTTATAACTGTCCCGTAAAAAATTTTAAAAGATAAGTTTTTAAGGTAGAATAAAAATAGCAAAAATTTAAAAAAAACGCCGTGAGCAGCAGGGCCCCATCACGGTAGTCGAATTTTCCCCTTCATCTTCGGTATTGAATGTTTACAAGCGAAATGTGATTGAAAGTCTACAACCGAAGTGTCATTTTGTTGGTTTCAAAACTGGTGATGAGTGTTCGGCTGATCGAGGCTTTAAAAAAAGGTTTTAAGTATTTAAGGGCTGTATCTCAGTAAATTTCAATTTTGTGCCGAAAACAGGTAGCAGAAAAAAAACCAACACAATTCGTACGAGGGCATTCCTGCCCATGTTTATCCGCTAATTGCCTTTATGTTTTAGTTTTAAATATTAAAAAAGGACCTTAAATAGTAAACTGGAAGGCCTTTATAAAGATATTTTTTCTTTCAAAAAAAAATAAAAAATAAAAAAAAAAATAAAAAAATAAAAATTAGTTCTTTGGTATTGAGTGTCTACAAGCGAAATATAATTGAAAGTCCACAAGCGATTTGTAATTTTGGTGGTTTCAAAACTGATAATGAGTGTCCGGTTGATCGGGGCTTTATAAAAAGATTTTAAGTTTTTAAGGGCTGAATCTCAGTAAATTTCAATTTTGTGCCGATAGAAGTTAACAGGGAAAAAGCCAACACAATTCGTACGAGGGCATTCCTACCCATGCTTATCCGCCAATTCCCGTTGTGTTTTACTTTTAAATATTAAAAAAGGAACTTAAATAGTAAACTGGAAGGCTTTTATGAAGATATTTTTTCTTTCCAAAAAAATCCAAAATTTCTATTTTATAAATAATAAAAATCCAAAATTCCTAAATAATAATTAAATAAATAAATAAACAGTGACTTTAATAACATTTGCAAATTACTTAATATGTATGTATTTCATTTGTTAAAAAATTGTATTCACTTTTTTTTAAATTTTTTAAAATTACTATTCGCCTACTTGTATTTAGAATAAACATAATGCTTTTAAAACACATTTAACAATAGCATTCAATTCCGATGTAAAAATGGGAGAAGTGGGGGGAAAAGTGATGCGGACTCCCTACAAGGTACTAGCTGGATACTAACTGAATACACGTACAAAATTTCAGCCCTCTAGGTTTCCTTATGGAGTCTCTAGACGTGTTAGAAAACAAGCAAAAAAATTAAGGAAATATTGGCGTAAAAATCGTGGGGGTAAGGGTTAAAAGTTGAAACCTCCAAAAAACAGTGTCTGGCTATTAGCTTAACCTGTACACCAAATTTCAGCCCTCTAGGTTTATTTGGGGAGATTTTGACCCGAACGAAACTGTTAAAAAACAAGAAAAATCATGTTTTTTTGGGTATAAAAATGGTGGGGGTAGGGGTTAAAAGTCGAGACCCCCAAAAGGCACCCCCTTGATACTAACTCAATCCGAATACAAAATTTCAGCCCTCTAGGTTTATTCGGGTGACCTGTGCGAGTGGTACAAACTTCGAAAACGTCGAAAATGCATGAAATTGTATGATAGCTTAAAAATGAGGGGGTGGAGGTAAAATATTAAAACCTCCAAAAAGCACAACCTAGGTACGAACTTTATCAACACACCAAATTTCAACCCTCTACGTTAATTCTGGGGGGCTGGGGGCCTGTTAGATCCAGCGAAAATCGTTTTTCCCCCCTCTACTCCCACCATATCATCCTAGCAAGCTGAATTTTGGATATGTTGTAGATAATTGACCGAAACATTATTTAAAACCGGTTTGAAAAAGTTTTATTGCTTTTCCGCCCCCCACCACCCCCTTAAAGGTCGGGTCAGAAAAAAAATTTGCCCAAAATTTGACCCCACTTTGATAGTATGAGGTGCCTCGAAAATGAGCCCCATTTACCAAATTTCATCTCTTAACTTCCATAGGGGGGCCCTACACAAATTAAAAGGTGGCGGGAAAATATATATATATATATATATATATATATATATATATATATATATATATATATATAGATATATATATATATATATATATATATATATATATATATATATATATATATATATATATATATATATATATATATCAGACATTTTTTTTCTACATATTCGTGTTCTACGGGTCCGAAAACGGATAGCGCCCCTACTCTCGCCTCTCGCAGCTCTTATCGTATAGACTGTATAAGTCTAATTTTTCGGAGAAAATTCGACTAAAAATTGAAATAACTCGAAAAATATCAGCTTTAGGCTATAGAGATTTATAGAAAAACAAAAACAAGAAATTATATAAAAAATTAATTAAAATAGCACAAAAAAATCTGCTTAAAGACCAAACGAACAAAGTGAAAACTTCTACGGCAATCAAATTAATTAGAAGTAACATAAATATATATTATATAGACAGGAATTTATTGAACGAACGCAGTTATAGATGAACGTGCGAAGCCAATAACAAAACGCGAAAACAACGGAGACGGAGGTCTTTTTTGTGCGATTTTTGTAACTATTTAATTACTTCTAACATGTTAATTTTGACCTTACGTGATTTTAAAAAAATGTCCAATAAAGTACCTACATAATGCGAATAGAAGGTAAGAGAAATTACGAAATTTGAACATTAATTTGCGATAAATTTTTTTGGTTGACTACCTGTAACGCATTTTATCATCACATTACATAAGTATTATAAATTATTGCATTATTCAGTTTTTTACATACATATGTACTGCAATTTTTGCAACAATATAAAAATGAAATAAATAACTGAAAAATGTTCCCACGTGTAAACTATTCCTGTATTTTAGGAAAGTAATAGAGAAATTTGCTAGGGAAATCGTGAGTTTTTGAATTATATATTTTCAGTCTTTTACAATCTGCAACGAATTATACTTTTTATAAATATTTCTCACATTTTTAAATATATTTTCTGCAAGTTTTTATGCGAAAATGCTTATCCTATGTATATGCAATATTGTTTGAGTTGTCGACTTCTTTGTTGTCAGCGAACTTCAGTAGACATCGTATGAATCGAATCGACCAAATACATCGTTTTTTCTAGAAAGTCGCCAAATTTATTATAACTCTTATTATAAATTTTTCTGATGTATAATTACCTTTAGAATCAATAATGAAAACAAGTAAGTAGGTATTATTTTTGAAATGACCCAAAAATTATTGTAATTATGCCCAAGCTACACTGATAAAAAAAAAATCCGCACTAGATTTGATAAAAATTAAAGGGAACATTGTGAGTTACCCGTCACCAAAATACTAAAAATAGTAGTGTGGTGTGACAAATTATGTATTCTGCCGTATATCGTTGAAATATGAAATGTTTTTCGTACGACTGTGAAGATTCCCTTAAAAAATGCAATCAAACTACATACATGAACTTAAGACGCCAAACAACAGAATTAAAACAATCAATATTAATTGATTTGAGCGTTATTTTATGGTATTCCATATTTGTAAATAATAAACAAATATTTTACTTTCAAAATACTTACCACTTTTATTGCATTTTTTATTAAAACAATATTGTCACAGTTAAATACCATAAAAGTGGTATTTTGCAAAGTAAAATATTTGTTTATTATTTATAAAACAATCAAATCTGAAATATTCTCAACGTTTCCACCATCAAAACAGGAACCATTAACAACTATAAGAATAAGTGTACCTATCCAAATGGACGGAAAAATTTAGAATGAAATTTTAGACAAGATTCTAATTTTATTTAATTATACAGTTACAATAATTTTGTAATAATCTGAATATATTATAATTAGCAAAATGAAGTTAGAAAAAAAATGACATTGGATTGTGTCAGAAAAACAGAAGTTTAATAATTATTATTGGTTTAAGGTACCATCACAGTGTGATGGGCCGAAAAATAGTCAATTTTCGAAATTTTTTTCGGATGAATAGGTTGGGGGAACGGGGATAATTTTTTTTTACCATTAATACCACTATTTAACAATACAAAAAATATTTTTTTTATTCATTTTTAATTATTTTTTAAATTATTATAATTTTTTTTAAAAAGTGTCTTTAAAAAAGCGCGAAATCTGGTGCCCACGCTTGCGGCCGCAGTTTTTTTTCTGAAAAAAAAAAATCAAACAGATTATCAATCTGTAGGTAAGTCGCTATGTTCCTATGGCAGCTTTTTGTTTCTTTGAAATCTTCCTCTTTTTTTACATGGAAAACTGTAAAAAATTTTGTACTTTTTATTCAAACTACCGCAATTTCTTTAAATTTCAAAAAGCCTCCATAGGAACATAGCGGCTTACGTACAGATTGATAATCTATTTGATTTTTTTTTTCAGATAAAAACTGCGGTCGCAATCATAGGCACTAAATATCGCCCTTTTTAAAAGATACTTTTTAAAAAAAATTATAACAATAATTATAAAAAATAAATAAATAAAAATGAATAAAAAAATATTTTTGTATTGTTAAATAGTGGTATTAATCGAACAAAAAAAATTCATCTCCCTTCCCCCATCCTATCCATCCGAAAAAATTTCGAAAATTGACTTTTTTTCGGCCCATCACACTGTGATGGTACCTTAGGAAAACATAAATAACCTCCAAAGTATATAGACCTTACTTTACCTTAATACTTAAGTACCTATCACTACTACCTACTTTTTATTTAGATTTACAGGAGTATTTTGAACATTTTGAAATAATATGTTTGGCCGAATACATAAATCTGCATCATTAAATTTGATTTAAACTATTATGTAATCGGGTGTATCTTATTTAACTATATATATGTATGTACATACATAGCGTTGTATTAATTAATTAATAATAATCAATTGTTCTAAATATTTTATTTTAATCAATTTTATTATCATTTAAATACGGACATATGTACGTATACAAGTATTTAAATATTTCTATTAATAAATTACATAAATAAATTAATGTAATTACAGTAATGTCCAAAAATATGGTTCGTATTGTTACCATACATACCAAGTTTGAAGTTTGAAGCTACTATAAGTATAGTATCATTACAGTCTACGAAACATCTAAGCTGATATTAATTTTGAAAAATTATTTTTAACTAGCCGTATACCCGATGGCATTTCCCATCGGTAATATTTCAGGAGGTAAAATTATAATTTAAAAAAAAGATTGCTTTTGAAGAGCCGCTTGTCTGTTGGATTTCGAAGTTCTTCAAAAGTCTAAATACCAAATTCCACGTATGTAACTTCAAAAATGACGATCTTTTCATACAAATTTTCGTCCCTCATTTTATCTCCTTAGGGGACAAATTTTCAGAAACGTTTCTACAATTAACTTTTAAACAAGTGTTTAATTTCCACACATATTTTCATCTCCTATTTAACTCACAAAAATTTCATCGGTTTAGGCTGTGCGTGGTCTGTCAGTCAGGGTTAGAGATATAGTAAGTAGATAATAATTATAGCCAACTTTAACGTAGCAGGAAATAAAATAGCTTAATTATTTTCTTTTTATTCTGATAAAATTAAAGTCCTGGGACTGGTTGAACTGAAAATGTTTTCATTGCGGTAACAAAATTGAAAAAAAAAACTATCAGCAGATTTATTTGTTGGGACGTTAAACTTATTTTCAGTTCCATCTTTATTCAAAGGACAAATTAGTCTTAATAGCCAGGACTTATAAAGCTTAGGAACCGGGCCGGGCCTACAATTATTGCAAACTTTGCTGTTGACACCCTCGCCGGAAAAAAAGCCAAATTAAACATTTTAGCGAATCGATATTTTGTAAATTTTTCCCTGCGAAAACTAGGTAATTGATGAGCAAGAAATAAAAGAAACAAAAATTCATTCAAAAAAGTCAAATTCACCGTTTTGGCGCCCGTAAAAACTTGCAGGGGGCACGTGTCCCCGCTGCCTCCTTTAGATCTGGCCCTGCTTAGGAAAACAAATTGTACTTATATTTGATAGAGTTTTAAATATTCGAGATTTACGCAAAAAGTGTTACCTAAAACTCTGAACGGAGTTGTGTTAATAATGTTACTAATAAATTATACATAAATTCTTTTCATGTTCTTCTGTCAGTTCATTCTCAAACTCAGTATGCCTAGGAACCTCTACCTTCAGCTTAAGGCGTCCCTGCATATTTTGTTTTGGAGTGTATACCGGTTAGATTTTATATACGGTTTTACTGATAACTTTTTCTTTGTGTTTTGAGTTTGTCATATTAATATAGTGTCTTTAGGCAATTTTAGTCTACACGAGATATTTAAATAAATTAAACAACACATTTTAATATTATGACTTATTTAAAATATTAGAATTTTAAATTCTAATATAAATTCTAACAAAAGTTAGTGGGAGGTCATTCAAATAACATCGGTAGTAACATATAAAATTTTCTCTACTGTTATCATTTCTTTCGCAATTATTGTACAATTAATTGGCAATAAATTAAATCGATTATTTGAAAGAGTTTGTCATTAACAGTTCTACAAGTGCTTACATTTACATAAAATAAAACACTGAGAAAAAGACATAAAAGTATTTTTCGTAATTTAACGACTCAAAATAGTTGCAGTAATAAACGCGACGGTTACCTATAAGAAAATAAAACAAAATTCATCTTGACAAAAATAACATTGCTCCTAAAAATATGATACTCACTGACCATCTATTCAAACATTCATTTATTTAACCAGGGATTTATCTTATCAACATAGATAAGAAGCGTTCATAAACTAGGTAGCCTGGTTGGGGAAAAGAGGGGTTATGTCGAAAGTTACGCTAGGTTACATGGAGAGATGAAGACATGAATGCGAGTATCAAATTTCGTAAATAATTCATGATTATTTACGATCTGTGTATGAAATTTTGAAATTTTACAGAACTACCTCAGAGAGATTATGTTATTATTTGGTTATACAGTTTTCATGGTAAAGAGACTAAATTTAAAAATACTCCTGTTGCAGCATCCTGCATAACATAGCGAATTTCCGTTTATAAAAATTCGTTTTTCTCGGAAACCAGTTTACATAGAATAAAAGTTCAAAAAACTTTTTTATGTGATTTTTTATCCTCTTTCCAATGGTGTAAAAAATGTCACAAAAACTTTTATATATGGGGAAATTCTGGCCAAAGACTAATTTTATTCACTAATAATACATAAATACATAATTATGTACATATA
This sequence comes from Brachynemurus nebulosus, assembly GCA_035578155.1. Lineage (NCBI taxonomy): Eukaryota > Metazoa > Arthropoda > Insecta > Neuroptera > Myrmeleontidae > Brachynemurus > Brachynemurus nebulosus. Next base: position 32,039,966 of record JAPWDM010000002.1, read on the forward strand.
TATGTATACCTTATATATACATATACATATACATATACATATACATATACATATACATATAAATTTTAGTGAATGTCATTTTCGGTGTCTAGGGACCTCAAAACAAATTTCTGTCATAGTCCCGGACTGAAGTCGCGTCATGACAGTGGCTGTAATAGCTGAATTTTCGATTCAAAAATTCGCTAAAAGTGTGTTAAGTTGCATAAATTATAATAAAAAAATACTATTCCAATAAAATACATCCTGTAACGGGAAACTTAATAGGAAAAAGACTACGTTCTATACAGAGGAAATCAGGAGGGGGGTACAAGGCAAAAGTAGTGACCATAGAGTGACTACCAAAAAACATTTTTTTAGGACAATTTAACCCATCTGTATCAAGTGCCATAAGAATATTGTAATTTTTTCACTTTTACCATGGAAAAAAGTTAGGACAGATTTTTATAGCGAAAAAAATGGTACAATACATTTCATTGGTCATTTCGTTATAGGTAAACGCGATAAAAATGAAATAAAAAATTCGTATTGGTAAATTTAATTGAATTGAGAACCATAGAAACAATGTATTATTAAATAATAATATGAATTATACTAATTTATTTTATTCGTTAAATTGTCCTATCGTATTAGGTACACTTGAGTTTTATATTTTTTCTGAATAAATTTGTCTTTTTTACAACTCAAATTTCTTTCCTAAAGCAATTTAACTCGAAGAATTGTCAACCCAAAAACACTTCAGCTTCGCTGTCGCGTTTTTGTTAGTTGACAGTTCTTTTCGTTAAATTGCTAGACAACAAATTTTCGTTAGACAAACCCAAATTTATTCAAAATAATACAAACCTCTCGTGTAATAATAAGTGAATATTAGTTCTCTGAAAGGTGTTATTTTCTCTAGATTTATGCAACGTACAGGCAACGTTATTTTTGTCAAAGTGTGCATCTGTATGTACCTATGTTAAATATTTGAAAATCTGAAAGGATTAAAAGTGAATTCAAATTACAACAACGATATATTGATGCCAAAAATAATTTGTTAAAAGTAATTTGCAAATCTAAAAATAAAAATCAAAACAAATTGCTTACTTACACAAAGGTAAAACGTAAATATAAATGTCTGACCACAATGAACCCGATAAAATTTGATTTCATAAATATGCTCTCGTGTCATATGTTTCAAATCAATTTTTGAACCATGATGATAATTATGCAAAATTCTACAAAAAGGTGATTATCACCCAATTCAACCCCTGTTGTTGTTAAACGAATAGACAAAATCTACCACATCTACCACAACAACCCTACCCGGCCTTTAAAAATGAAGATATACCACAAATAAGTACACAAGTGCTACTGTTAATATAAAAACTGGGAACTTGATATAAAAATATACTATAGGAATATTGACGACTGACTGACTTGTATCAAGCACCGGGTATTATATATAGGCGGTACATGTGTCGCCGCCGGATTGGAGAATCAGTCAGATTACAAAACACCTAGCCATTTTACAAAACGTTGCTGTTTTATAAAAAGGCTAAAAATTTTCAGCCGTTTTACAAAACGACTGGACTATAAACACCAAATTATAATAATGATTTGTATTCTACAATCCGGTTGGCTAAATGTTTAGCCGTTTTGTAAAACGACTGAATTTAGTTTCTACTTTTATCACTTGCAGCTAGGGGCGTAGCTACCGCCGTATCAGCCGTATCAATGATAGGGGGCTCCCGGGCTACAGAGGCCCCTAACGTGTGTAAGCAAAAATTAGTAAAATGTTATCCATAATGTCACTTAATCTCGTGTTTCCCGGGAAAAAAATATATAAAAAAAAACTGTCATACATGCCTATAGAGTTTTCACTTCAGAAATGACAAAAGTCAAAAAAGCAATCTCTCTTTTTTCCGGGTCAATTTCTCTGAAAACATGCTTAAAATCTGAAATTCAAAAAATTCATTACATTAAGGACTCATGGAATTATTGCTGATAAAATTCAATAGTTTTGCATCTAGTTTTTCGGAGGTAATAACAGCATGCTTTCTATTTTTGACCCTTCCAGTTACAACCACAACAGTTGACAGAAGTTTTTTAAAATTAAAACTGATAAAAAATTATCTAAGGACTTCGATGGGGCAGGAACGGCTATCAGACTTGTCACTATTGTCTGGAGAGGCAGAAATTTTAAGAAAACTGAAACCGTCTTCAGCTCTAGATGATTTAATAATTCAATTTGTCGAAAAAAAGGCAAGAAAAGTGTATATTTAATTTGAATTGTTTGGCTAACTCAAATTCTAGGAGGAAGCGATAACTTATAATGAATAAATATTTATCTTAATTTAATGCAAGCATTTTTGTTTCTTTTGTAAGAAATCTTTACCCTTCATTTGGGCCCCGCAACTAATTTTGATACAGGGCCTCTCCAAGGCACGCTACGCCACTGCTTGAAGCGTTACAATCATAGCAAACACAATACATTGGCTTGTATCTATAATTGCTTATGTCAAATGTTTTATCACTATTACAGGTACCAATACTAGAAAAACTGGGAAACTTTCGTAGAACCTGAAAAAAATCATATATTGATAGAAATACACGACTTTTCCTTTAAGCGGACGTTCTTTAAAGGGACGGTGTTTATGTGTTTGTGTTCACATATACAGTCTTCGTGAGAATATTTTTAAAATAAACAATATTTTTATGTAAACAAATTTTCAATATTTAACATATACAGACGATTATTTTGTAAGTTAACATAAATATATGATAATAACGGTAATAAAAATTATTAATACACATCTGAATGTACAATTTCCAAGCTTACAATTAGATGTAAATATTATGTAACTAGAAAATATTCTTTAGAAAGTTATTTTAACAAAACTACTTTAACTTTTATATAAAAAATAAATTGTGTAGAGAAACACCTATATATGAATTGTCTAAGCGGACGACGTTTGTGTATTGTCGACCGGTTCCAGAGAAGTCGGTGTAAGTAGAAGTGGAAACACCAAGAAACTTCATCTTCATGGAAACGGCAATTATTTACAATTGAAATTCATTATTAAATGACCCTTTGTCTGAAAATGAGCTTTGCAATTATATTTCGAAATATGTCTCATTGTATTTATACCATTTAGCTGCATTGAAAATATTTAGCCGTTTTACAAATAGTTAGTGATGAGCAAATGCAAATCTTAAAATATTAAAAATCTTGGTCTTGGTCTTACTAGAGGAATTTGGGTCTTGGTCTTGCAAAATGCAGTCTTGGTTTTGGTATTGCTATAAAATTTTGCACTTTCTTGCATTTTTTATTAGCGAATTTTTCCTTCTAAAATCAGAATTTTCTCTCTTTACGGTATTACTTATACTTTCAAATTATTTAAATAGTTTAGCAAGGGTCTTGCTTTTTTCTTGCTTTTGTCTTGGTATTGGTCCTGCACCCATACTTATAGTTTTGGTCTTGCAAAAAATGCAAGACCAAGACAAGACTGCAAGACCAAGACTAATTTTGCTCATCACTACAAATAGTGACGATTTGCAAAATGGCTAGGCATCTTGTAATCTGGCTGATTCTACAATCCGGCAGCGACACATACAGCCTGTTACAGTTTGACTGAGGAGTTCATTACGGTACAGGAGGCAGGTATGAGGAGTGAAACGTTTATTTCAGTTTTTTATATTTATATATATGGAATCTGTGTAGCATAAATCCGAGAGCAATAATAAGAGACGACTTATGAAGCACATACCTTTTTATTTAGCGCCCTTAGACATAACAGAGTAGTATTTAGATTAGAGATGTCATTACTCGTTTTTATAACATTGTAAAAATAGAGTGTGTTCCAAAGAAAATTTCCCAACGTCTTCCATAACACTTGTATTATGAATTCGGCATTTTTCATTAAAAAAAAGAAAAAAAAAACATTAAAAAATACTAACTTTATTGTACCTACATATTTTAATACTGTATTGGAAAAATTTAGTCTCAAAAAATTTCTTATATCAAGGAATTAAAATTTTTGTGTGAGCTTTTGTGCAATTTTGTCAAAATAGACTTTCAGTCTTTAGGGTTATTACTTAATGATAGCTTGGCAGTTGTCACCACTAGAACATAACTATGTATGAATTGAACGGATAGTTCTCTTTATTTGGAACTTTCTTTTATATTATTGATATTATAAAATTACCTTTACATAGCAAAAATAAAAGCAGAGTTTATTGTACTCTAAATTGATTGTGGAAATAAATCATACGAAAATTAAGAAATCAGTTTTCATGTTATTCATGAATTACACCACAAATCCAATTTTACGTAGTGGTCGGTGCAAATTTAAGGGGAAGTACGTAAAATCGGAAGATCAGGGGCGTCGGTAAACTTTTGTTTCGGGGGTTGGTAAATATTATTTATCAGAATTTATTTAAAACAATATTATCTTAAGAGACAATTTATACCTAAAATTCGGTTGTGTAGACAAAGGAAATCGAATGTTATACTAATGAATATGAGTGAAGACTTTTAGAAAACTGTCGAAAAATCAACTTCACTATCGCATTCATCAGTGTAAAAGACGCCAAATAGCGGAAGCTGACAAATATTCTAGTATATTCTAGTCGTGAACTAGCAAAGGTACCAAAAAATAAACTTCACTGTTGAATTGGGCACTAAAAATTCTAGAATGTTCTATTCATCAACTAACAAAGATATCGAAAAATCGATTGCACCATTTAATTGGTCATCAAATAAAAGACGGAATAGCACATTTTGATAAATGTTCTAGAATATTTTATTCGTCAAATAGCAAAAATTATTTGTCAAAATCGGACATTTGGTTTACATTAGTTTAATTTCGGTTGGACAATTAGGTGGTACAATATATTTTCCAATAATTTTGTTAATTGACAAATAGAATATTCTTGAACATTTCTCAAAATGTGTTATTTGGTCTCTCTTTTTGGTAGCCAATTCAATGGCGACGTCTGTTTTTGAATATCTTTGCTAGTTGACGAATAGAATATTCCAGAATATTTGTCAAAATATGTAATTTTACCTCTTTTTCAATGGACAATTAAATGTTACAATTGATTTTTTAATATCTTTGCTAGTTGACAAATAGAACATTCTAGAATTTTTATCAAACTACACTGTTTAATCTCATTTTTAATGATCGATTCAACGGTGAAGTCTGTTTTTTGATATCTTTGCTAGTTGACGATTAGAATATTCTAGAATTTTACGTTACTCATTTTGCATTTACATTTTGTATATTACATATACAGAATATGTGCATATATATCTACAGTGAAATTTTAAATTTTTTAAAGGCTACGAGACCCTCAGACAGTATTACCTACGGCCATGACTCTGGCTTGGTACATAAATTTTCACCAACACAGACAAACAGCAACATATCTGTGAGAGGAGAACCCCACTAAATCGCTGACGTCACTACGTAAAATCGGAGTACGTACTATTCGATGGCCACTGTATTGACAGCTGTTGCATATTTTATGTATTAAGTAAGCTTTGTATTAATTTTTACTTTACGTTTTACACTCGAAAAACAAACTTGCTGCTGGAGTGGAACAGGATTATACTCCTTGAGGACATTGTTCTGCAAATTTCTCCGCTAACATTTTTTGTCATTAGAAAAAAAAATCATGAGTCTGTCGCCATTGCCAAAAAATATATAAAGACAATATTATTTTGAGTTTTTAAGAAAAAAATTTATAATTTAGTAATTACTTACAATGAACAGAGTAGCCCCTACCTGTTTACGCTTTCTACCCAAACCAACTGATTCGTTAATTTTATATAGTCGTTCTTTTAAATAGGAATTCTGTAAACACAATGCAGCAAAATTCACAATGTTACTGTTTAAACTTTCTTTCATTTTTTTTTACATTTTAGTAAATGACCAGTTAGGAGAATCCTCCTCGTATTAATAAAAAATTTTTGAGCTGGGCTCGAACCAGCCGAATTAAATAATTCATTTAAATAGACCATAATTTAAGGTACCACCACATTTATTTTTTATAATTATTATAATTTTTTGAAAAAAGTGTCTTCAAAAAATGCCGAAAATCGGTGCCCACGATTGCGGCCACAGTTTTTATCCGAAAAAATCAAATAGATTATCAATCTGTAGGTAAGCCGCTATGTTTCTATGGGAACTTTTTTTTTCTTTTGAAATTTTCCTATTTTTTCACACGGAAAGCTGTAAAAAATTTTGTACTTTTTATTCAAACTGCCGTCATTTTTTCAAATTTCAAAGAAAAGAAAAGCTCCTATAGGAATATAGCGGCCTATCTACAGATTGATAATCTATTTGATTTTTTTTTTTTTTTTTTTTTTTTTTTGGATAAAGACTGCGGCCGCAATTGTGGGCACCGAATTTCGGCCTTTTTTGAAGACACTTTTTTCAAAAAATTATAATAATTATAAAAAAAAATTTGTATTGTCAAATAGTGGTATTAATCGTAAAAAAAATTCATCCCCATTCCCCCATCCTATCCATCCGAAAAAAAAAATTGTAAAAATTGACTACTTTTCGGCAGAATCACACTGTGATGGTACCTTAAATAGACAAGCTCTGACAATAGGAATTTTTTCCTTGCACACAATAGTCAGCCATGTTCTTTGGTCCCACTCCCATGGCAGATTCTAATAGTGACTTTCAAAGCTTTTTAACCTGCCAATCTCAACGTTTCTAAGTAAGAATTACACACAACGAACAGGACGCTTATTGGCGGCGAGCCGTTCATACCACCTATTATCTCCAATCTTTTTAATTCTCAAGTGTTGTTTGAAATATTCTTTTTAAATCATAACTGTAAACTCCAGACAAAAAGTCACTTTATTCCAAATATTGAAGAAATTCGAATTAAATAAAATGAAGTGTGTTTGTTAATATATGTATTAATAAAAGATGCAAGACTTTCTGAACACTGTCTATATTTTTATAATTTGAGGCAAAATTATAATTTGTTCTTAAGCCGTACCTGACATTATTCAGTCGTTGCAAATCGTGGTAATTATTTGGTAGCATTTTAATTTAAAAGTCAAACTACTACAGTGAACAGAAAAATGATTATATTTTTACTTTGCTTTTACAATAATAAATATGAGTTAGCGACTCTGAATATACCTATATATGTATGTAGGTATAGGTATAATATTCTTCAAGTTCACTTCTTGAAGGAGTTTTTCAGTTTAACCTCTTCAATGCCAAACTTTCATCTTTCTGACTTATTAATTTTCCTATTATGTCTTCAATTACAACTGAACCTATAATATTATGTGTGTACATAATTTTATTTGTTTAAAATTCGAGAAACATTCTAAGTAATCTTAAGTTTGATAGATTTACATCACACAGTTACTTTATTCCACATTTGCTATCGTTGTTAATAAATAAAACATTTAACAAAAAATAATAACATTTTTATTTTATAAAGCCTCTGAAAGCAACTTGTGTTTTATGGTCATATTGATTGAAATAGGTCACAAAATTTTTAAAAGTATTTTACTTACTAAAAGTCAGTAATCTTAATTTGAAACTTGGGTGTCTATATTGTGGGTTATCTATCTCGCGATATGTTTACATTTTTTAAGGGAGGACCTACCTTTTTGTGCTAAAGATTTAATGATTTTCCGTAATTTTTTTAAAGACAAATAAAACAAACCGATATCTATAAAACATGCGAGATTTTATTTTATCGGATTATTTAATTTTGATACCAAATTATATTTATAGGTATATATTTGTTGTTCATTTTTTGTAAAACCAATCTTTTTTTGTTTAGAATTGGTAGTATTCTTACACAGTGAAAAAATTTGTGTTAAATTAACACATTTCACATGTCCAGAACGGTCCACTCAATTTTTTGTGTTATTTTAATACAAAGCATATGTGTCAAATCTATACACAAGATTTGTGTCAATGATTTAACACACAAGAGGACATACATTTTGTGTTAATTTTTCAGATTTATCAGAATTAGTTGTTAAACTTCTTTATTCAATATTTTAATTCCACTGAAGCTTAAGATATTTGAAAGTCGTCAAAAATTATAACGATTTTGTTCATATATCATTATAATGAGACTCAAAGAACGCAAAGTAAGTTAGTTCTTTGTAATAATTTTCACTTGTATCCATATATATCTACGAAAATATATATAATAAAAAAGATGAGAGTAGTTCTTATTATTAAATAAAACCGAAAAGTAGTAAGTTTTCTCAGTTACTGACGAATATAGTTTTATTAAACGTTTAAAAATGCAAAAATTTGCTTACATTTTAAGGTTATTTTGTTACAGATTCAGTTAAAAAAATCATGTAAGCTTATTTGAAATTGTATTATATCATATAAAATCTTACACATAAGTAAGCTTACATGATTTTTGTAACTGAATCTGTAACAAAATAACCTTAAAATGTAAGAAAATTATTTCATTTTTAAACGTTTAATAAAACTATATTCATCAATAACTGAAAAAACTTATAATTTTTCGTAATAAGAATAATAATTTCGTTTAATAATAAGAACTACTCTCATCTTTTTTATTATATTTTGGTAGACATATATTCTGATCTAATTTACGTACTTATATATTTTGCTCTACACAAATATTATGTTACTTCTTTATTGTACAAAACAGGTTAACATTTTTATTCTGTTAAATCGAAATTTGTGTTAATATTTTCATTTAACACAAACACGAAATGTTACATTAACGCAGGGTTGTGTTACTTATTTAACACAAAAATTTTAACCACTAGTTTTTTTTTACGCAGAACACAAACTTTTTAACTGTGTAGCAAGTATTAGTATCTATAATTTTTTCAGATTTTTTAGATCACAATTTAAAAAATTACGGAAGGAAAGATAAGCTGTTCGCTATTTTAAAGCTTACATAATATTTTGCAAACGGGGATTAAAAATTAAAAATGTTAAAAGGAATCTCTACTTCACTTTATAATACTTATCCTTTCTAATGATATCCTACACGATGTGGTAAATGAAAAAAATTTTCGACTTTCCAATAGGTACGGGGAAGTACTTAAAAAAATATCCTAAATTTTTTGCAATTAATAATCATCTCTCACTTTAACATGTAAGTACATACAAAATTTTATGTCCGTAGGTCAAAAAATGTAAGACATACAGAGGTGTGACCGGCGTCAGATAGACAGACAGATAGACGGATAGACGGATTTGATGATACTATATGGGTTCCGAGATGTTTTTCCAGAACTTTAATAATATGATCATGATATTGTATCTTTAAATTTGCTTAAAAAGCAATTTAGTTTGAACTACAAGCGGAAAATGGCGATCCAGAAAATTTCGCGCTACAGACGTAACCGCAGTCTTTGACGCAATTAAACCCACTCTCTCCCAGCCCGATAAAGTATGCCAATAAACACAGAACCTTTTTAAAAATAATTGAGCCACCTTTGGATTTTCGATTATTTAGAATATAGATGGTTTTATTATAAACAATAATACCCCTGTCGCAGCATCTGCATAACATAGCGAATTTCGAAATATTGGGCACTGGCGGATCTCATCTAAGACCTGTATCCATTTCAAATAATTCAGCTTTCTAAGAGTGAAAAGATTTTCAAAATCAGTTGAGTAGTTAATTTTTGGGGCTTTTTCGCATAAGGTGCTTGGTGCATATACCCATCTAAACTAGTTTAGTTTCTAAGAGTAAAAGAATTTTCAAAATCGGCTAGGTAGTTTATTTTTGGTATATTTGGGACCCAAGACCCCGAACGGACTTTGTACAGCATAGTGCTATCCACCTAAAATAAGTTAATTCTCTAGCAATGAGAAAATATTGAGAATCGGTTCGGTAGCATATTTCTATCCTATATAATATAGGATATTTTATCTTTCTAACAGTAAAACTATTTTTAAAACCCGTTGTGTAGTTTTCTATGCCGCATTTGCATCCGCAGGACAGTTGTGGATCTCAGATAACATACTGTACTTATCTAAAATAGTTTACCTCTGCAATAGTGAAAAAATTTTCAAAATCGGTCAGTTATTTTATTTTTGACACTTCTGGATCCCATGGACTTTGACGGACCTTACATAACGTAATCTATAACAATCTAAAATAGTTTACCTCTCTAACAGCGAAAAAATTTTCAAAATCGGTCGGTTAGTTTATTCTTGGCGCTTAAAAGATCCCAGGACTCTGACCGACCTCATACAACATATAAGCTAAATCCATCTAAAATAGTTTACCTCTGTAATAGTGAAAAAATTTTCAAAATCAGTCGGTTATTGTATTTTTGACACTTTTAGATCCAATGGACCCTAGCGGACCTTACATAAGGTAATCTATATTTATCTAAAATAGTTTAGCTCTCTAACAGTGAAAAAATTTTTAAAATCGGTCGGTTAGTTTATTGTTGACATTTTTGGGTCCCATGGACCTTGGCGGACCTTACATTACGCGTTCTATATCTATCTAAAATAGCTTAGCTCTTTGACAGTGAAAAAATTTTCAAAATCGGTCGCTTATTTTATTTTTGACACTTCTAGATCCCATGGACCTTAGCGGACCTTGCATGAGGTAATCTATATCTTTCTAAAATAGTTTAGCTCTCTAACAGTTAAAAAATTTTCAAAATCGGTCGCTTAGTTTATTGTTGACATTTTTGGGTCCTATGGACCTTGGCGGACCTTACATTACGTAATCTATATCTGTCTAAAATATCTAAAATAGCTTAGATCTTTGACAGTGAAAAAATTTTCAAAATCGATCTAGTTCCTTAAAAATTTTTTTCCTGGCATATAAACATTATTATTATGTTATCTTTCTATAATATTTAATAATATTATATCATGACATTACCTTCATTATCTTGTTCATTTTAAATTCAATAAAAAAATTAAAAAAATATTCATTACACATGCTTAAAATATCTGGTTAGTTTTAATTTGAAAAAATGAGACAGAGATATGGTATTTATAATACATAGATTTTGAATAACTACCGTTTGTTTTACGTAAAAAAAATGAAATTTTTGTATATGTTATAAGCAACTGAGATAGAAATATAAATTACTTATTACAATGACAAAGAGAACAAAATAAGACAAAAGTGAAAATTACGATTTTCTCGAAAACTACTTAACATAGAAAGAAAATTATAAGAAAATTTTTTTCATAAATTTTTTTTCCTTTTCAACGATGTAAAAATCGAACTGTCTTATGATAGGATCGAATGATAAAAAATGGCCAGAAAACCTACTTCTGGGCATCCGACCTGTCTGGCTAACGAACTTAGCCAAGCCAATTCAGAATCCAGTCCGCACACAAAATTTCATAAGCGTTAGACGTTTCGTTCGAGAGTTATCGTGGGAACACATAAATAGGGAACATATAAATTTTAGTGCATATCATCTTCGTATTCTAGGGATCTCAAAACATATTTCTGCCATAGTCCCGGACACAGATTGCTCGTGAGACCTACTGTAATAGCTGAATTTCGAGTTTTCGAAATTCGCTAAAAATGATTACTCAACTATAATAGGCTAACTGTGTATGCGTTGGGCATGAAAAATAGGCAAAGCTCAGATATCTAAATAAATTCACGTATTTACATATTTTAATGAATTTAGATATTTAAAACAGTGTGTAATAAATAAAAACCCAACGCGTGCGCAGTTAGCTTGTTATAGCTGAGTAATCATTTTTATTGTTTACTAGCCGTACCCGTGATGTTGTTCACGCGAAACGTTGAGTATTTTCTCTTTCCAATTTGTAGTTTCTTGCAACACAAAATGCATTAAATTGTCTTCAAATTGACAATTGTGTATTTATTGTAATTTTCGGTACACAATTAGCAACATTTTCTTTGAATTCAGATTCAGAAATATTTCCAAGCCGATAGTACAATATTCAATTTATTTACATTTTCTTACTATAGTTATGAAATTATGAAATATGTAAATTTACGTAATGTGTGTAGACCCTCAAAATAGTTTTTGCATTTTCCCATGGGAATGAGACATTTCTTCGAAGTGAAAAGTATGTTAGATGTTGATCCAGATAAAAATTTATCATCACACTTTCATTAAAATTGGTCCAGTAGTTTTTACGTAATGTGTGTACAATGTACATGCTCAAAATAGTTTTTCCATTTTCCCGTGGGAATGAGACATTTTTCCGGAATAAAAAGTATCTTAGATGTTGACCCAGGTAATAAGTTACCATCAGACCAAATTTCATTAAAATCCATCCAGTAGTTTTGACGTGATGCGTGAGCAGACAGAAAGGCAGACAGACAAAAATTTTAGAAATCACTGTTTTGATACCTACATCCATAACTTACTATTTACAGTATTAGTGCAATTATACATATGTATAGATAATAAAACCATCTAAATAATCGAAGATCTAAAGATGGCTCAATTTTTTTTTTTTAAAAAGGTTCAGTTTTATCACCCAAAAGAGGCTCGTAAAAACCTTTAATTTTCAGGATCTCGTCGTGTTAAAATGATGTAATTTTGACATTTCTTGAGCCCGAGACTATGGCAGAAATTTCTTTTAAGGTCCCTAGAAACCGAAAATACTATTCACTAAAATTTATATATATATATATATATATATATATATATATATATATATATATATATATATATTATATACATTCACACATATATATATATATAGGTGTATATATATATATATATATATATATATATATATATATATATATATTATATACATTCACACATATATATATATATAGGTGTATATATATATATATATATATATATATATATATATATATATATATATATATATATATATAATGTATATATGTGTCCGCACGATAACTCTCGAACGAAATGTCCTACGTTTACAAAATTTGGTGAAAATGTTGGAAATGCCAAACCGTTTGACAAGTTCGTTAGCCAGACACGTCGGATGCCAAGAACATGCTTTTTGTTCTTGCAAAAAATTAGTTTTTTGCCAAAATTTCCACTTAATCAACAACTTCTGCGAAATTTTTTTATTTACACTACTTAAAAGAGGAGAAAAAATTACATAAAAAAGGTCTTTAAACTATTGTTCTATGTCAACTAGTTTCCGAGTAAAACTAATTTTTATAGACGGAAATTTGCTGTTATGCAGGATGCTGCGACAAGGGGATTTTTTTTTAATTGACATACTTTGTCGGGCTAGGAAAGAGTGGGTCGCAATTAAAAATTGTACATTAAGGTCAGCTGTACTTTTTACTTTGGTATTGTGTTTTGGTATTACAAGAAAAAAGGTACTTACTGAATCCTCGATCAATTACGAAAGTGTTTCTATAAATGATAGATGACAGGACTGATTTTGTTTGGAGAGAATAACGTTTTTTGTTCATCACGCATGTTTGTCTCTACTTCAGTAATAATAATAGATATAATTATATGTTTTCAATTTATTTTTAACATTTTTACGAGTGACAATTAACAATACTTTTCGTAATTAGTGGTTCTTGAACGTTAATTATCACGTATATAAATGACTCATTTCAGTTGAGTGTGCTGTCTGTGAGAAAATAGCCACTGTTTGCTATTATAACGCGATGCATTCTATTTAAAGCCGCACATATTATGATCAAATCAAAACTAAGGATCTTAACTTCTTACTTTTTCAAACTGTTGAAGTACAACATTATAGTCAAATGCAAGAGATCAGAAAGGCAAGCAGGTGAATGAACCAATCATCAGCCATCACTAAGATTGGTGTTTAGTTTTTGATTTGTCTTCTGTAGGTAATGTCCTTTTGTGTGTGTATGCGCGTATACGTGAAGAATGTATAATTATTATTACATAATAATATTTTTAATAATAGCTGGTGGTGTAAATGGATATATTTAATTGGGACCCTGAGACCTGGATTTTAATAAATACGATGTAGGTATATATACATATATAGGTGTATGTTGAACAATCATTATATTTATATATGGATGATATTATCGTCGAACCGGTAACTACATAAGTTGCCATACACATTCAATATTATTATGAAATATTGAGTATCTAACTTAACTAACTATACGCATACACTCGAAAAAATATTACTGAATTATTTTTGCTCGCCAGCGCCTCCACCAAAATCATTTAAGGCGTAACATCATTTTGATAAAAAAAAGTTCTTCCCTTTTTCTTATTGCCATAAATGATTAAAAAAGAAATTACAACTACGAAAATATTTTAAAAATCGTTTTAAATCCGATTTCTGAAACGATTTCGAACGGTTAAATGCGTTTAAAAACGCCATGGTGTGTCACTCCTCTACGCGTAATAATTTGGAATCTCTCAGCTCTGCTTTAGGGAATTTCCAGAATGGAATTCAGCTATTACAGCCACTGTTATGACGCGACTTGATCCGGGGACTATGGCAGAAATTTGTTTTGAGGTCCCTAGAAATCGAAAATACACGGAGAGAAAATTCCTATAAAAATTACTGTGCTCATACTACAATCGACGTGTAACAGGCGAACATATCCAATTTTTGTACGGTAAAATTGGATATGTTCGCCTGTTACACGTCGATTGTAGTATGTGCACAGTAATTTTTATAGGATTTTCTGTCCGTGTAATATTCACTAAAATTTATATATATATATATATATATATATATATATATATATATATATATATATATATATATATATGTATGTATGTATATATACATATATATATATATATATATATAATATATGTATGTATATATATATATATATAATATATATATATATATATATATATATATATATATATATATATATATATATATATATATATATATATATATATATATATATATATATATGTATGTGCGTGTGTGTGTGTGTATGTGTGTGTGTGTCCGCACGATAACTCTCGAACGAAATGTCCTAGGTTTACGAAACTTTGTGAAAATCGACACGTCCGATGGCCGGACCTTGGTTTTTGCTCGTGAGAAACATTAATTTTCTGCCAAAATTTCCACTTATTCAAAAGTTTTTCCGACATTTTTTTACACCATTAGAAAGAGGAAGAAAAATTACATAAAAAACGTTTTAAGACCATCATTCTATGTAAACTGGTTTTTGAGAAAAACGAATTTTTATAAACGGGGAAATTCGCTATGTTATGTAGGATGCTGGACAGGGGTGTTTTTCATTACTTTATACTAGTTATTACCTTATTTCGTTACTTTTGCTATATTTCCATAAATAACTCAAAAATGAAGGTATAAACACACAAAACGGTAAACACGTTTTGAAATTTTATAGACGTTTTTCTCAAAACTACGTTTTCTAAAATGGTGGGCAAGATAACTCCAGCAATTTTCATACGGTTGACTGCAGTTTTATCTGCAGTTTCCTAGATGGATTATGTACAGGGTGATAGACAAGATTTTTGAACCTGGTTAACAAATATACTTTTTTATAAACAAATTAAGGTTGATTTTTTCCTCGAATTTCAATTTTTTTTCTAATTGGTGCCATTTAACGATAAACCGATATTTTTTAATAATCTCGTGTAGGCACCGCTTTAGTAAAATTAATCTAAATTATTTATATTGAGTTTTATATTGATTGCGTTATTCCTTACGGAAAAAAATTCTATAATAAAACCTTCCTTTCTGATGTTTCAAAGTGACGTAACGTCTTAATTGTGAAAAATCAAGAAGCCAGCGCTTTCACCAAAGTAATTTAATTGTGTAAAATAATTGTAAGAATTAATTTATAAGTAGATACTTATACTATTGAATATATTGTACAAGTTTTGATTTTCACAGGGTGTGAGAAGGGTACTCCAACATATTTATAAGCAATGTATATTATTAAAGGAATCCAAAATTCAAAAATAACTCTTTTGTTCATTTCAGTTTGATCCATGTAAAAGAAAGAAGATAAAACATTTATCTGAATTTTAATAGATATATCTACTTATAAAATCATCTGTCACCGAGTACCAACGGGGAATTACCCTGTACAATGACGTATAAATAATGAAAATCTCGAACAATTTAGTTATATTGAGTGAACTTCTAAAATTTTTAAGTAATGCCTAAGTGTAAAGAAATATTTCTTTACTCCAAAATTTTTTAAAACAAAAATATTTCTTTATATACCTATGTAAATCTTTAATTTTTCCCTTTTATTTTCTTATTTCGAAAAAAGGAAGTATTATTCACACAATGTTAAAATTTTTTTATCAAAATCCGATAAACAGAAGTATGGGTGTGTCTTAAAAATGATTTAGGTAATGTCTAATGACTTATGTTTACATGTATATAGAACTAATTAAATAATATTAAGAAGTAAAACCTAAAAGATTCAACAATTAGTAAACCAAAACGTAAAAAAACTATAATAGAACAAGATTAATAATACGTTTTGTTTAGATCAATCAGCTGAATGTAATTTTAAAATTACCACAATTAATGTTTTCTATAATATATTGATTGTATTAACATTTGACAATAAATTTTAGAGTGTATCTAACTTAATACGTAAAGCGATTGAATAAAAAACTGTATAATTTAATGTTCAGTCGCGCTCATATAACTGAGTGGGTGTAGTCATCATAAAAAAAATACTGTACAGTAAACCCTCTTTCAAAAGATAAATTTTGTATAATACACTTACCCTTGCACTCATTTGCGTCTCGTGCCGTTGCTCGAGCCCATGGACGATCAAAATGGAATGGTTTACAACGTTCGCAGTCTCGACCCGCCGTATTATGTTTGCAATCGCAAGCCAATTTACCGTCACTACCCATTGTACATTTACTTGCGTGCCCGTTGCATTTGCATCGCCCGCCCACGGTTAAATCCGATACGGCGTACTGATGGGTCAACGGCCCATGACCGCCACCCGTAGTACTTGTCGGAAGACTAACACTCTCTTTGGTGATTGTGACCGGCGGATCACCAGCACTTTGCATCTCATTCATAACCACCGACGGTCCTTTTGTCGGATCCTCTTCGTCATCGTCGTCGTCCTCATCATCCTCTTCAGCATCGTCCCCCGAATTATCCGGGACAATTGCATCGGGATTTTTTTTCATTGGGGCTTCCAATTCAGTTGGCATATGAAGCCGATTGAAAATGATTCTAATATCAGTGGCGGTAACCCAATCTTGCAATACAGGCGAGGAATCTAAGTCACTAGCACTGGGTCGGCCCTCGAGAGTACTAAATGCAATACGACTTGTGCCGCCGCCGGAGTATCGATGCGAATCGGAACATCGAGCCTCCTGTTCATTCGATTTACTGATCATCGCGCGATTAGGTCGCCCGTATACCTTACGACATTGGCTTGAATAAAATTGAAACGGTTGCCATGTATTCCCGTAATCCATACTTTTATAGATGGCTATCGAATCTGGAATAACCGTTTTAGGACAGAATTGTAATGTTATGTACGTTAGTTCATATTTTTTGCCCAGCGATAAAGTGAGAGTCACATTGTCAGGAGGCGCTAATGGTGACAATGAAGTGACAATTGGATCACTCCTCCAACAAGTAATATTATTCGCATTATTCAAATCTGTCAAATATGTTGCAGGAAAACGTTTTTTCGGTTGCGAATCGTCACATATGTCACAACTATTTGGAGCGTCACAGTATTTAACGGGTCCGTGTTGACCGCAAGTGGAACTTGCCTCTACGGGAATTCCAAACGCAGCATTAACAAATTCAGGTATACATCGTCGCGGGCGATCCTCATCATAACATGGATCTACTGGATGTTGTTGCGCGGCAAACATTTTCAAATAATTATCGGTGGTGAGTGCTTTCGATGTCGATATTACAAGAGTTGTCGTGTAAAAGAACACGACGGCTAAGTATGTTTGTTTACAATTCATCGTTGGTCGTTAATATTTAACTACGTTTACTTTTATAATTTAACATCTAATTTTATTCACAGAAATCGATCATTATTTTTTTAACATGCAACAACCATCATGGTCAGACACTCATAGTTTGCCAAATCGCCCATTCCAATATTCTTCATTGCATTATCAATTGTTTTAAACATGGTTTTTCTTATTCGTATATATAATAAAATTCTACATTATAAATAAATAATAATAAAAGTTGAAAACCAAAAAACGAAATTTAGAAACAAAGCAGAATCACAAAACACACAAAAAAGTAAAAAGTGACACAAAACAAAATTTTTTCCAAAAAATTAAAAAAAAAAAAACAACACAAAATTGAAATAAATTTAAAAAAAAAAATTAATCAACACAAAAACAACAATTTTACAAAAAAGAAATTTTTCAAAAAGAATTTTTTATTCGGAGCGCGTTTTTATTTATTTTCCCGATGGATGCTGTGTGTGCGATGCGTTAGTTGTTGAGATGCATCTGTATACGAATTGAAACGTTTTTGTTCGAACGTTATTACCGTACAACGGCCGCGGACATACTGTCTGCCAAGTCCGGAGTCGGTACTGTCAGCCCCATGATCGTGGCTCACGTCCATGTCACGTCAGGGGAGGCTTAAACATTCTTCATCTTCTTCTTTATAATATAACAATTTTTACATATATGTACGTACAACATATATTCACGTATTTCAAGTTAAATATTTTAAAGTAAATACATAAAACTATCAAAATATTATATTATTATGTATTTAACTGTGAGATAAAGTTACAATTTTTACTTATGGTAAGTAAATATAACCATCGCATCGCATCGCTAGCTGGCATTAAATATTTGTACTGATTAAAAAAATTATTCTTGAAGATAACAGAAGTAAACGGAGTTTTATGTCATTTTATGTTATAAGGTAATAACACTGTAGTTTTTTAAAGAATCTTTTAAGGAAATGATGTCACGAATAATTTTGATTTACGTAATTTTGTACCAAAAAAATCCCATATTGTGCAACTAGAAAATAATAAAAAAATGGAAAATGTTGCCAATTTAATGAATTGCCTATTAACATTTACAATAATACTATTACATTAGGATAGATAATTTTGTCATAGTATGGCAGCATGTTTTCTCTCTTCTTATAATACTATTTTCTGGCTTCATGACAAAAGACATACTTCAGTTTTACAAAGTTTCTGAATATTAAAATTATCAACGAATTCCTCCTTCTTTCCTAACTAGTTCTAATTCAGTATTTCCCAAACTGTGTTTCGCGGAACATGGGTATTTTATAAGCAGTCAGTGTTTCACGAAAGAAAATTTTAAAAATGGCATCCGGGAAAACAGTGGAAAGAAAAATATGCTTTTGTTAAAAGCTTTTATTTAACTTGCTCTGTTAGTATGTTGGTTTAGATCAAATCTTGAAATCAAAATTTAGACAGGTTCTAATTGAGCTAGAGGTTTCAAATTTTACATACGTGTCTAACCTTAATGACAATGCAATATTGTATAATTAGTTTTGCCCTAAATCACCCCGAATAAATTTTTTTTTTTAGTCCTGTGCAACCTTTTGACATTTCGAATTGTTAAATATTCTCCATTGATTTTACATTGCAATTTTTTTGTTTCCATAGCATAGAGATACAATCCCAGTTGTGTACAACATACTTGCTTCAAAAAGAGGTACATAGTTGGTCATCCATTTATATCACTGTTCCATAGTTATATTTGATTGGGGTAACTTAACCGATTAAAATGTAGGTAAAAAAATACTTCTCTAATTTTTTTTAAATTAATTGTGATTAGGCTAAAGAGTAGAAAATAAATTAAAGTAAAAAAATGTTTTTTTAAGAAAAAGCTTTTATTTAAAAATGGACTAAGAAAAAAAATAAAATAACTTTTTAGTAAAGTTTGAAGCAATATGCAACATAATTTATAAAAGCTTGAGGCGTTTAATTAAGTTTGGTAACTACTGAAAAGTAAAATAGCTACACTTATATCCAAAACAGAAATAACTAATGATAACGCCTCAAGCTTTTATTAATTATGTTGCATATTGCTTCAAACTTCACTAAAAAGTTATTCTTTCTTAGCCCATTTTTAAATAAAAGCTTTTTCTTAAAAAACATTTTTTTTACTTAATTTATTTTAGTTTTTTTTTTTTTTGCTCGCCAATAGTATTCGAACTAGTATTCCGTGCTTTAAAAGCTTAAAAAGTGGTTCACTATAAAAAAAGTTTGCGAAACACTGCTCTAATAAAAGATGTCGAAAAACTAAAATCGAACTGGAGGTCGTAAGTTCGTAACGACCAAATGTACGAACTAATATTGTTTTACAGACTAAAGGAATTATAGCAAGGGAGGAACCAAATATGATATTACCATGGGTATGAAAAAGAATAGAAGCCGTAAATTATGAAATAATTATTTGAGGTAGTCGCATTTACTGCGAGAAGAAAATCCGTGAAAGTCAAAAGTCTTATAGTACGCTTCAAAACTTACAATATCAATCAAAGAAAAATTTCTAAAAATTATACTACTACAAATACCTAATAGCACCTAATTATCGCATTAATCCAAGTATTAACATTTTAATTGCGAGATTTGGAGACTTTTAAGCATCAATCCCTCCTTGTCTTATGGTATACTTAAATACGAGCTATTATTTTTGTTGAATTTTGATCATTAATTAATATAAAATTGAAACTTGACGAAAAAATTATCAAATTAGCTGGTGCATTTTAATAAATTATTATTCTCCAGCTAAGGCTATTTTGCAAAAACAGTAAAACATTGCATAAATTTTTAATAATGAATTCGGTTTCAAATGGTAAGGAATATCCATCTATAAAAAACGATCAACCATTATTATAATCACTTATTTTTTGTGGTTTTGTACTTATTTATTTTCTAATATATTGATCTGAATAAGAGTGTCTGGGAATTTTATGATTTCAATCCCGATCCAGAAAAATACTAAAAATTAGTTGTCATACCGAGATTTCAAATAATATCGTAAAAATGCCATATCATAAAAGTTACTTTCTTTTATTTAATTACATTCCTTTCTACTTGCGCATCACGAAGTTATAAAACCATCACAAAAGCCCTCTATGTGTCGAGCTTTGTTTCATTCAATTATGTGTTTGTATTAACAATTGCTTTTGAAGATGTCGAAGTAATTGTGTTAAGATTTTATTACTAACTCACATTATACAGTTTCGTTAGTGGACAAACAGTGTAATTAAAAATTTTTTCTTTATAAATTACTTATTGGAAAGTTAATGGTATTTTTTATTCATTTTTATTTTACACGTTACAACATAACTTTTTTCATAATATTATATTATTTATGAACCAAATGGTTATAAAGTTTTTATTTAATAAGGCCAAGTTTTAGACTTTATTTTTATACTATACATTGTAGAATATAATGTACACGTTAGTAGTATAGTATAATGTGTATTATATTGTATATAAGTCAAAAGTTCACCAATTACAATAAATAAATTATAACGTTATTTGATGGTAATGAGAATTGGGAATTTATATTTTAAATTTTTAATACTTTGTTTTGTCCATTTTATAATTAATGTTTTGTAAGATACAACATATACATATACATACAACATATATTAGCTACACTAGCGCATAAATATAATTGTGGTGATAAAATTGTTAAATTGCGGAATAAAAGAAATTTTTAGGCAAACTACGGTGAAAAAGATAGAAATAAGGGACTGGGGAATACGGAATAAGGGATACGCATGAATGTTAAAATTATAAACTTAAAGCAGTGTTCTAGTCTAGAATTTTTTAAAATTCTTTTTTTTTGTTTCATTTTCTGCAAAAACAGATGGGGCCGGCGACGCATATCACAGGCGCCCGGGCATAGTAAAAAAATTTTCAACAATTTTTCTGCCAAAATACTGTTAGTGAGCAAAAAATTGCTTCGTCCGAGCCTCTAATAGAGGTTCCGGGCCCACTATTAGATTAGAACTCCCTGGCAATTGCCTCAACTGACCCCCCCCCCCATCTCCCCGACCCTGAGTATAGAATTTTAAAAATGTATCCTTAAAAGAAAATTTAAAAATTTTGAAAATTCATAAAGTTATAGCCATTTTAATCCGGTAAGTTTCGGTATCAGGTATTATAGTTCAAAATTTTAAATGCATTTTTCTTCAAGCTATATTTTCCAAGCTGTTCGGCATGATATCTCAAGTTCTATCAATCCAATCGGTTTCAAATTTACCATGTGCCTTCAGCACATGTTGCTTTATGATAGCAACTAGGGATATTATAAAATTTTAATTTTTACTATTTTTAAAATATAAAAATTTCAGAAAATTAATGAAATAATTTTTTTATTACTCATGCGGGAGAAGTACTAACTTGGCGCACACATATTTCAAGTGCGGAAAATTGTCGATTGCCCACGAAAGCAAAGTTGAGCGCACGAACGTTCGCTCATTCGCTTCAGTGAGGCAATCGACAATCCCGCACAATTTGCACATGCTATTTTTTATTACGAATTTCACATACTTTTTTCTATTATTATCACTATTTTTGACATTTTTATTACTTTTAAAATAATATTTTTAAGTGTTCGTCTTTTTTTTGCTAAATTAATTATCATTTAAATTACTTTGTTGGTGGTTTCTATAGAAATAATTATGAAATATTTATTAAATTAAAAATTAAGAGGCGGCTTTGCGTGTTTTGATTAAATTTTGCGTGTTTTATTGTCAACTAGCTTTGACCCGCGGCTTCGCCCGCATTGAATTCGATCCCCTCCCCCGTTTTGTATCCGCCTTCTTCTACCGGGAATCTTCAATCGGGATAAGTTCAAAAATCCATTGTTTACTTTTATCACCTTTATGCAAATCTCTCTTATGTTTTATTTTTATTGGCTTATGTACGACATTCGTATTTTGAAAATCCATCTTATTTTAAAACTGTTAATCACATGTCCTACAATAGATAGTATTTTCTATACCCAAATAAAGGATTATTACGAAAAGAAATAATTTTAAACATAAGTTCAAGTACCAAGTATAAAAAAAAAATCATTTACATTATTCTCCGAAATTTTAAGATGAGTAGATAATAAAATATTTATTGCTAAGCATCTGATTTAAATAACTGACCTAATTTATATACCACCTCCATAAATTCAATTATAATAAAACCTTATATTTAATAAATTGAGTGTAACTAAGTAATTTATTCCACATGAATCTTGTCAGTAATAGAGATACTCACGGGAGTGATTTTCTTAATCCGTTCCCGCCCACTCACGATAATACCCATCGCTCCCGTTCACTCCCATTCCCGTCGAAAAATTGTCACTTCTGCCCGTTTCCTTCAAATTAGTCCCGTTCCCGATAGAACCCGTTTTATGCCCATCGCTCCCGTTCAATCCCATTTCCATAGAAAATTGTCACTTCTGCCCGTTTCATTCAAATTAGTCCCGTTTCAGGTGAACCTGTTTTATACCCATCGCTCCCGTTCACTCCCATTTCCATAGAAAAATTGTCACTTCTGCACGTTTCGTTCAAATTAGTCCCGAACCCGTTTTCTCAAAAATTGTCACTTCTGCACGTTTCCTTCAAATCCGGTCCCGCTTTATCAAAAAAAATTTTAATTATTGAGAGAAAATAAATTGAGAGTTAATATCTGTACCAAATTCCATTGAAATCGTTTCAGTGATTTTGTCGTGATTGAATAATTGGTTTTGTATCACACAGAAACCTCCTATCGAAACAAAATCATCCTAGTTGCGTATTCAAGGTAAATTGCGTTTGTATACAAAGTTTCATCACATTTAGTTCAGTCATTTTAGTGTAATGAAATAACTAATCTAGTGTCCCACGGGAACTTTCAATCGGGGTAACCTTATTCTCTGTGTTAACTCAGCATAAATAGTGTCTGTGTACAAAATTTTATCAAATTCGGTTTTAGCAATACGTGACTGAGTAATTGGGATTGTATCCCTCAGGAACATGAAAACGGGATAAAATTATCCAATGTGTTATTAAAATTACTCCTGTATGTATCCATAGTAAATTGTTTTTATATACCAATTTCATCGAATTCAGTTCGATCATTTTGCTGTGGTTAAGTAACTGGTTTTGTATCCCACAGGAGCCTTGAATCGGGATAAGATTATTCTATGTGTTAATTCAGGATAAATATTTCCTGTAAATCAAATTCCGTCGGATTCGTTTGTTATTTGAGCGGGGTTGATTAATTGGTTTTGTATCCCCCAGGAACATGAAATCGGGATAAAATTTAGCCTATGTGTTAAGTCAGTGTATAAGAAGTTTGTACGTAAAATTTTATCAAAATTCGTTCAGCCGTTTTGGCGTGATTGAGCAACAAACATCCAAACTTTCACATTTATAATATTATTAAGATAGTAAATAAGTAATTTCATAGTAGTCGTTGGTAAAAATATTATTGTTGTTGTTGGTATCTATAGAAATATTTATTAATATTGTGAAATACATTTACTTAGTAACAAATGAAAAAATTGCTCATTTAATGGTATAATATACATTTTCTCTCGAGAATTAAATATTTTCCCAAGATAAAAAATAGCCTATAACCGTCTCCGTTCCGCAAAATACGTTTGTGCAAAATTTCAAGTTAATTAGTTAAGCTGTTTAGGCGTGAAAGCCAGTCAAACAAACAAACAAACAAACAAACGCACTTTCGCATTTATATATTAGTTAGGATTTGCGAGTGGGAAGTTACTTTCCACACGTAAAACGTATGCGGGAAGAGTACAGTGGGCAAACAGCTACTTTGCGTATAGAAATGTGTGCGCCAAGTTAGTACTTCTCCCGCATGAGTAATAAAAAGTAACTTTCCACACGCAAATTAACAATAAAACACGCAAAATTTAATCAAAGCCGCCTCTTGATTTTTCATTTAATAAATATCCGTCGCCGAACACACAGTGCATTGTAATGCATTGTTAGACATTGTTACTTGAATTGGACAGGTTGGTCTGTCTCAATAGGTGTTTTGTAGTAATGTGTGTGAATACGCACACTACTACAAAACACCAAACCAACACCATTGCAAACAGTGTGTACGTACACAACATAGCGGGGTGACTTTACGTCACCCACTGGCGGGAAGTGGAAGAGGTTGATAGACATTCTAGTTTGGTCCCTTGATTATTTCTATAGAAACCACCAACAAAGTAATTTAAACAATAATTAATTCAGAAAAAAAGACGAACACCTAAAAATAGTATTTTAAAAAGTAATAAAAATGTCATAAATAGTAATAATAATAGAAAAAAGTATGTAAAATTCTTAATAAAAAATAGTATGTGCAACTCGTGCGGGATTGTCGATTGCCCAGTCAAGAGAATGAGCGCACTCACTATGTTCGTGCGCTCAACTTCACTTTCGTGGGCAATCGACAATTTCCCGCACTTATTGCACAATATACTATATTCAAACAGCCGCCATTTTTAATCGACCTCAAAAAAGAGGAGGTTCTCAATTGAACCTGTATGTTTACTTTTTTTTATGTATGTACACCAATTTCTCCCACATTTCTGGGCCAATTTACACCATTCTTTTTTTGATTAGTAGATAAAGCTCTCCAGGTGGCCCCATAAAAATTTTATTAACATTGGTTGAGTAATTTTTTAACCATCTTCAATAATATGAATAATTATGGCAATTTTAAAATTTGTATATGCAAAATTATTTACCTTAAAAACTATAGTAACATATTTTTTGCACGATCGTGTATTTTCATGCATTTACCGAGGCTGTTGACAATGCTGGTAAGTTACATTTCCCGAACGTTTGTTTATATCCATGGAAACCAAAAAATAACAGTGCGGTAAGTGAAATAGATGCGTGGTAAGTAAATAGGAGTGTGGTAAGTTAAATTAGCTCAAAAATGATTGTATTTATTTATTTATATTGAAATTAAAAGTTAAATTTGAACAATTAGGAAAATAAATCCATTAACAATATGAAAATTTTCACTAGTTTGCACATTATTATTATTATTGTTGGCATCAGTCTTCTTATTTTATTGACATTTCAAAAGGTCGTTCAATCATTAAGATTTTCTGTGGCTTTCATAATCTTCCTTTCATTTTACGAGAATAAATTTGCAGTCAAAAATAAGATGCTTCATCAATTTCATTATTCTCACTAATAATATAGTTTAACAAACTATTTTCCTCAATTTTTTTTAATAGAAAATTCAAAAAAATATTCACGCCAGTGAAATATTGACACTTAATTTTTTATTTACAAATATAGTTGTCAATTGTCACTATAAAGATTCATATTAGTTGTTATGAATATTTATAATATTTATTCATGGCATTCTATGTCATAACATAGAAATATAAATTTCATCTATAATATCTGAATTTTATTTTTTATTTAACACATTTTTAATCTTTAATTATTTTAAATCGATCGTGCAAAAAATATTATACAATACACGATGCGTTAAGTGCATTTACTGATCTCGAAAATTGCAAAAACTCGACTCTGCGAGTCTCGTTTTCGCAACATTTTCTCGATCAGTAAAAGCAACTTACCGAACTTATATTGTAAAATACTATTTAAATTTAAAAGAATTAAATATTACAATGGTAAAAGGTACGAAATTTTTTTCACACTAAAAGGTATGAAATAAAACATATTTTAAAAACCGACTTCAAAAAGTAAAAAATAATGTATTAACACGTATTTTGAAGTCAGGCGTAGTATTAAAAAAATGTAGATCCACCAGAATTCATTAAATTTACAAGCAGTTTCGATCGCATTTTTTACGTGATACTACGCCTGAATTCAAAAGACAGACTAATACATTATTTTTTACTTTTTGAAGTCGGGTTTTTAAAATCTGTTTTATTATATTAAAAACATTTTTTTGTTTTTGTTCTTGCCAGAATGACAATCTTTTTAAGCCAGAATCCGTTTTTTTTGTTTTAGATGAACATAAACCATATCAAACAGCGCATTTATTTTTTGCATAGGTATATTTGAATTACTGTAAGTCCTTGAATTTTTTGTTTGAAATTTTTACCAAAAATTAAAATTTTTTTGTTAAAACGCTGTGAAAAATTGAAATTTAATTTTTTTTTAAATCCTTCGTTTAAGTACGAGCCATAAGCATCTACTAATAAGAAAAATTTTGTTTTTTGATTTCAGGTAAGGATTTCACGAGATACTCTGTCTACGGCGAGAAATTAGCGATTTTCGACAACTAGCTGCCAATGGACTAATTTTCATTTTTTTTCATCGTAATTTTTTTATTGTATCTCAAAAAAATGTATAATAATATGCCAACAGTTGGAATAAATCATATTTTCTTATATTGCAATAACAATCGATAACTAGTGTTTTTTTTTTTTTGTTAAAAAAAACCCCAAGTAACCCCTTAAGACTAAAATACTCCTTCAAGGTAAATTTTAACGTAAGAAGACAGAAATTTCAAATTAATAGGTAAATATTATTATTTATTACCACACATCTCGGGCAGGGCAGGTGAAAAAAATGACGGGCCCCCGGGCAAAGAATTTTAAAACATTTTTTTCTAAAAAAACAATCGACGAGCAAAAATAAGATCGTTTCACTTTTTCCGGGCCCATAATCGAGGCTGTGGGCCCCTTTTTTAGACCCGGCCTCTTGGGCAATTGCCTCACCTGTCCCACACTCTCCTCGGCCCTGATCTCGGGTGTACCAATTTATATTCGCTAACCATCACATATCGGTAAGTTACACTAAATTAACAATAAGTATCAAAATTTACAGAATAAATTACTTAATTATCCGAATATTTTCGGTTTGAAAATAGAAACTGAAAGTATGGAGGAATTAAATCGACCTAGTAAAATCAAAAAAATTTAACATAATATTCATGATAGAATATAAATCAAAGAAACAATACTGTAAATATCAGTCTATCGGTTTCGATTATCTAGTCATCTTTATCAAGAATGAAAAAAAGAAACTAAAACGAGAGTCGAAAATTCATAAATTTCATTATTAAATAATAGAAGTCAATACAGTTGATTAATTGGAAGTCGATATCAGTTTGAGATATTGCCCTCAAGATTTTATGACAAAATATAACCCAATAAACGAATCAGGTGAAGCACTTAACGATGGAAGCGCTGGAGGTACCTGGAAGAATGTCTTTGTTTTTGTTTGAATTCGAAAACGTTTTTGTGTAAGTTCCCTCCATAACCTGACACTCTACTGCTTCAGTAGTCAGTTGCTATTAGGTTGTTCGGCTCAAACCCGTCCATACAGAATCTTGAATAAAAGACACAGTTTTCATATGTTAATAGTCTGTATATTTAAGGATCAATTAGATGTAGTCACCCTGCGCATTTATAACAGCTTGCCAGCGCTCAGGTAGTTTTCTTACTGACTGGTACCTTCCATGTTGATTGTCATCCATTATTTCTTTATCCAAAGCTTCTCGTAAGGTATCAGCTTCAGGGTAAGCAACACCACCAATTCTTCTCTTAAGCTGATGAAAGCAACCGTAATCGCATGGATTTAAGTCGGGGAAATAGGGTGGGTGGATCCAACGCTCAATGTTATGTTGGTCTTAGCGATGGACTATAGCGGCATATTCTATTATGAATTACTGCTTCAACATGAAACTGTAAATCATAGTCGTTATATCCAATTTTTGAACCATCTGATGGATCAATTGGGCAAAAATTACGAGCACTCAATATGGCTGTTAGATGACAACGCAAGGGCTTATCGTTATTCATCTGTGGAGACCTGGGTGGATCAACATAACATTGAGCGTTGGATCCAGCCACCCTACTCCCCCGACTTAAATACATGTGATTACGGTTGCTTTCATCAGCTTAAAAGAAGAATTGGGGGCGTTGCTTACCCTGATGCTGATGCCTTACGAAAAGCTTTGGATAAAGAAATAATGGATGACAATCAACATGGAAGGTACCAGTCAGTAAGAAAACTACCTGAGCGCTGGCAAGCCGTTATAAATGCGCAGGGTGACTACATCTAATTGATCCTTAAATATACAGACTATTAACATATGAAAACTATGTCTTTTATTCAAGATTCTGTATGGACGGATTTGATCCGAACAACCTAATATGACTAGAAGAGCTGGTCGCGTGGCAGGTCTCTCAGTAGATCCAGTCAGATTTTATCTTCTCGCCTCGTTCTCTAAGTGGACGGAAGCTTGAAGGGAGATCTACTCACGTGCCACGCACAAAGTGAGCCAAATAAGAGAGGGTATATAGCAAGGATGAACGCCAAATGGTGCCAGATGGCGAGTCCAAATCGTAACCATAGTCAGAATTTGACGAAAATCGAAAAGCTCACGAAGAAAGAAAAGTTGCGTAAACTGTGGTGGTTGAAGTTGAGCAGGATTCTGTAGCCAGCGTAGAGATCTTGACAGCAATAACACCACAGGCGAGATTAGCTGATAACTACAACAGGTGGCAGCCAACACAGAAACTGTGCTAGAATCTAACATCAGACTTAGTTCAACTCTCACACAGAATGTACCACATTTTGTTTCGAACAGTATAAAACAACAATTTCGCGATGTTCTCGATGCGACCAACAAACGACCACGTTCCAAACACCGATGGAACGGTATGTTAAGAGCGAACATTTGTCCCTGCTAAATAACATTTTGGACGATAATCTATTCTTAACATCCAGTGATCTCGCCGATATAAACAACACAGTATATGCAGCAACCCGTGTCCTGACCCCATGTAATAAGCAGCAAAGGATTGCAGAGGAGAAGGCACGTATTCGTATTCGACAAACTGATACCGAGGTGAGGGCACTACGACAACTGATGTTGCGTATACAGTATATGATACAATATATCTAGACCAACAGGCCAAATGTGTGGACTTTTGGTAAGGAACTACCACTATCAAATAATAAATTTGGGCAATCTGCTAACCACCAAGTTGACACATTTAGAGAAGATACACGTCTTGGCTTTGACTAAGACGAAATTAATCCGGCGTACATGGTGGATTCAGAAAAATAATTAACTCGAACCTTTCACGTCTGTTCGCATCAAAAGGCCCTCACGTGGAGCAATTGCCGGAGGCCGATGCAGTAGAGGAATATTGGAGGAAGATACATGAAACGACTAAAGAGACTGATCTGGACTGTATTCCAATCAACCTGTTCAGATGGTACCGTCAGTTGGGGCGAATGTAGACGATTTTTTCAGTTTTTTGGCAATAAATTGTTTAGAGTTTATCTAAAAAATTCTAATAAAATAATTTAAATGCTTTAATATCACGAGCATATAGAGGAGTAATAAAAATATCAAAATTGGTACTGCAACATTTTTTTTTTTTTGGTTATATGGTGTCTAAATTCGTCCCTATGTGTGGTGCGAATTGAGGCAGTGCTTTACTTGCAATATAAATCACATTCAGTCATGCATATGGCTAAAATCGGACATAAAAAAACAACAATAGTTCAGTTTCCAATCTTAAAATTCGCTAAACTATATAACTGCATCAGCGAATAACATTTGATGGGTGGAATAAAACATTTTGGATTTAAATAAATTTTATTTCGATTTGTCTTTGAGTCTATCATGCAAGGTCGATTTGGGAAAATGGAAATATTCAGCAGTTTGTCTGAGCGATTTTCTTTTGTTTTTAATATCGGAAAGCAGGGGCACAACAACTACATATCTACAGGGGGTCCAACAAAAATATAAATCATCAAATTTTTTGATAACGCAGTTCTCCGATAACAATGGAAAAAGTTGTAATAAAATGTCGTCTCCGAAAATTTGATTTTCAAATAAAAAATATTAGTAAACCACTAAAAATTTTACTTTTCAATATTAATATAAATAAAATAAACTGAAGGAAAATTTCTAGGTAATTTTAGGGAGACCGGACCCCTTGGACCTCCCCGGTTGTTGCGCCTCTCTCGAAAAGAGCCCATTTTATGTTATCTAGACTACAGTTTATGTAGTTTATACCCACTTTCTTTTTATACTGACGCAACATGGTGTATGAATTCGCCTGACCTGTAGACAATTTTTTGTTAATGAATTTATAAAAAAAAATTAAACACAAAACAGCTCTCATTTTTGGTACATATATTGTCAAAAAAACGCCAAACATTTTGTTGTCAGTCCTTACTTTATATATATATATATATATATATATATATATATATATATATATATATATATATATATATATATACATTAATATATATATAACTGTTTTTTGGTACAGCAGTTTCTTTACAAGATTTCAAAACGCGCGTTATTTTTAAAAATTATAAACAATGCGCCTGCAAAATAACAAAATACAAAGATGTCACGTTCAGCTCTTTTCTTTGGTGACTAACTCATAACTGACAAAATTCAGTAGCATAAGTTGATCTATGACCTTGTACGGTCATAACACTGACGAAGAAATATCGAGAGGCAGCTCTGTCTAGATTCGCCCCTACTGTCTCGGTTCGCCCCAACTGATGATATTGCAAACAAATCTTTGCAAGCAACCATGTCATACCCATTATACAATCTATTGATAAAGAAGAAATCGAACTTGCTTTCAAAGGTAAGAAGAATTTCTCAGCTCTAGGTATTGATGGAATAATGAAGTTTTGGTGGAAGAAGCTCAGTAATACCCACCGTCACCTCGCCCGTATATTTTAAACCGGTTATTCGGCTGCGAGTAAATTCAATCTTGGCACACCGAAGGAAGAACAGTCCTAATACTTAAGAAGTTTTCCTAGTCACAGAACTACAAACCGATTACGTGCCTGAACACTGTGTATAAAGCTTTCACTTCTATCTTGTGCGAACGCACTTTGAAGGTGATTAAACCAGTGTGGGATTCCAGCTATGAAAAACGAATGTTGAAGAGAGGCATGTCGGGTTGGAAAGACAACTTATTGGTCGACAAATGTATTTGTCGGGACGTTAAACAGTGTAAACACAAACAACCTGAGCATGGCAACGTCACATGAGCTTATAATCTGACTTCTCAAATGTGTCAGAGGCCATCCAGAGACATCATTAAATGTATCGAACACCTGTTGCCATTTTGGAAAACAAAATTTCCGATAACATTCGGTGAACACGTTGTGTCAGTGGAGTTGGTAACATACAGGCGAGGTGTATATCAAAGAGACAACATTTGACCACTTTTGTTTTGCGTTTCGATGTTGCCACTGTCAATCAGTCTGAGGGACGAATCCGGCTACTTGTGTGGCCCTGATAACGTTAAAATTACACATTTATCTTATATTGATCGCGTTAAACGGTATGTTAAAACTGATAAAAAACATAGATACGCCTTATACCTTACAACTATCTGAATACAGATTATAAGATTTTTTTAATATTTTGGAAATTTCATCACCTTTAGATTATAAGAATATATCTATTTACATTTTTTGTAAAGTACATGTATATATACATATATATATATATATATATATATATATATATATATATATATATATATATATATATATATATATATATATATATATATATATATATATAAATATATATATATATATATATATATATATATATATATATATATATATATATATATATATGCTTTTTATATTTTCAATTTTCGTTGTCAATAGAAATCTCTGCTTGATACCATCGTAAAACATTTCAGCTTTAAAAAATAATAGTATAATTGCACTTAGGTTAATACATGTAGTTGAAAACTTTCGAATAGTTGGGAAACGATAGTCATTTAATTCAGAAAAATATATGTTGTATTTTTACCAACCGTTGCCAATATTTTTTTTTCGTTTTTTGTAGTTGCAGCATAATAATAGAGTAATAACCGTACATTAGGAATTAATTGTTAATATTAAGAAAAATATTTTTTCAAATTTATTTGTAGTAAAAAAGCGGAAAAGTGACTTTAAAACATAATACCCCTGTCGCAGCATCCTGCATAACATAGCGAATTTCCATTTACAAAAGTACGTTTTTCTCGGAAACTAGTTGATATAGAGTAATTGTAAATAAAAAAAACCTTCTTTATGTGATTTTTCCGCCTCATTCCGCCAAATTTTTTTCACGAAAAATGTCCAAAACCCCGTAAACGTTTTCACGAAATTTCTTAGAAATAAGATGTTTCGTTCTTGAGTTATCGTGCGGACACTTAGTAAACATATATATAAATGTGTCCGCACGATAACTCAAGAACGAAACATCAACCGTTTTCACGAAATTTCTTAAAAATAAGATGTTTCGTTCTTGAGTTATCGTGCGGACACTTAGTAAACATATATATAAATGTGTCCGCACGATAACTCAAGAACGAAACATCTTATTTTTAAGAAATTTCGTGAAAACGGTTACGGGGTTTTGGACATTTTTCGTGAAAAAAATTTGGCGGAATGAGGCGGAAAAATCACATAAAGAAGGTCTTTTTTATTTACAATTACTCTATATCAACTAGTTTCCGAAAAAAACGTACTTTTGTAAATGGAAATTCGCTATGTTATGCAGGATGCTGCGACAGGGGTATTTGTAATTTCAGGACCAAAAGACATGATTCAGTCCATCATAATAGAGAGTAAAGTGCCACTTTTAGTCCCAAGGGATTAAAAAAAATACTTTTAGTTCGAAAGGACTTAAAAGTAATTTTGCTCCCGTTTTTAAACCAATCAGCAACCACAAATTCAAACTTTTGGATAAAGAAAAACAGTTATACTGTATTGTTCAATTCGATTGATTTATCTAAAATATACCTGATTGAATATTACGACATACAATTTGAATAACATTTAAATATTTTTTTTTTTAATTTTTATAATTTAAAAGTATTCCGAATTGCAAAAAATAATATATACACCACAGGACTAAAATATTTTTTTATTATTATTATTTTTTTTTATCCCACGTGTGATTTGTTGCTCTCAAGCCTTTACAGGACCTTTTAAAACAAACTTCAGACTCGGGATTAAAACTAACACTTCAGTCCCTTGGTGTATAACATGCTATTTTCCCCTTGATTTTGTAATGAAATATGGTTAATGTTAGAATTTTTTCAAAATTTTACATTTGATTTAATAAAGAATTTAAAAGCACAGAAACTAATTTTTTTTTATCTTATATACAGATTAAAATTCTTTCGGAATTTTGCATTGCCTATGCTTTTTTGTCTCAAACTTGTACAGTTAATTAAAAATTAATTATTCAGTTTATGTATTATTAAACAATTTTTGTATCGAATTTAGACAGAAAGACATCGGTTTTATATTTTTTTATCCATTATATTTAATTAATAAAAATTTAAATAAAAAAAAAAAACAAAAACAAAAACAAAAAAACTATATGAATATTAACAATTAACTTACGGTTTCCAGAATCTTGTGTAGCCATTTTTTTCCTTTTCTTTTCTTTTTTTTATTAACTTCTTGTAATTCACAAAACAGGTACGAAAAATAAAATGAATATTCTTTGTAATTTATTTTTCTCAGGGCTGGGAACTATTTAAAATGATTTCATTTTAAATATGTATTTAAAATACAAAATGGCATTTTGCATTTTCTATTTTAAATTAGTTCGGTCAAACCATTTTCCAGTTTGTATTTAAAATGGAAATTTGAATCCATTTTACATTTAAAATGAAAATGTATGTATACTCAAATTTATGTGTATACAATATTAATTATAGAACTTGAATTAACGATTTGAAGTCTAACAAATTGTAAGTTAAATGTAAGTTGATTTAATTGACTCCAATATTTCATAACTCGAGTTGCAATGTCACTAAAGTTTGTTACTAAAGTTGCAGTTCTCTTAAGTCAAATTTTTTATTGAGAAATTGCAGTCGTAGTGTCCTCAAGGTTTGAATACGCCAAGGCCGATTTAAATTTTACAATATTTTTCAGTAACAATATTTGAAGAGTTAAGTTTCGTTTTCATATCATGCAAACTTTACAAAATTTTCTCAAAAGACTGCCTTTATATATTTAATTTCAGTACGTTTTAAGTCAAAAAAGCATTTTGCATTTTATAATCTATTTTAAATAACTATTTTCCATTTTTAATTTTAAATATGTTCAGCAAAACCATTTTCCATTTTGTATTTTAAATGCATTTTTGGAAACAATTTTTCATTTTCTATTTTAAATGGTTTCTATGAACCATTTTTCCCAGCCCTGATTTTTCTAAACAACCCCAAACTGTTACAGCGTCGTTTCAGATTTTTGAACATCTGGCGCCCAGACGACAATATTTAGAAATTTTGTAAAATCTAAGCAAAGTATATGCCACCTGTTATTGTTTTGAAAAAAAATGTTGTTAGCTTAACGTTAGCTAATGGAGCTTGCACCGTTACAAAACAGAGGGCTCTCTCTGATTCAAAAAATTATTGTCAATATAATTCTCACTTGATTGCAATAATGAAATATATTATATGGATGTCTATCTATATGAAATAACTCACTATTGCAGTGAAATACATATATACACATTATACACATAATGCAACATACCTTTGTAGACACACTAAAATTATAAAATAATAAATTGACTTTTTTTTTCTTATTTTCTCAAAAACTAGCCAACCTAGAATAATAGTTCCAAAACCTTTTTTATGTTATTTTTTCTCGTCTTTGCAATGGTGTAAAAAAATTTGACAAAAACTTTTAAATTATAGCAAATTTTGGCCAAAAACTCATTTTCACGAAAAATGCTCAAAAAACCATGTTCCTGAACTCCGACGTTTTTGGCTGAAGAACTCATCCAAGATTTTTGGACTTCCAACGTTGTCACCAAATTTCGTAAAACTAGCAGTTTTTCCTGAAGCGCTATCGTGCTGATACATAAATACATAAATACATATATACATATATATATATATATATATATATAAATTTTAGTGAATGGTATTTTTGGGCTCTAGGGACCTCAAAACAAATTTCTGCCATATTTTCGGGCTGAACTTCCACTATGACTTACACCATAATAGCTGAATTTCCAGAATTCTTTCTGGAAATTCGTTAATAGAGGTAAAGCCACATTAAAAAATGTAACTTGTGATTAAAATTCGAAAAATAACTGAAATACGAGTATATATATATATATATATATATATATATATATATATATATATATATATATATATATATATATATATATATATATATATACAAGGTGGTCCAGAATTGTGTACCGTAATTGGTAGAGCTCGTAGTACATTAAAAAATAATGGTACCCTTTCAAAACTCTATAATAAGGGAGATACAACTCTGTAAAGGGGTGAAACGAAAACAATTATTTCTTAAATATTTTCTAAACACTTTTGACTAACGGATTGATATTTTAGGTGTATTTATTTTGCGTTAGAAGGATTAAATTTATGTCAACACTTATTCCACCACTCATGACTAAGGGGTCGTTTTGGGTGGTAGGTGTGAGTTATTACATCTTTTCTTTTTTAATTTGCAATTATTTAAACAAAATCCCAGATAATATAATTCCTCAGACAATTTCACGCAAAAAAGGTATACTTGTTACATTTCGATAAATATTACCGTTTTCGAGTAATTTAAAGTAGAAGTATCTATTTCCAAATTATCCCCTAATCATAAGTGATCGAATAATCGATACCATAAATTTAATTATCTTAATGTTCATACGCGCCCCTAGAATATGAATCCAGTAATCAAAATCACCTAACAAATTTAAAAAAAAAAGAACTCAGTTTCGTCCACCCCTCTACATTTTACCCCTCTGCTTTATCTTCCTTATTATTGAGTTTTGGAAAAAAGTGTAGATGAAAAGGCACCATTATTTTTGAACATACTATCAGCTCCAGCAATTACGGTACATAATTCTGGACCACCCTGTATATATATATATATATATATATATATATATATATATATATATATATATATATATATATATATATATATATATATATATATATATATATCATTGTTTTTTTCTACAGAATCGTGTTCTACGGGTGCGAAAACTTTCCGCCAATCTTTCCGCCAAATTCGTTACGTCACGTTAGTCAAGTATAAGAATATATTTTTCTAATTTTGTTTAGAGTAGTACTGTCTACTCTCTCTTTCTCTGTGTTCAAGTTACGTACATGTCACAAATGTTTTCTATGTAATATTTAATCTGTTTTATGTTCTTTAATCTTCAATATATTCATTTATATTTCTTCAAATGCTGACTCAATAAGTTATTTACTGCTATCTGATAAAAATATCTTAACAGGAGATGGCAACTCATCACGAGCTTCAATTGCAAGCTTGAACTGCTCAAAACTAGCAGGTAAACTATATAATAAAGCAATTGATACCACATCTGGATGAAAAGTAATCTTCATTGTAGCTAACTTATCTAAAGCACCAAAAAATCGACGAATATGTTCTCTTGTATCACCTCCTTCTTGAAGTTTTGTAAATAACAATGTTTTTAACAATTGTACCTTCTTCAAAGGTCCTTTAGGAGCAAAAACAGACTCCAATCTGAGCCATACATCTCTGGACGTCGCACAGTCACCAACATGATGTAGTTCATCAGCTCCAATTGATAATATTAGATCAGCTCTAGCTATCTGATCTTTCTCAAGCCAATTTCTACGCTCTACATCTCTTGAAGCAGCATCGGCTCCACTTAGACTTGAAGGAATAACATTACTTCCATCAACATAACCCCAAACGCCATTCTTCACAAGCATAGCTTGGGCGTGGATTTTCCAGGAATCATAGTTGTCCTTCTTAAGTTCACAAATCTTGATAACACTCATTTTTATATTTTTCAATTATTTGAAGGCACGTGTTAGTGTAACCTCAAATTTTGCCTAACCAATTTTTACCAGTTAAATTGCTCCTGGGCCCATAACCTGTTAAGATATTTTTATCAGATAGCAGTAAATAACTTATTGAGTCAGCATTTGAAGAAATATAAATGAATATATTGAAGATTAAAGAACATAAAACAGATTAAATATTACATAGAAAACATTTGTGACATGTACGTAACTTGAACACAGAGAAAGAGAGTAGACAGTACTACTCTAAACAAAATTAGAAAAATATATTCTTATACTTGACTAACGTGACGTAACGAATTTGGCGGAAAGATTTAAATCTAACACCTCCCTCTCAAATCGTACGTCACTGAAACATAATATTTTTCAGTCCTAAATTATTAGTACAGAGTTCGTGATTAACACGAGGTAATGGCTTTGTTAAAACATCAGCCACCATTTCTTGCGTTGGAATATGTTGCACGTCCACCAGTCCATCCTTGATTGTACTTCTGATATGATGAAACCTTATATCAATGTGCTTAGTACGTTTATGAAATACTGGATCTTTGGCTGGATAATGGTGCCTTTTCATCTACACTTTTTTCCAAAACTCAATAATAAGGAAGATAAAGCAGAGGGGTAAAATGTAGAGGGGTGGACGAAACTGAGTTCTTTTTTTTTAAAATTTTTTAGGTGATTTTGATTACTGTACAATGATATATATATATATATATATATATATATATATATATATATATATATATATATATATATATATATATATATATATATTCCGGCTACCTTTTATTATGTGTAGGGCCATATACATACATATTAAGTAATTTAAAATTGTTATTAAAGTCACTGTTTATTTATAAATTAGGAATTTTGGATTTTTATTATTTGTAAAATAGAAATTTTGGATTTTATTGGAAAAAAAAAAATATATTCATAAAGGCCTTCCAGTTTACTATTTAAGTTCCTTTTTATGTACCGAACCAACTTCGTCTAAGTTCGGTACATAATAAGATTGGATTGTGTAGAATGAATAATTATTGAGTTTTACATCCATATTGAATAAACGCAAGAGGTATTGCTTGTGTATTGTATGTATTTCATGTACCTGTGAGCTCTATAGTTCGATTAAACGATTAAGACTTGTAACAGTACTGCTATCTAGCGATGTATATAAGTATTTCAAAGTAACTGGTATTGTTCAAAGTAACTGGTATTGGGGACGCAAACCCCGAGTAAGTAGTGAATAGTAATGACGAACAGAAAAAGGAGTGATGAGAGGAGAGAGAGAGTAAAAAAAAAGTTTGAAATGGCGGATTGATAATGAGTTAAGTTAGAAGCTGTTTTGGAAAATTAACAAAAAATTGATATTAAAAAAAATATTTAAAAATAAAATAATATAAAAAATAATCAACCAATATATTTGAAATTATAAAAACAAAAGGAAAACCTATAAATAAAATATTATCATTACTTAAACCAAAAGAAAACAAAATTAATAAAATACATGTGCTTTCGTGTTTAACCTACAAGAGAATATTATATTTTTTTTTTAAATATTCCCTGTGTTTCATTTATCTACCTTGGAACCATAAAATCTACATCAAGAAAATCTTCCAAATACGATAAACTCATTAGAAATAACTTTTGTGATATAATAAATACGTTGTCTTTGTAATTTTGTGTTTCTAATAAAAAAAATCGTAGTTAATATTTTTTAAACCTTTATTTATTTCTAATTTTTATTATATACATAATTAACCCTAGAACGACAAACTTATTTTTTCTACTCTTAAACTACAAACTGGGGTATATATTTACCCCACGGGATTTTTGGTCGTAAAATCGATCTGACAGCAGCAATTTCACTTATAAGAACGCGAATTTGTTCGTTTTTTCATGCTGAAGAGAATGGTGAAGAGTAAATTCAATTTAATCAAAGCTTAGTCGGTGAAAAATCTATTTAAATAGCTAAAAGTGTTCAAAAACGCTCAAATTGTCATTTAATAAACAAAAATTGATAACTATTTTGCTAATGAACCGATTTTCAAATTTCAGACGGTATTTTAAAGAGGACACAAGGGACTTCAAGCATACAAATGACATCATGATGTTTTGCCAAAAAGTCGATTTATTTTGGATTTTGAAAATTAAAAAAATTGGGAATTTGATATGTGGAAAAATCAAACAAAAATGCATGAAATTTTAGTTTTTAAGAATATATTTCATTTTTTTCATACAAAATGTAAAAAAAAGGAGAATTTAACTTATTCAAAGGCACTACAATCGCTGCAATATATATTTCCATGATTCTCGCAGGTCGGTCGCTTGCACTTCGTGCAATATATTCGCGTTTTGCGGTCTTCCTCGAGGACACAAGCAGCATCGGGCTGGCTATATCTAATGTTTTGTTGCAAAATAAGGTCATTATAAGTGAATCCAAATTATTTTAGCAAGAAAAATAAAAATAACTTACCTAAACAAAACACTGACGTAAACTACAAACTAGGGTACATATCAACCCCATACTAGCTTCACGTTTTCCCTTCGTCACAGTAGACAAGAAACCGCAGGGTTTCCCGACCTCACTCTACTGTTAGAACCTTGAACTAAATTATGGTATAGGTGTTCAGTCGATAATGTTACTGACTAATTTAAAAACTTAGTTTAAAGTTTACCTGGGGTAGATTTCAACCCCAGTTTGTCGTTCTAGGGTTAACTTTAATAAAAACAAGTCGTCAAGTGTAAGTTGTACTTGCGCTAACAGTGTTCCGTACAATCAGTTGTTTCTAGGAATTTTTTATAACGGGATGTGAAGGTGGATAAAATATTTTTCCTAATAAATAAATTTTATTCCTAAAGTATAACCCATTTTTTGATTTCAGAACGATCGTGTTCGTATGTGTCACATCGTGAACGTATGTGTCCGGACTGTTATATTTTAAGAAGTTTTAGTTATGACCACTGATGGTGAGGGACATTACTTAGTGCGTGTCAAACACGCACTTGACGAATTTTTTAATATTTAAAAATAAAACACAAAGGCAATTGGCGGATAAGCATGGGTAGGAATGTCCTCGTACGAATTGTGTTGGCTTTTTCCCTGCTAACTGCTATCGGCACAAAATTGAAATTTACTGAGATTCAACCCATAAAAACTTAAAACCTTATTTGAAAGCCCCGATCAACCGGACACTCATCATCAATTTTAAAACCACCAAAATGACAAATCGCTTGCGGACTTTCAGTTACATTTAGCTGTAGACATTCAATACCGAAGATATAAGGAAAAATTCGACTTCCGTGATGGGGCTCCGCTGCTCACGGCGTTTTTTTTTTGTACAGCAGTTTCTTTACAAGATTTCAAGACGCGCGTTATCTTTAGAAATTATAAACAATGCGCCTGTAAAATAACAAAATACAAAGATGGTACATTCACCGCTTTTATTTGATGACTAACTCATAACTGACAAAATTCAGTAGCATAAATTGATCTATGACCTGGTACGGTCATAACAGTGACGAAGAAATATCGAGAGGCAGCTCTGTCTAGATTCGCCCCTACTGTCTCGGTTCGCCCCAACTGATGGTACGTTTGAAATTTTCTTCTTTTTTAATATTGATAAAAAAATTTATAGAATAAAAAAGTAAAAAAAGCATTTGGCATAATCCATTTTAAATAGCTATTTTCCATTTTATATTTTAAATATGTTCAGCAAAACCATTTTCCATTTTGTATTTTAAATGCATTTTTTAAAACCATTTTCCATTTTCTATTTTAATTCCTATGAACCATTTTTCCCAGCCCTGCTGGTTGTTACATATAACGAGTGGTGGACCTACACTATGGGCACGTGGGGCAGAGGTCCCGGGTGGCAAATTTTTAGGGGCAGTTTCCTCGCGTTAACTTTTCTATTTCTTGAATTTTTTCCTCAGGAGTGCCATCCTCTGGCAGTTTTATATTAGCTTTATACTGAACCTGTTTCACTGAAGCTTTACAGAATCCTATAAAAACAAAACTTTCGTTACTGACATTGTGATTAATAATTTTGAAATTGTGGAACTACCCTCACCTTTTAAAATAACAATGAATATGTTCCTTCGGTAATATAAGAGGTTATGTCATTTCCAAAACTTCCATGAAACTGAATTAAATATGAGAATTAAATCGTCATTCTATCTTCAGTAAACGCAATAATAAGTTATTAGAAAGAGTCCAAAAAAACATAACTAATATACATAAATTATCGAAATATTGTCAATTTAAAAAAATTGCTTAAACAAGGTCAGCTTTTTTTACCATTTAATGACGTTTCGCGTTTTCTCAATCCATTTTTTCAATTAGCTACATTCCGGGTAGATACATTTTAGTTATAAATCAATATATACACAAAATATTGAATAAAAATTAATAAAATTTGGGTATTTAAATAGTTGAAATTTTGAATTAGTCATTTGCGTGGTAAAAGTATACGGTAAAGCCATCTACGTAGCATAAGTACAATTACTGTTTAGTTGCATAATTACTTAACGTAAATATCGATGACGGTTTGAACAAAGCACCCTTGAATTCCACAAAATTAACTTAAATAAATCACTTTTAAGCGTGAAAGCTGCAAAATTTGAAAAAAAAATTGAGATAAAAATTTTAATTTTTTTGCTTTTTATTTCCGTTGCTTTATTGAATAATTTTTATCAACAAATAAATATACTATTCCCTTTAAAAAAAGGTCCGTTTGTATCATAGCTTGAAAACCATAAGAGCTATGAAGCTCCTGATAATAGCAAATGGTTGCCCCGGTCGATATCTATAACTCTTATTTGAACAATTTTTCGATTTAAAACAACGATTTGGCTGTAATTGAAATGGCAACTCTCAGAAAACTCAGCCTTCAGCCTCAGACTTCAAAACCATTTATGCTCTGCTCATTTTTTAATTACTTTTTTAAAAATTTTTTTCTGTAACCTTAAGGAGGCTCACCCGTCCAGAGATCGAAAAAACACCTTTCTTCACGATTTTTTTAAAATAAATTGGACAATAGAAACAACAAATGGTATCAGTTCTTTTATTAACTATTCAAGATTACAAAAATATATTTTTTTCTTTCACGTATATTGATCAATATATATATATATATATATATATATATATTATATATATATATATCTATATATATATATATCTATATATATATATATACATATATATATATATATATATATATATATATATATATATATATATATATATATATATATATATATATATATATATATATATATATATATATATATATATATATATATATATATATATATATATATTATATGTAGGTACTAATTTTTGTATTATTATTTAAATCTCCAATTTTTACATATTTTTTTGTAAATTATTAATTTGGTTATAAGCGCGAATGTTGACGAGTTAATGAAATGGGTAAACGAAAAAACTGATAAAAAAACAACATATAAATATCAATATTTAATCAACTGAAATGAAAAAAAAAACGAAACAAGCGGAAGCTGAAAAAATTTGTTCCATTATAAAATTTATATTAATAAAAACAGTCGCCCTTACAAATTTTATTGTATCTGCGTATACATACCTCTTGCCCCAATTTTATCATTTTATGAAAATCATTAATAACCTTTCTATGTATAAAATTTTGAAAATAATTTATCAACTGATATTACTGAAATTTCTTATCCTTATCAAAGACAGATACGTAATTTATAAGAAATTAATTTGTTAAATAGACAATAACTTGTATAGTAACGAATGATCCGTCACGTTTCAGTTCGTTTAACGTTCCCTATCATTATGATTAATTGTCAAATTTTTGAATT
Organism: Brachynemurus nebulosus; assembly: GCA_035578155.1. NCBI lineage: Eukaryota > Metazoa > Arthropoda > Insecta > Neuroptera > Myrmeleontidae > Brachynemurus > Brachynemurus nebulosus. The sequence goes on from JAPWDM010000002.1 coordinate 32,083,536, forward strand.
TAGGTATGTTTTGAAAATAAAAAGAATTTCAAATATACTTTATTATATTTTGAAAATACATAATTTAATATTATGTACAATATTTAGTTATATGACTTATGAGAATTATATATAAGTAATGTTTACAATATGATAAGTAATTAAAAGAAAAACATTTTAATTAACAGCATAAGACTATTGAATAATAAATTAAAGTATGTATGTAGTTGTTTTACGAATAAGGCATTTAAATATATGTACTGGTTCTTTCTGACTCTTGTATTAAATAAGAAACTTAAAATTATTTTATTAATGAATGCACATAATGGAATCATATTTTTTAACTAAATAATATTTATAATATTCTTAGTCAATAGGCGTAAACGATATATAACATAATATGTATATTTTTCTAAACATCTTTATTAAATTATTATAATCATTATAATACTGATTTTTACAGCACGTTTACAAAAGGATTATTCTCCTCGATTTTACGCGAGGTATTATGAATTTTTAAGTTAATAAATAATTATATTAATCAATTTTGCGTTGATTAAATTTTAATTGAAGGTGTTAGAAAATATTGTAAGGTTCTATATTTGAGGATACTATTGTTTTACAGAAAAACGATTGAAAGCTTTTAGTCACATTTTTTATACAACACTTTCTTGTTAATGAATTTCTACAATTAAATTTACAAAGTGCAATTTCTTGAAAGTTTTGTTATATAATCCGTTTCTTTTTGCTTCTTCTAGGATTTTGCTTTTTTTTTGTCATTTATATTATTAAAAGAACGAAATTATATTTGAAAATACAACTTACATTTCACATGTGATTGAAAGTCTACAAACGATTTGTTATTTTGGTGGTTTCAAAACTGATGACGAGTGTCTGGCTGATCGGGGCTTTAAAAAAAGGTTTTAAGTTTTTAAGGACTGAACCTCAGTAAATTCCAATTGCCTTTGTGTTTTATTTTTAAATATTAAAAAAGGACCTTAAATAGTAAACTGGCAGGCCTTTAAGATGATATTTTTTCTTTCCAAAATAATCAAAAAATTCTATTTTATAAATAAAAATCCAAAATTCCTACTTTATAGATAAACAGTGACTTTAATAACATTTTTAAATTACTTAATATTTATGTATCTCAGGGCTGAATCTCAATCAATTTCAATTTTGTGCCGATAGTAGTGAGCAGATAGCAGATAGCAGTTATTTAACATTTAACCCAAGTTTCAATCAGTCAAGCAACTTCCTAAATAGTTTTATTACATTAGATTGTCAAATTTCCATTTTTTCTTAAGAGGAGATTCGCTAAGAAAAATAAATAAATAAATAATTTTTTTTTCTTCATAATTATGTTTCTTAAGGTGTTAGAAATATTCTGCTAAAATTTTATTTTGAAAAAATGAAAAATCAAAGAGTTATGGGCATTTTAGTGCACGCATTTTACTATAATTCCATTTTTAAAAAAATACTATTTTCTCGAAAGTACGTTTTCCAACATGGTTCCTCGTGTATCTCAAAAAGTATTTGAGATATCGACATAAATCAGAGTGAATATTATTCCTCGATAATGTCATTTTGGCTGGAACTAGGATCTTTTGGTTCCGTATTATATTTTCAAAATGGCGGCTGTTTATAGCCGAGAAAAAACAGTGATTTTTGTAAATTTATTTTCAAAATGCGATTTCTCCCTGGTTTTTTAGTTTTTATTACTCATGCGAGAGGAATACTAACTTGGCACACACATTTTTATACGCAAAATAGCTGTTTGCCCACTGTAATCTTCCCACATACTTTTTTGCGTGTGGAAAGTTTACTATTTCTATTATTTCTATTTCCCCCCCCCCCTTATGGTACATTATACTGTTCTTCTTAGATCCTAGTTAGTGCCATAACTGTGTATGTATATTTACAGAAAATTCTTGATTTTTTTATTTTGGTTCACTGGGGATTTCAGAACGCGAGGAACAATCAAGATGGAAAAATCTCGCAGTGTCGACTTCAAAGCCATTTATACTCAGCTCATTTTTGAATTACTTTTAAAAAAATTTTTTTTGTAACCCAAAGGAGACTCACCAGTGCAGAGATCGAAAAAAACACCTTTTTTCACGATTTTTTTTGTAAATAAATTGGACAATGGAAACAAATAACAAATACAAATGGTATCAGTTCTTTTATTAACTATAAATATATATATATATATATATATATATATATATATATATATATATATATGTATATATATATATATATATATATATATATATATATATATATATATATACTTAATATAAAAAAGGTGCTTCCACTTGTGACAGGATTTTGAAGCTCAGGAGCATCTGAAAAAAAAATTAAAAAGAATTCTTATTCTATACTAGCTGTTACCCGTGGCTCCGCTGGCGTGAATTTTGTAATTTAGTAAAGGTAATTCCTAGTGGGTAGTTCGCTAAAATTTTTGCCCCTATTTTCTTATCATAAGCTTTGATAAGCTTTATTTTTTGAGAATTACCTTTGGCTAGTTATCTAGGAACAACTGGAAATTTTCAAAAACTAATTTGTCATTTCTACAAACATAGATATAACATAGACTAAAAATCTAAAGTAATCAAGGAGATGTCAACGAATTTGGTATAGAAGTAAAAAAAGTATGTTGACTTAAAATACTCAAATATTATATATTTTTAAAATATCTAATATTTGTACACTTTACTCTAAATAAATATCCTGCCTTATCGTATTGGAAAATTTAAATCCCCCTAAGTCTGCTTGCATTATGCTTGAACATTTCCTAAAATAACTCATTCATTTTTGGAGACGCCAGAGCAGTAGACGTTAAAAATGTAAACTTTGACCCCCCTTCCATTTTTTGCGTTTATTCCCAATTTTACTCTTTACAGGATTAATTTTCAAAAAGTGTTGAAACATTTATTCTTTAATTTATTTCTGACAACTAAAATTTTAGTTGGTAGAACATAGTAATATTTCAATACAAATTCATGCCATGTTCGGTACTACATATACTACTTATGTATTAAGAGGGCCATAAAGTAAAGCATCTGCCTTATTTCTAAAACATAGTAGAACTCTACGGAGTGCAATAAAATGTTCTCTTTGAATGAAATCAATAAAATTATCTCAGCATACTTACTAATTAAAATTACATTTATAATTCAAAAAATTATAAGTTTTAGAAACTTCATTTAAATAAAGGTAATAACAATAATAATAATGCGTTTTAAATGTTATATTGTTTTAATAATAGTAAACATTAACTTAATAAATTGGAACAAGAAACTTCAATAATGTGTAGAAATAACAACAGTCAAGTTACTTATATATACTGTAGGTATATATAAGTAACTTGAAGAAACTCGACCCTCTCACTTGATGTTTTTGTTGCACTTCTTAAGAGGGTGCAGGGCTGCTGTTTGTCTTCCTTTGTGTTCCTCCCACACGATGACGGGTGATGGGGAATTATAACGAAATGACCAACTGGTATACTATTTTGACAGCTAATAAACTTTTTATGAAATTGTTGACGTCATAAAACGTCGTGTATGACCTAACAAAGTTTCACTAAACGTCTTACAAAGGAAAAAACTCTAACAAAAGAGAAATCAATATCTATTTTGTTTTATTAATAAAAAAAGACAAACGGCAGGTAATGTTGGATTTTTGTAAATTTAAACTACTTAGTTTATCGTAGTTATGAACATATGTAATTATATTATTTTAGAAATAATAGAGTAGATATTTTACTTTATAGTCCTTTTTAGACGAATTTTCTCCGAAAAATTAGACTTATACAGTCTATACGATAAGAGCTGCGAGAGGCGAGAGTAGGGGCGCTATCCGTTTTCGGACCCGTAGAACACGAATATGTAGAAAAAAAATGTCTGATATATATATATATATATATATATATATATATATATATATATATATATATATATATATATATATATATTCCCGCCACCTTTTAATTTGTGTAGGGCCCCCCTATGGAAGTTAACAGATGAAATTTGGAAAATGGGGCGCATTTTCGTGGCACCTCATACTATCAAAGTGGGTCAAATTTTGGGCAAATTTTTTTTCTGACCCGACCTTTAAGGGGGTGGTGGGGGGCGGAAAAGCAATAAAACTTTTCCAAACCGGTTTTAAATAATGTTTCGGTCAATTATCTACAACATATCCAAAATTCAGCTTCCTAGGATGATTTGGTGGGAGTAGAGGGGGGAAAAACGATTTTCGCTGGATCTAACAGGCCCCCAGCCCCCCAGAATTAACGTAGAAGGTTGAAATTTGGTGTGTTGGTAAAGTTCGTACCTAGGTTGTGCTTTTTGGAGGTTTTAATATTTTACCCCCATCCCCCTCATTTTTAAGCTACAATTTCATGCATTTTCGACGTTTTCGAAGTTTGTACCACTCGCACAGGTCACCCAAATAAACCTAGAGGGCTGAAATTTTGTATTCGGATTGAGTTAGTATCAAGGGGGTGCCTTTTGGGGGTCTCGACGTTCAACCCCTACTCCCACCATTTTTATACCTAATAAAACATGATTTTTCTTGTTTTTTAACAGTTTCGTTCGGGTCAAAATCTCCCCAAATAAACCTAGAGGGCTGAAATTTTGTGTACAGGTTAAGCTAATAGCCAGACACTGTTTTTTGGGGGTTTCAATTTTAACCCTTACCCCCATGATATTTACGCCAATATTTCCTTAATTTTTTTGCTTGTTTTCTAACACGTCTAGAGACTCTCTAAGGAAACCTAGAGGGCTGAAATTTTGTACGTGTATTCAGTTAGTGTCCAGCTAGTACCTTTTAGGGAGTCCACATTACTTTTCCCCCCACTTCTTCCATTTTTACAACGGAATTGAATGCTATTGTTAAATGTGTTTTAAATGCATTACTTTTATTCTAAATACAAGTAGGCGAATAGTAATTTTAAAAAATTTAAAAAAAAGTGAATACAATTTTTTAACAAATGAAATACATACATATTAAGTAATTTGAAAATGTTATTAAAGTCACTGTTTATTTATAAATTAGGAATTTTGAATTTTTATTATTTATAAAATAGAAATTTTGGATTTTTTTGGAAAGAAAAAATATCTTCATAAAGGCCTTCTAGTCTACTATTTAAGGTCCTTTTTTAATACTTAAAAATAAAACACAAAGGCAATTGACGGATAAGCATGGGTAGGAATGCTTTCGTACGAATTGTGTTGGCTTTTTTCCTGCTAACTGCTATCGGTATAAAATTGAAATTTAGGGGAGAGCGGGGCTATACCGTACAGCGATGTTAAACCGTACACTCATTTTTCGTGTCTAGATTTCAAGCTAGACAAGTTCAATCGTTATCGCATCCTAGCGCCTGACCGCGGAAAATCACAGGATTGAGTTGGTTCCGCTGTGCGTATAAATGCCAATATGACGGTGAAAAAACTTGTTTTTATTATTTCTCTTATAATTTTGGGGCACTGCCAAATAAGAGTTGGGTGGAGAACCTTTACTTATGAGCTAATAGCGATAAGATTATGAGAAATTACTTTTCTTAAGCTCTCTCTTGATCACTAGTGAAGACTAGTTAGGCGACGGAATTTGAGGTTAGGTTATGAAACTCCCACAAGGTACAGGATGGGGCTAAACCGTACAGAAGTGTACGACTTAGCCCCAAATGGTTTAATATGGTAACATTAATAAATTGTAGTTGATGCAGGAAATACAATAAAGTCTGCCGAGTCTGCAAATAATTTTACTTGTGATTTATGTTTAAATGTATAAACTTTAAATAAAATACTTTCGTTCTCTAAAATTTATCACTTTTTTTGATAAAAGTTAACTTAACACTTTTTATACTTTTATAAGCTGAACTAAATATACCGATAATACAAGTTGCGTTATGTTGTTTCTTAGTTGAGTTGACAATAAATAATAAAATGTGTTTTCTACAATAATTTATTGCATTACTCTTATTTACTTCCTTAACAAGATAATTTTTTTACAATAATTTATTGCATTACTCTTATTTACTTCCTTAACAAGATGATTTTTTTACTGTACGGTATAGCCCCTCCTACCGTACGGAATAGTTCCGACCCCCGGGGCTATTTCGTACAGAGACACTTTTTTGTAATTTAATTTAAATATGTAAACAGTGGAATAATTCAAATTTCTTTGTGTGAAATCAGTAGCCAATTGTCCAAATTATATATTGCTAATTTTCTTATAATTTTATACTCGATATTAAATGAACAATAACAGCTCTCCCTTAAGTGTACGGCATAGCCCCGCTCTCCCCTACTGAGATTCAGCCCTTAAAAACTTAAAACCTTTTTTTAAAGCCCCGATCAACCGGACACTCATCATCAGTTTTGAAACCATCAAAATGGCAAATCGCTTGTGGACTTTCAATTACATTTCGCTTGTAGACATTCAATACCGAAGATGAAAGGAAAAATTCGACTTCCGTGATGGGGCTCCGCTGCTCACGGCGTTTTTATACATAAGTAATATATGTAGTACCAAACATGGCATGCATTTGTATTGAAATTTTATTATGTTCTACCAACTAAAATTTTCCCATAAAAATATATGTTATAGAGTACTAAGAGACATATTATTGAACAAAAAATGGTGGGTGTCGCTAACGCATAAGTAGCAAAAAAAAAAATTTACAAAATTTAAAAAAAATTAGTATAATAAAGGGATATAACATTAATTTTTTTTTATTACTTTGCCTAAGGTGGATACATAATATATATTAAACTCAAATAAATTGGCTCAGTAATTTCGTCAAAAAAAATTGTTGTGTCTTTGTGTATTCATAAACTATTAGTCTCAGAGGGTTGAAATTTGGCAGGAATGCATCTGGGGCTAAGTAGTATTATTTCTTATAAAAGCAATATTGCGTCAAAGGTCGTTTTCCTTATATTAACCGGCTATACCCTTTCAGCCCTCTAGGATTATTCAGAGAGTCTCTAGGCGTGTTAGAAAAAAGCAAAAAAATCAAGGAAATATTGGGGTAAAAATCGTTGGGGTAAGGGCTAAAAGATTGAATCTCCAAAAAGCAGTGGCTGGCTATTAACTTAACCTGTACGCAGAATTTCAGCCCTCTAGGTTTATTTGGGGAGATTTTAACCCGAACGAAACTGTTAAAAAACAAGAAAAATCATGTTGTTTTTGGTATAAAAATGGTGGGGGTAAGGGTTAAAAGTTGAGACCCCCAAAAGGCACCCCCTTGATACTAACTCAATCCGAATACAAAATTTCAGCCTTCTAGGTTTATTTGGGTGACCTGTGCGAGTGGTACAAACTTCGAAAACGTCCAAAATGCATGAAATTGTAGCTTGAAAATGGTGGGGGTAAAATATTAAAACCTCCAGGAAGCACAATTTAGGTACGAACTTTATCAACATACCAAATTTCAACTTTCTAAGTTAATTTTGGGGGGCTGTGAACGCGTTAGATCCAGCTAAAATTCTTTTTTCCCTCCCTACTCCCTCCAAATCATCCTAGGAAGCTTAATTTTGGATATGTTGTAGGCAATTGACCGAAACATTATTTCCAACCGGTTTGAAAAAGGTTTATTGTTTTCTTGCCCCCCACCAGCCCTTACATATTGGGTCGGATACAAAATTTGCCCAAAATTTTACCCCACTTTCATAGTACTGTTGTGTATCGGAATGAGCCCCACCTACCAAATTTTAGCTCCTCTCGCCCATAGGGAGCCCTACACATTTCAAATGGTAGCGGGAATTGTATATATATCAGACATTCTTTTTCTTAATAATCGTGTTCTACTGAAAACGGATAGCGTCCCTAGTCTCGCCTCTCGCCGTTCTTATCGTATAGTCTATATAAGTCTAAGTTTTTCAAAGAAAAATTCGACTAAAAAAAAATAATAAAAATGGTCGATTTTTGATGTTTTTTTTGGCGAATTTCCCCTTAAATTATATTATTCAAGTGACTTTCTATAAATTCCTTAATTTAACTTGGCCATGGCCTAGAGGCGGCAGAATTCGAAAATACCCCTGTCGCAGCATCCTGCATAACATAGCGAATTTCCATTTATAAAAATTAGTTTTTCTCGGAAACTAGTTGACATAGAAGAATAGTTTAAAGAGATTTTTCATGTAATTTTTTCTCCTCTTTTAAATGGTGTAAAAAATTTTGCAAAAATTTTTGAATAAGTGGAAATTTTGGCAAAAAACTAATTTTTTGCAAGAACAAAAATTATGTTCGTGGCATCGGACGTGTCTGGCTGAAGAACTCATCCAAAATTTTTGGGCTTCCAATGTTTTCACCAGATTTCATTACGATTGAATGTTTCGCTCGAGAGTTATCGTGCTGATACATATATACATACATTCAACAGTTCAATCAACCTAATACCCATTTATTGTTACGTATATCGTACCAAGTGCAAGTTTCAACCCGTCTCTTTGTAACTAGTGAAGTGACATCTAGCCCTAACGGAGTATACTCGGTGTGCCGAGTTGACTCAGCAACTCGAGTGCAATTGGACTCGAGTAAAAATTTTTTTTCACTCGAGTACGAGTTTGACAAATTCATTCGAGTCACTCGAGTCAACATCACTCGAGTCGCATCGCTAACACAGATCAATATACATATGTATTGTAAATGGCTGTGCTAGTACCAGGATGGAAGTACAACATTCGTGACGGTTCGAAAAGTCGCGTCATGACTGTAATAGCTGAATTCCATTCTGGAAATTCGCTAATAATAAATTCAGTTTATATAAATTATAGAACAATAAGGTTCAGTTAGGTTAGAAAAAAGTTTGTTGGGTTCGGTTAGGTTAGAAAAAATTTCCTTAGGTTCGGTTAGGTTTGAGACCAAATTTCCTTAGGTTTGGTTAGGTTAGATCAAGTTCCGTTAGGTTCAGTTAGGTTAGAAAAAATTTTCGTTAACATAACTCCACCCACCGCCGGAGGTTTCTAGAACCTCCCCGGTAGCGGATGGTGGGTCCACAACTGTCCAATCCTTACTACTGACTTTTTTTCTTATTTTCTCAAAAACTAGCTAACCTAGAATAATAGTTCAAAAACCTTTTTTATGTGATTTTTTTCCGTCTTTGCAATGGTGTATAAAAATGTGGCAAAAACTTTTAAATTATAGCAAATTTTAGCAAGAACAAAAACCATGTTCCTGGTATCCGACGTGTTTGACTGATCCATTTTCCATTCATCCAAGATTTTTGGACTTCTAACGTTGTCACCAAATTTCGTAAAGCTAGCAGTTTTTCCTGAAGAGCAATCGTGGTGATATATATATACATATACATACATACATATATATATACATATATATATACAGGGTGGTCCAGAATTATGTACCGTAATTGCTGGAGCTGATAGTATGTTCAAAAATAATGGTACCTCTTCATCTACACTTTTTTCCAAAACTCAATAATAAGGGAGATAAAGCAGAGGGGTAAAATGTAGAGGGGTGGAACGAAACTGACTTCTTTTTTTTAAAATTTTTTTAGGCGCTTTTGATTACTGGATTCATATTCTAGGGGGGCGTATGAACATTAAGATAATTAAATTTATGGTATCAATTATTCGATCACTTATGATTAGGGGATAATTTGGAAATAGATACTTCTACTTTAAATTATTCGAAAACGGTAATATTTATCGAAATGTAACAAGTATACCTTTTTTGCGTGAAATTGTCTGAGGAATTATATTATCAGGGATTTTGTTTAAATAATTGCAAATTAAAAAAGAAAAGACGTGATAACTCACACCTACCACCCAAAACCACCCCTTAGTCATGAGTGGTGGAATAAGTGTTGACATAAATTTAATCCTTCTAACGCAAAATTAGTACCCCTAAAATATCAATCCGTTATTCAAAAGCGTTTGGAAAATATTTAAGAAATAATGGTTTTCGTTTCACCCCTTTACAGAGTTGTATCTCCCTTATTATTGAGTTTTGAAAAAAAGTGTACATGATCAGGTACCATTATTTTTGAACGTACTACCAGCTCTAGCAATTACGGTACATAATTCTGGACCTCCTTGTATATATATATATATATATATATATATATATATATATATATATATATATATATATATATATATATATATATATATATATATACATATATATATACATATATATATATATATATATATATATATATATATACATATATATATATACATATATATATATATATATATATATATATATATATATATATATATATATATATATATATATATATATATATAATTTTAGTGAATATTATTTTTATATTATTATTATATTTATAAAAACTGGAATTTGAGACTTTTTTGGCACGGAACTTATATTTTGTAGGGAAAAATTCTAAAAAATAAGTAGGAAAAGTTAGATTGAAGACTATAACGAGACCGTGTTTGTGCATGGAATATTTTTTGAAAATTGTACCTTTTTCTTTCTGTCAGTCCATGCACTGATTACTAGTGGAATATTGTGCAGTAACCCCCTTTATTCATCAGTTATGTGTAAGAGGCCTGCTTCTTTGATGAAGTTAGTTAGGACCCTTACGGGATCCCGATGAATAGTCTCAAGCTCTGTACCCAATCCCAGTGTTGAGTGCCTAATGCGGGCCAAGGCATCGCATTCAAATAGAATATGGTGGGCCGTTTCATCTTTCACCCCACATTTCCTGCATACTGGTTCTTCTCTATATATTCCCATTCGGTGCAGATGTTTCCTTAAGTGATAGTGTCCAGTAAGAAAACCCACTATAGCTTTCATCTTCGTTCTATCCAGTTGTGGAATTTCGGATAATAACTTCATGGAAGGTTATTTAATCATAAGCCTCGCATGTCTTTGCTCTGCAGTGTTCCTGCAGACTGCAGTTGTTTCGTTTGTCATGGCTTCAGCAATTTCCCCTTTCGCAGTTTTAATCGTTATCCCACAGTAGGGTTCTGGGCTGTAGTCATCTTTTAGTGCTCCTTGTTTTGCAAGTTTGTCAGCTTTCTTATTGACAACAACTTCCACGTGGCCTGGTACCCATGTCAGAGAGGCTCTGTTTTCGTTAGCTAGTTCTTGTGGGAGTTCCTTACATTCCATAATAAGTTTTGACTTAACCTGAAATGAGGTAATAGCTTTGAGTGCTGCCTGACTATCACTGAAAGTAATGATATTCTTATTTTGATAAGATCTTATATTTTTGGAACACCGTATCATACTGCCCCAGATGTTGAGATATTTCAACTGCTGGACAAACACAAAATATTCCTGCTCCTGTTCGGTTATTGATTTTGGAACAATCAGTGTACCATATTATATCCCCACTTCTGTGTTCCATGTTTTCCTCTTGCCATTCAGTTCGCGGTGTGATGCTAACTTCAAATGGCTTTTCAAAGAGGTATTCAGTTTCTACAATGTCAGATGGCATTTGTAGAATTTTGCTGCATATTTCGTGAGAGATTTTGGTGTGGGAAGACCCATAATGAATCTTGAGCCACTGCCCAGTCTTGTCTAGCCTGTAGGCTGTAATTTTGGCAACTCCACGAATGAATATATACAGAGGAGTTAATGACAGAATGATTTCCATTGCTTTTGTGGGTGTGGATGACATTGCCCCTGTAATCCCAAGACATGCTGAGCGTTGCAAACTCTCCAGTTTGGTCTTTACAGTTTTCTGCTCAGTCTTCTTCCACTACACCGTCGCTGCATATGTTATGATGAGTCTGATCGCCGTAGTATATATCCAATGAGCCATACTTGGTTTCAGTTCCCACTTTTTTCCAAGCACTCGCTTACATCTTAATAGACCAATTTTGGCTTGGTTGATTTTGTAGTCAATATGTTGATTCCAGATTAATTTGCTGTCTAGTATAACTCCCAGATATTTAACCTCCCTTGTAATACATACAATGTCACTAAATAATATTGGGGTTTTAAGCCTATCGAATCCCAATCTTTTGCGTGTAAAAGATACCAGACTGGTCCTTTGAGGATTTATACTGTATATAAATTCCTGTCCATGCAATCGTTACCAACCTTATCAAAGGCCTGTTGCATAAGATCAAGAATCGTATTAATATTCATGCTTCTAATAAGGATGACTATGTTATCAGCATATCCTTGGGCATAGATACCTTGTTCATTTAATTCCGTAATGAGGTCGTCCACTTTGCAGCATACATGGTAGTATGCCATCAGGTCGTGGTGATTTATATGGTTCAGTAGAGTTGATAGCCCATATAAGTTAGTTTTGTGTAATGGGGAAGTTTACCAATTTTTTTTATGTATGAAAATAAAAATTAAGGCAAAATTAAAGAAAAGTGTAAAAATAAACTTAAGATCTCAACAACTAACAAAGTTATGGGACTTTAAAATTTCACTTTTCAATCTCATTTGAGACAAATGTTTTATCTTTTACAAATTCAATATTTTGACGTTTTGAAATGTCATTTTTTGAACTTTTGGAGATTTATAAATCTACTTAATAAATTTCTAACACTGACTGACAGACAACGCACAGCCTAAACCATTGGGTTTAGAAGAATGAAATTTTGCATAGGAATACGTTATGTAATGTAGGTGAGCACTAAGAAAGAATTTTTGAAAATTCGTCCCCTAAGTGGGTTTAATAGGGGATGAAAATTTGTATGTAAATTCGTTATTTTTGAAGTTATTGGTATATAAAAATATGTTACTATGGCTATGACTGACAGACAACGCACAACCTAAACTGTTGGGTTTGGAAGGACGAAATTAAGTACAGGAGTTATGAAAATTGGCGTTTAGGCTTTTTTTTATAAATGAAAGTCAGTTGTTTCTGGAAATTTATTCCCTAAGGCGTTAAAACAGAAAATGACAGTTCCTATGGGAAGTTCATCATTTTTGAAGTTATAAACGTGGATATTGATGTAAGCATTTAAAAACATTAAAAGTGAGTACCTAATAAAAGATGTTGTCGATGGGAAATACCATCGGGCATACGGCTAGTATATAATAAAAAAATAATTTTTAAAAAATATTAAATCCATTAAAACATTGTATAAAAAACATTCGGTGTCCGATTGTGCGGATGTTTGACGTCATAGGCGAACTGAAAATCTATCATTGTGCCTTAAACTTTGATTTTCTATTTCTCTATTACTTGTTAATAGATTCCAAAAATTGTTTCACCAGTTTATTAGTTTTGGTCTATATTTTAGTTAAATACGACTACATATTACATTATCCACACTACGATACTTCTCCATTATCTGTTTAGCAAGCATCCAATGTTCCCTTCTCACTCCTTTAAGAGGTCCAGTATGGTGCATTTCATTGTCAACACTTACTATTTTTGAATTGGGGAAGTGTGTTTCCATCAAAGTTTTAATGACTTCTTTGCCAGTTCTGGTGTAATCTCCAGAATTCATCCTTAAGGTGCCCACCATATTTGGTAAGTCATCCTTAAGAATTTTATGAAGTCTAGCTCCTTCTGATATTGTTTCAATATCTTCACAGAACTTCCTCCACGAATTCCGTTTTGCCCTCCTTACAGTCTGTTCAACTCTTCTAAAGAGTTTCTGAACAGCTTGTCTCTGCTTAATAAGTTCATTGCTCCATCATACACAATGATGTTTAACTTTCCTTGACAGCAGCGGACTGCTACTTTGGTATGACTCAGTTAGCGCCTGATGTAAGGTGTCTGATGCTATCTCTAAGTCATATGTATCTCTAACTTTAGAAGGAGGACCAGAGAATCCAGTTCGTCCTCCTTGGATCTCTAAATGTCCTCTCAGCTACTGTATCTGACTCTATATTAAAACGAATGTACTGACGGTCTGCCATTGAAGGTTTCTCATCTACATGCCAGTTTTTGATGCATCTGTGTATCCGAAAAGTGGATAGCGTAATGTCTAATACTTCCCCTCTAACCGAGGTAATAAAAGTAGGTTTGTTACCTTGATTAATTATGTTTAAATTATTATCTAGTATGAAATCAAGTAGTAACTCACCTCTGTGGTTGGTGTCAGTACTACCCCAGGTCTGATGATGTGCGTTCGAGTCACAGGACAGAATTAGTTATGCATTGTCCTACGCACATTTGTCCACTAGCCTGCGGAGTTCTTCCCTTATCGGAGTGTTTTCTTCATATGGAAGGTATGCCGAGCATATGTAGATATCTCTGGTTTTATCTTCTATACGAATTTTGATCCTTGCCACTGACAGGTCTTTAACCCTTTGCACCCGAACCATTTTTTAGTATGGGTACTCAGCTATTCGACAGTAGTTTTAAAACGCTGCAATCACTATTGTATTAGGAGAACATAATATCATAATACAATATATCTATTAGTTAATTAGTAGTATGTATCACAATGTATTGTAGCAAGACGTCGCGTCGTTGTGTTGTATCATGTTTTCCTAATATAATAATTGTCAAATAAATGAAGAAGGCTGAGAAACGGAGCGAAGTGGAATCAAAAACGTGTTCACTATCATCAATATAGGGTCTGATATCACTCCGATAAAATATTATCTCAGTGGTATTGGTATTGGAGCGGTATTGAAGCGAGAGCGAATCGTGACTGATATCGGACCGATATCAGAGTGATGATGTGAATACACTTATTATTTATTATGTAAGAATATTTTATCGAACTGGGAGCGGAGTGATATCGTACTGAGAGTGGATCGTTAATGTAAATCGGGCCTTATTGTAAATCGGGCCTTAATGTAAATCGGGCCTTAGGTCCCCTAGCGTGTTGTAAATAATAAAATACGTACCTATTGTTTATGGCGCCGCTGCGGCGCCTAACGAGTGGAATTAATATTTATTGTGTCGCCGTGGCGGCGCCCATCGAGTGCAAAGGGCTAGAGCATAGTTCCTGGATGAATAAGGTAACAATATTTTTGTTTACAAGTAAACATGCTCTTGGAGTTGGAGTTGAGAAATCATATAATAACTTACCTTCAGAATCATTTAGGCCTCTTACACGATCGTTGTTAATCCAAGGTTCCTGTATGGCTGCCACGTGTATTTCCTCAGCTAAAAATTTTTCGCTGAGGTTAGCAGCTGCTAGCTTCTTGTGCTGAATGTAGGCTTGTATTAGCCTTAGCCCCATCGTCTGTCACTGTTTATCTAGAACTTTTGCCTGAATCTGGAGTCCAATAAAGAATTTATAACCCCTCCTTTTCAGAATTTCAGCGTCCTGTTCTGGAATATTATATGCGAAAAGACGCCCACCTTGGTATTCAACCTTTTGGTTCAGGATAGTTCAGTCTTTCGTATTGAGTCCCACGTTCTGTACCTCGATCTTTTTGAGGATTTCCATCCGAGAGAAATTCGTAAACACCTTAGGAAATTTGGCACTCATCTTGGTGCTTCTGATAAGTTTCCTTGCCTCCCCTACCACTAGTGTATTGCCTTCCCAAGGTGAAATTTCACCAATGGTCTTTACCAGCCATTAACTACTATCCTTGTCGGCGCATGTGACGGGAATGGCGCCATTTTCTAAGCGACAGTTCTTGAACTGTGGATCCTGGCCGCTTGGTAGGTTTGCAATTTTGGTCATTATTGCAAGATGGAAAAGTGTCAACTGCTTTTCTGATATCTTCTGGTCTGGATAACCTTTTAGAAATATTGCCATCTTGATAGTAGATATAGCCTCTTTAAAGGATTGGTCTGCCTCTTCTGCAGGCTTCCTCCTTTTCGTAGGCACTTTTGGTGTACTACCTTCCGATCTGGGCCTCTTGGAAGGCTGACTCGGAGTCTGTACGCCGCTGGTTGTGGGTTTCGGGTTCCTGTTCATTTCTGAACGATCTACCCAAGTTCCCTCTGCCATTTTCCTTTCTTTGGTGAATCTTCTCGTAGCTGCACCTGAAAGACTTTTCTTAAGACCCAATTTTTCAAGTTTGGTGGTCACTCCCTGAATTTCAGGTTCTTGTGGCCCAACCATCTTGTCCGTCGAGTCTTGATTTGCTGCAGAGTTCTTGGATACTTTTGCGTCAGTTTTTTCTTTTTGAATTTTTTATTTTTATCCATAAAAGTTTTATTTAGTGCTAGGAATTAAAAGTCCATTCCGACAGAGCCTGCATGTCGGAATAAGACTAAGTACTCTTGGAGGTCGCCAGGTATCCGAGAGGCTCCGTAAGAGACGGTGCTCCCCCACCGCCACGCACTCCTCGGCACGGGTCGCATAACCCCTTAAGTTGGGTTCCTTCCTCCTTTCTCAACACGGGCTTGAGACCGGCTACGGCGGAGTTAAACTTGCACCTGGTACTGTAGATAGTTATCGATTTAGATATCAAACCAATTTTTTAAATTTTTTGCTTCCCTGTCCGCACATCACGAAAAAACTACTGGAGAGATTTGGATGAAATTTGGTGTGATGATAACTTATTACCTGGGTCAATATCTTTATTCCAGGAAAATATCTTATTCCCACGGGAAAATACAAAAACTATTTTGTGCACGCATCACGCAAAAACCACTGAACGGATTTTGATGAAATTGGGTCTACTTATTATATAGATCAACATTTAGGATACTGTTTACTCCAGGAAAATGTCTCAGTCTAATGGGAAATACAAAATCGATTGACAGCGCGTCACGCGAACAACGTCGTGGGTACTAATTTACATAATTTACGTCGTGGGTAGCTAATTTACATATACATAATTCACTTTTAAAAAGTTAGCTACTTTTGTACTATTAAATTCACGTAAGAAAAGTGGTCAGCTTATCTGTGTACTTCGTTAGAGGAGTGGTTCTTCAACTTTTTGTCTGCGACCCCCCTTTTTACTTAAAAATTTCAAAAGACACCCGAAATATGTAGAAATGTATGGGAAACTTGTAGAAAATGGGTATGTAATCTGCAAATAATTGTTTTTGCGACCCCCTCAAATAATTTTCGCAACCCCCACTTTGAGAATCACTGCTTTAGAGTACTATGATGAAAGTGTGTAGAATTTGCAATTTGTCGCAGGTACCTGTCTAAACAGTACTTTAATAATGTCAAATATTTTAGAACAGATCCTGCTATGACGTTATGGTTATCGAGTGATTTTTTATATGAGTGTAGATGAATACATCAATAATTTATATAAGTCAATTATAAAAATATTAGATTTGAATAAACCAAACCCACGTCTTATTGTTAATTCTTTCACGGTATTAAAATTAAAATCTTTACAATTATTTTTAATGTTCAAATATCTACTAATGCTTTCATTAGATATTGTTAAAGAAATTTTACGATAAATCATTCGATATATTATTTTAATTTACCTAATCACAATAGTAAATTTAAAGGATTCATTCGAAGCCGATTGTATTGAAATAAAATAAAATTTTAATACAAAAATACCAGAGAGTATTTACATATTATTATTATAAAATACTTTAAGCATTAAAATTTACAACTATGCATTTAATGAGATAAGTTCTTTATTTCTTTTATAACTTTTAAAAAACTTTTAAAATTTGCAAAATATAGTAAAGATTACACAATGACCTTGGGAAGAAAGTTATTTGACACCGTAAAAGGGGCACACCTACTTTGAACATGTTTCGAAAGTTTTTGGTTGGTAACTTTTTTTAACATCCAAAATTTCAATTTTTTGTTGCAATAGAAGAATGTGTTCTTTGGCTATCAAATGTATAACAAAATCAAACTCCGCTACTCCCTCCCTCAAAAGAAAAATATATTTTTTTTAAAATGTCCGAGTAACCTTGTCAAACTCGAGTATGGAGTTTTTTTGACAAGTAATTGAAATGCAACATTAAAGGGACGTAATCAGTTCCATAATTTAGAATCAAAATCAAATTCAGCAACATTATAACCAATGTAGTAACATTATAATCTATTTAAACAATAAAGAGCAACAAAGGAAAAAGGCAAAAAAATTGAACTGGAAGTGACACCTACAAATATAACAGTGGTTATTGTTCTTCTCTTAGTATTCTTTATTCACTTTTTGCCGAATCACTTAGAAGAACATCTTCGTGGGAAGAAGTCTGGTCTTTCTAGGGCTAAAACTAGTCATCTATTATCTGAACTGATGTATTACCGTTTTATATTTATAACAAGCAAACATTTCCGTAAATAGGAATTTCCGTTAATTTTTGACACTCTGTTAAAGTTGCCTCAAAACCTGTCAAAGTTATCCTTAATATCAGTGTAATTTCATTTTATGGTATGCTCAAGGAACAAGCTTGAAAAGGGTCTACTTTATAATAGCAAAAAACGCCGTGAGCAGCGGGGCCCCATCACGGTAGTCGAATTTTCCCCTTCATCTTCGGTATTGAATGTCTACAAGCGAAATGTGATTGAAAGTCTACAACCGAATTGTCATTTTGTTGGTTTCAAAACTGGTGATGAGTGTTCGGCTGATCGAGGCTTTAAAAAAAGGTTTTAAGTATTTAAGGGCTGTATCTCAGTAAATTTCAATTTTGTGCCGAAAACAGGTAGCAGAAAAAAAGCCAACACAATTCGTACGAGGACATTCCTGCCCATGTTTATCCGCTAATTGCCTTTATGTTTTAGTTTTAAATATTAAAAAAGTCGTCAAGTGCGTGTTTGACACGCATTATTTAGGGCTACTCAGGAATTATGTGTTGTATGTTGTATGAATCATTACATGTTGTATGATTAGTAAGAAACCTGCAAAAAATTTTGATAATTATACCATAGCTACAAGTTAAGGATATTATGGAGGTACTTAAAAATGGTGACAGTCTTATGAAAATTTGTGCGAATAATGGTTTTTCTAAATTTAATCGACTGTGAAAATTTAAATTAGATTCACTACAGCGTTTAAAAGTTATTGCAGGTTTAATTTTTGCTCACTTTTAACATGCAGTCTAATTGAGTTTTCAATAGAAACCGAATATAAACCAGCTTTTAATGCTTAGAAAAAATGGTGATAAGGCTCTTGTTTTTGTTTTAGATGTTAGGAAAAACGCTTATACAACTTTTTTTACCCCCAAATTTACCAAAATAGCCCTTCTAGTAGGTCCGACTCTGGCTTTGTATATATCAGTAGAAAGCTCTCTAAAAATGAAGTGTTGTGTCAATTTAAAATTTTTCTTTATCTGCCGCAGTTTTCAAGTAATCTAGCAAAATTGAAATTTTACCCTAATTTTGAGGGGTAATTTCACTTCTTAAATGGCGACTGTGTCAGATGAAAAAAATCGGGTCCGTTATTTTGGTCGACCCTACGGGTTGTCCCCATTTACTCTTTTCTCGTCTCTTTTGATCCCAATTTTTCATAGAGAAGAAATTATACGATTTTTGTTAATTTTTCAAAAACCACCAATATTTTTAAATTTTTTTGGATACTGCTGATAAAGTGACCATCTTCGCGTAAATTTTTAATATATTAAAGATTAGGTACTCATAAAATAAATACAAAAAAATACGGTGTGAAGTCTGAATGCGTACCTATTCATCCTTGTCTACGGTAGCACATTTTTTATTGACATAAATATTAGAAACGCAGGAAAAGAGACCAGGAATCAACATAGAAGTGGATTATGGTACGATATATTTTCTGAAAAAAGTGCTTAGGACCAAAGTTATAGAATTCAAAGTGATGCACTTGATGATGACTTTGAAGTTGACCTTGAGGTCAATTTCCAAAGTCATTTGAAAATCATTTAATATTTTTCAAAAGGAGTAGCTTACTTTTCACCCCTAAATGGTTCAAAGTATATTCGAACGAATTTCACATGCAAGATAGAAAATAAGTGATCAAGAAGTAATTTTGAAAAATACTTGCTCAATCGCAATCGGAAAAATAATAGTTAATCATATGTTCAATTGAATTCCTAATATGATAACTATAGAGTAGCAATAAAAATTTTAAAAAATTTTGAAAATTTATAATATAACATAAAGTTAATGTTTAACTTACAATTAGAGTGATATTAAATCTTTTCTTAACTTTACTTCTAAAATTACTTACAAAAATGTTTTCTTCTAATTTTTTCTATAAATCAACTTTGAAGATAGATTGAGTCAATACATGAAATTACTGCTTATAGGTACAGGATATGGTCAAAGTTCGGCAATGGCTAATCATTTTCAACTGACCTTGAAAATCGATTTCAGGGTCACTATCAAGTGCATCGCTTCAAATTCTACAAATTTGGTACTCAGCCCTTTTTTCAGAAAATGTGTCGTTTCAAAAATATCTAGCTATAACTGTTTTCATCTACAGAGGTTGAATGGTGTTTTCTACCCCTAAAAAGCGTATTTAGCCGAAATAAAAAAACACGTATTTAATATTTTTCGCTGTTTAATAAGTATGTTAAGTTTCATTCAAATTGGCAAGTATTAGTTGGGTAGTGTTATTTGTCAGAATGTTTTGCCGATCTAGTTTTTTCAATATTTCTTTGCTCGTTTTCAGAATTTGTATTTTAATTTCTACGGACAAATAACTCATTCTTTTCTTCGATTTGAGTAACTTTTATTTGCTGATGTTGACCATTATTTGATCGAAACATATCAAATATTTTTCAATGATTTTTTTAGCGAATGTCGAAAATTTTGAAAATTTTTTCACCGTTAGTAAGTTAAAGTATTTGAATTCATTAAGTAATTAAATGATGTCCACAAGAACCTTACGGACTACCATAAGTTATATGAGATCCCTAGGACCCGTTTTTTACTGTTAGGATAAACTTTTTACTAAAATTATTTTAGATGAATAAAGGTTATGTTGTATGATTTCCGCCAGGGTTTACTGTTCCCATTATTGTAAAAAATAAACTAACCGACCGATTTTGAAAATTTTTTCACTGTTAGAGAACTAAATTATTTTAGATGGATACAACTATGCTGCACAAAGTCCGTTCGGGTTCTTGGGTCCCAAAAATATCAAAACTAATTACCCAGCCGATTTTAAAAAATCTTTTACTCTTAGAAAGCTAAACTATTTTAAATAGGTACAGTTCTTAGATGAGATCCGCCAGTCCCCAAAATTTGGAAATTCGCTATGTTATGCAGATGCTGCGACAGGGGTATTTAATCTGACAAACACAAAAATATTGCAGATCCATGGTAACGCGATTTAAAAATGAAATATTATTGATCAAAAAGTGTCAGAGATCACATTGATCCTGAGAAAAATTTCTCACCATACTTGCCCCACGTTCGATAAATCTGTTTCCAGCCTGTATATGTAACCGTGTATGTATTATTATTAAAAATGAGTGTATGTTAACTAATATGTAATTTAAGAGGGTGACTCACCCCCTCTCCAATGTTGCTCAAACTGAATTTTGAAATCGAAAATTTCATTTCTACGTTATTTCAAATGTCTTAAACTATTTTCCATGAAGAAGAACTTCTTAAACTACACAAGTAGTACGACTATTCGACACAGTCACTCCCTAGTTAACTACCCCTAGACTTAATATTAGGACATTGAGCAAAAATAGGTCAATTAGATTTTCTGACGTAGATTTCAAATCTGTAAACAGAATTTTTATATTGTTTAATTTTATCCCCTTTTTGCAAAATTAACCCCTAAATTTTAACCCCCAGCCACCCCTCTTGACACAATTTGAACGAATTGCATACCAATAAATAGCTCTTTAAAAAAGAGCAATACTGCCAATTTAAACTTTTGCTCTATCTCTTACTGTTTTCGAGATATTTAAAAAATTAAATTTTTACCCCAATTTTTGGAGGGCGATTTCACCCCTTCAAGCCGTTTTTCCGATAAAAAAAAATACGTGTCGCTTATTTTTTAGTGTTCTACAACATATCTAAGTTTCATCAAAATCGATAGGTCCGGCCTCGGGCCCTTTACTTGTAAGAAATACGTATGAGCAAATGACAGTTCCAATTCCTTTTGGCCGTTCATATTTGCGAAATTATTTATTTCCGGCAAACATCGAAATTACAGTTGACGTGCTATACAATTTACTCGTACCTGGCGACTGTATCCGAACGTGTGTACTGTGTACAATCTAAAGCAGCAAACACTCTCGGAAACCGCGTAATGTTATAAAAATTTTCTTTAACTTGCGCCTTTTCGACGTCAGTTGTTGGAAATTTAATGAATTCTTCACGCAACAAAGCAATTTTGTGTGACACTAATTTCACTACTTTGCTAGTAGTAGCTTTGAAAACTTCTCCTTAAAAAAAACATTATTTCTGAAGATAATGTACTATTCCTAAAAAAAAGATACATTACTGCTTAGTTGAAATACTTATTATTTAAAAAACAGCATACCAGTTCGTTTTGTGTTGTATTCGTGGGCGAATTTTTTCCAAAATAAAAATTCCTTTCGCATTCGAAATTTTGTGTAAAAATTCAAATCGTCGCAAATATTAAAATGATTTGGATGAAAACATATTGTTTTTTTTTACATAAACGTTAAGTCATACAAATAGGTTATGTTATAAGAATCTTTTGACAAAAAAAAAATAATTTATTTTAAAAAGATTATAAAGGTACGGACACACGACACGCTTTTGGTGTAGAAGTTTTTTTTTTTTACAAAAGGACAGAAAAGTTGGTTTAAGATACTACCAACAAGGTAATCCTAAATTGTGAGACGCATCCAAAAGATAATACAGAGATAATATTATATTACAACTCTAAGAAAAAAGTAAACGCAATAAAATTTTACAAGTTGGATTTACACTATAGCAAAAAATGAAATAAATTATTTTCAGTACGAAACTGCCGTCTTGCAGCAACATTTATAAAAATATTAGTTTTCAATTCAAAATAGAATATGGCAATACAAAATACGATTTAGAAATGTTAAATTATAATCTAAATCAGGTGTTGTGTGAAATGTCTGACACTATTCTATTCGCCGTGTGTGACACTACTGTGTAAACAACCTCAAATATTTGCTAGAGAAGTCTAGCAACTCGAGTGTATACAACTGTTCTAGCCTGATCTAGACTGCAAATTTAAGCCGCTGCTACACGATGCTACGAACACCTTCCAACATTCGACGTTGGATGGTTCATAGCATCGTGTAGCCGTTGTTCGAACCTACGAGTGTCCAATGTCGAGCGTCAAACGTTCGCATTTGGTCGTGTCCCGTTCGATGTCGGTATTTTTGCACCGAGTCAAAGGGGTGCTTCGAACATTTGAAGGTCAATGTTGGTTCGTTGGTTGGTTCGACTCAGCAGCTGCACGCTCGTTCATGTGAAGAGAGACAACATCAGTGTATAACATTAGAGATAACATCAGACAGATAACATCGTCCACTGAGTACCAACACATCATCATTCGTATTGGATCAAACATTCGATTCACCGTGTAGCAGATACATTCGTCGCACCAACTATCGAACTTAACTGCCTCAAACGTTCGATCGAATGTTGGAAGGAACGTTCGTAGCATCGTGTAGAACCCGCTTTACTTGAACGTGTAAACCAACGGGCCAAACTACTATATGATAGTTAGTATTCCGACTGTAGCAGAAAGGTGACGTAAAATCTCCTCCACTTCGCATCACTATGCTGTGTAAGTACAAACTGTTTGTAGTGGTTTAGGCTTGATGTTTGCTTCTGTGTGAGTATTTACACACACAATTACAAAACACGTATTATCGGACAGAGCAACGTGCAGGTCAAGTAACAATGGTCTTACAATACATAACAATCGTAGTGGATTCGATGACCGACACCGACTGACTAAATGCCTTAAGCTGTGACAGACCAACAAATGACTCCAAGCGAACTAAACTGTTTTGATATTAGTTTGCTTCTAGTGTTCTATAGTGTAAACATTGCACACAATAATGCTAATTTAGATGTCGCGTTATTTTGATGTCTCGTGTATCCGTAGCTTTATGTACATATGTTGTAGGTACCTATCATGTATTATATACTGTGTGATACAAGGGGACAAACTAGATTGGCTTTGCCTCTGTTCCACTTGTAATGAGTTTGTGACGTAGTCTGTTTGTGTACATACACACTGTTTGCAGTGTATTAGTTTGGTTTTTTGTAGTAGTATGTGTATACACACATACAATCACATCACACGTATTACCAGAGAGAGCTGTTCAACGTGCTCAACTAACAATGGGTATATTGTTAATATAATGGTGTGTTGACTCGACGACGACTACTGACGGACTAATGTCTTAAGCTGTGACTGGCTTACAAATGACTCCAAGCGAATTTCACTTTTTTTTATGTTAGTTGGCTTCTAGTGTTCTATGGTGTGACACTTTCAAAATAGAGTATACTCACTATATATATAGGTAGCATGTGTAAATTACGTATGTATATTTTGAGTAAAATTCAAAACGTCAAATGTCAAAAACTAATATATTTAAATAGCAATTAAATTGAATTTGAATGAATTTAAAAAATATTGTTAAAGTTTGCATTTTTTTGATAGTAATTTACTGTTAATATGTAGGTAATATTAAAATCATTTAGGTAATTTAATATGTAGGTAATATTAAAATCATTTAAATATCCATAAACGACACAGTAATAATCATGTACCTAATAGTATAGGCGTCAATTATATTTTTTTTATTTATACCTTACTGCTAACAAGAAAGATTAAAAAAAAATTTAGCAATTAAGAAAAAAATCTAATTAATTTCTAATTCTATACGTTCGATTATTAAACAATTAGCAGTTAGGTCCAAAATTAATGTCTTAAATTTTTTATTTTTGTAATTAAGAAAAATATCCCCTTTACTCCAAAAAGTTGGGGAGCTGAGTTCAGCAAACAGAAATGCAAGTTGGCCACACATTAGAATAGTATTTTTGTGAAACGATAAGGCTTACTCAGAGGTTATGACCTCTGAGTAGCCTAAAAAGGACCTTAAATAGTAAACTGGAAGGCCTTTATAAAGATATTTTTTCTTTCCAAAAAAATCCAAAATTTCTATTTTATAAATACTAAAAATCCAAAATTCCTAATTTATAAATAAACAGTGACTTTAATAACATTTTTAAATTACTTAATATGTATGTATTTCATTTGTCATAAAAGTAAGTTCACTTTTTTTTAAATTTTTTAAAATTACTATTCGCCTACTTGTATTTAGAATAAACATAATGCTTTTAAAACACATTTAACAATAGCATTCAATTCCGATGTAAAAATGGGAGAAGTGGGGGGAAAAGTGATGCGGACTCCCTACAAGGTACTAGCTGGATACTAACTGAATACACGTACAAAATTTCAGCCCTCTAGGTTTCCTTATGGAGTCTCTAGACGTGTTAGAAAACAAGCAAAAAAATTAAGGAAATATTGGCGTAAAAATCGTGGAGGTAAGGGTTAAAAGTTGAAACCTCCAAAAAACAGTGTCTGGCTATTAGCTTAACCTGTACACCAAATTTCAGCCCTCTAGGTTTATTTGGGGAGATTTTGACCCGAACGAAACTGTTAAAAAACAAGAAAAATCATGTTCTTTTGGGTATAAAAATGGTGGGGGTAGGGGTTAAAAGTCGAGACCCCCAAAAGGCACCCCCTTGATACTAACTCAATCCGAATACAAAATTTCAGCCCTCTAGGTTTATTCGGGTGACCTGTGCGAGTGGTACAAACTTCGAAAACGTCGAAAATGCATGAAATTGTAGCTTAAAAATGAGGTGGGTGGAGGTAAAATATTAAAACCTCCAAAAAGCACAACCTAGGTACGAACTTTATCAACACACCAAATTTCAACCCTCTACGTTAATTCTGGGGGGCTGGGGGCCTGTTAGATCCAGCGAAAATCGTTTTTCCCCCCTCTACTCCCACCATATCATCCTAGGAAGCTGAATTTTGGATATGTTGTAGATAATTGACCGAAACATTATTTAAAACCGGTTTGGAAAAGTTTTATTGCTTTTCTGCCCCCCACCACCCCCTTAAAGGTCGGGTCAGAAAAAAAAATTGCCCAAAATTTGACCCCACTTTGATAGTATGAGGTGCCTCGAAAATGAGCCCCATTTACCAAATTTCATCTCTTAACTTCCATAGGGGGGTCCTACACAAATTAAAAGGTGGCGGGAAATATATATATATATATATATATATATATATATATATATATATATATATATATATATATATATATATATATATATATATATATCAGACATTTTTTTTTTCTACATATTCGTGTTCTACGGGTCCGAAAACGGATAGCGCCCCTACTCTCGCCTCTCGCAGCTCTTATCGTATAGACTGTATAAGTCTAATTTTTCGGAGAAAATTCGACTAAAAAAAAAACAGAGAATAATTGCATAACAGAGAATAATTTTATAAGTTGTATTTAAACAATACAAAGAATCCGCTGTAAAAAATTGTAATTCTAGCACCTAATTATTTGCAGTTTTCAATCAGGTCCCGTAACATGAATTGTGCATCTGTCTATAATATAAGCGAGCACAAATGTTTACCTAGAACTCTAGACTAGTCTAGAGTAAAGGGCATAACCGGGTAAGGTAGGGGAAACGGCCCTTGAAACAAAATTGATAGTTTTTATAGGAAATAATACTTCTTAGCCCCAGATACATTCTTGCCAAATTTCAACTCTCCGAGGCTGATAATTTAGGAATAAAAAAAACCAAAATTTTCGAAAAAAAAATTTTTAACGAAATTACTGATCCGATTTATTTAATATGTATTTTATACCCACTTTAGGCAAAAATAAAGGTGTAGCCGATTTCACAGGAAAAAATCCAGATTTTTGCTTTTCGATTAATCGGTATTTTTATGCTGAATACTTAGCAAATCTCGATATACATCCCAAATCTTTCATACGACGGCGACGGTCTTTAAATTACAAGTAAATGTATATTTCCAGAAAAAGATTAAGTTTGGTTATATTAGTGAAATGTATTTTAATAAAGCCTCTACCACGTTTTTTGAGTTACTCTTTTCAGTTTAGTCGTGCGATTTTAAATCTCTTGGTATAATTTATGGGGGCCTGTTACTGCTCTTTAAGGCGTTTTTTAAAATGCGTATATCTACAGTAGTCAAACTAAATTATAGATAGTTTACCAAGGAATATTATTATTAGCAATTAGAATTTGCAATTCAGGGCTGGATTAACCATAGGGGGCCCCAGATATTTTCTCCTTACTGGACTCTCCCTTCTACCGCAAGAAATAGACCACATAAAATATATTTTAAGCTAGTTTATTTAAAAATTTTTTCAAAATAGACACTTTGATTGGACTTTTCAAACAATCGGGTCCTATACATTTGTCTCATTTGTTTATGTGATCATCCGGTTCTGCTCATATTATGAAACCAACAAATGTTAATGTTATTTGGGTTAAGTGGACCTCTTAGAATAAAAAATGGCCAAAATTAGACAAAATGTGACCATTTTAGGGAAAAAGCAATACTTAAAACGCCGTGAGCAGCGGGGCCCCATCACGGTAGTCGAATTTTCCCCTTCATCTTCGGTATTGAATGTCTACAAGCGAAATGTGATTGAAAGTCTACAACCGAATTGTCATTTTGTTGGTTTCAAAACTGGTGATGAGTGTTCGGCTGATCGAGACTTTAAAAAAAGGTTTTAAGTATTTAAGGGCTGTATCTCAGTAAATTTCAATTTTGTGCCGAAAACAGGTAGCAGAAAAAAAGCCAACACAATTCGTACGAGGACATTCCTGCCCATGTTTATCCGCTAATTGCCTTTATGTTTTAGTTTTAAATATTAAAAAAGGACCTTCAATAGTAAACTGGAAGGCCTTTATAAAGATATTTTTTCTTTCCAAAAAAATCCAATATTTCTATTTTATAAATACTAAAAATTCAAAATTCCTAATTTATAAATAAACAGTGACTTTAATAACATTTTTAAATTACTTAATATGTACGTATTTCATTTGTCATAAAAGTAAGTTCACTTTTTTTTAAATTTTTTAAAATTACTATTCGCCTACTTGTATTTAGAATAAACATAATGCTTTTAAAACACATTTAACAATAGCATTCAATTCCGATGTAAAAATGGGAGAAGTGGGGGGAAAAGTGATGTGGACTCCCTACAAGGTACTAGCTGGATACTAACTGAATACACGTACAAAATTTCAGCACTCTAGGTTTCCTTATGGAGTCTCTAGACGTGTTAGAAAACAAGCAAAAAAATTAAGGAAATATTGGCGTAAAAATCGTGGGGGTAAGGGTTAAAAGTTGAAACCTCCAAAAAACAGTGTCTGGCTATTAGCTTAACCTGTGCACCAAATTTCAGCCCTCTAGGTTTATTTGGGGAGATTTTGACCCGAACGAAACTGTTAAAAAACAAGAAAAATTATGTTCTTTTGGGTATAAAAATGGTGGGGGTAGGGGTTAAAAGTCGAGACCCCCAAAAGGCACCCCCTTGATACTAACTCAATCCGAATACAAAATTTCAGCCCTCTAGGTTTATTCGGGTGACCTGTGCGAGTGGTACAAACTTCGAAAACGTCGAAAATGCATAAAATTGTAGCTTAAAAATGAGGGTGGTGGGGGTAAAATATTAAAACCTCCAAAAAGCACAACCTAGGTACGAACTTTATCAACACACCAAATTTCAACTCTCTACGTTAATTCTGGGGGGTTGGGGGCCTGTTAGATCCAGCGAAAATCGTTTTTCCCCCCTCTACTCCCACCATATCATCCTAGGAAGCTGAATTTTGGATATGTTGTAGATAATTGACCGAAACATTATTTAAAACCGATTTGGAAAAGTTTTATTGCTTTTCCGCCCCCCACCACCCCCTTAAAGGTCGGGTCCGAAAAAAAATTTGCCCAAAATTTGACCCCACTTTGATAGTATTGTTGTGCATCCGAATAAGCCCCACTTACCAAATTTCATCTCTTAACTTCCATAGGGGGGCCCTACACATATTAAAAGGTTGCGGGAAAATATATATATATATATATATATATATATATATATATCAGACATCTTTTTTTTTTACATAATCGTGTTCTACGGGTCCGAAAACGGATAGCGCCCCTGGTCTCGCCTCTCGCAGCTCTTATCGTATAGACTGTATAAGTCTAATTTTTCGGAGAAAATTCGACTAAAAATGATTCTAAAATTTATAACTAATGCACAGATCTTTATTAATTCACATAAAATTATTTATATCCTCGGCATTTGATTTCAACAGTACAAAAATACTTACTGGCTGACTTTTGGTGCATCCATCCTATCTAACTTCTTATTTCTAGTGCACAGATTTCTATCATCTCCTGACATCTAATAGAATAAACAGATATCAGCATTAGGAAACTGTAAGTTTGCATCAACACTAAGTCCCGGCAATCGGCGTTACAGTTGTGTGGTGTCGACTATGTATATAGAATGTATTATACTTTCCGAATTGCGGCGTGTGTGTTTACTTGTTCTGCCAACTATTACTTTTATTAATAAATATCTTTTACCCTGATTTTTTAAAACATATTTATTTTTCTATTTAAATTTCATAATTGAAGTTTGAAAATTTTCATTTATAAATTTGAAGACATATTTATGATTATATTCTTAGCAATGAAACAAACCAGTTTACTGTATTTAATTATTTTCCTGTATATTGATTTTTGATTAAAAAAAAAATTATTAGAATTTTACGTATTTATAAAAGCACAAAATGTTTTATTTGATTTTCGTTTTCATAATAAAAATGTAGCAATTTATAATTTATAGCTTTTTAAACTCCCAAGTAAATTAGTAAAATTAAAAAAAAAAACAAATCTAAAAAAATTATATATTAATTGTTATTATAAATGTGAATATTTAGTAAACATTGTTATCGAACCTGCTTTGTTATCATTAATGTTTAAAACATATGTAAATGTAGAATTTTAACAATCAAGTATTAAATTTTAAAGAATTGGTTAAGTATAATGGAAGATAGTGGAATTGATAGTGGCGATCCAAAATCGTCTATGACGGCTATTGATGATGAAACATTGTTTAATACGGTGAGAAAAATATTTTTTATAAATAATTTAAATATAAACAGAACATTTCATATTTTGGTTGTAGATTGGAAGTGACAGCTCGTGTGGAAGTAACTCCTCGCCACCGCGATCAATTTCGAAAGATATTCAACCCACAGTTGTGGTGTCAGGCCTAGGTACAAATGCTAGTACGCGACAAATTCAAAAAAAATTAGAAGCACGAATAGAACACGCAAAACGTAAGCATCGTCTACAAGAATATACAAAGAAAAGTAGTCAAGGTTTGATTCCGATACAACGGTTGCCAATACCAGGTGTTAAAGAACAACAACAGCCGTTAGTGGATTGGGAATCGGAAGATAGGTAAAGTTTTCAGTTTTAATTTTGCACTAAATGACGTGCCTAGTTGTTTTAACTTAAGTAAGAAAAATTTCCGCAATCGTTTCTAATTAATTAATTAGTTGCAACAAATAACTCTTTCCCAAAAATGTTTATTGAAATCTGTAGAAATATTGGGTTGTCACATAAGTTCGTTCGGTTTTTTGACAGAATTTTAATTGAATACTATCAATTTATAAAAAGATTTATTTAAGAAATTTATTGCCCATTATTTTCTATAACTTTGGCCCAATGTTCAGCCAACTTCATTACTCCATTCCTCCAAAACATTTCCTCCTTGTCCTGGAAAAACTCATTCAGGTGAATTTTGATGTATTCCAAAGATCGATAATTTTTTCTATTAAGAGAATTTTGAAGAAAGCGAAACAAATGAAAACTGGAATGTGCCAAGTCTAGACTATATGGAGGATGAGGCAAAACATCCCGCGAAAGTTCCATCAATTTTTGCACAATGGTTACATACGTATGGGGATTCGCGTTGTCGTGGTGAAACATTATTTCACGTCTGTTAACCAACGCTGGTCGTTTTTGAGTAAGAGCTACCTTCAAATTATCAAGTTGTTCACAGTATTTAGTAGAATTTATCGTCTGATTATTTGAAAGTAACTCGTAATAAACCACACCCTTGAAATCACAACAAATGCATAGTATTACTTTCTTAGGGTGAACCAGAGCTGGATTTACATAAGGGTACTTGGGGCAGGTGCCTCGGGGCCTGCATACATTAGGAGCTACCACAAAATCTAAAAATTAAGGAATAGAATAGAAAAAATTAGCGCTTTTTCGTTTTCGGTTTTTTGCTCGCTCGTCTTTTATGAGAAAATTCAAAAATTTCGGAAATTTTCTAAGAATACCTTCACAAAAGTACTCAGAGGCGACCACATGAACTGCCCCTGGGCGTCCACGGAGGTAAATCCAACCTGGAGGTGGAGGTTTACTTTTGGCGAGGTTTGCGGAGTACTGCTTGATGGAATTTTCGTGGGATGTTTTGCGTCACCCTCCGTATAGTCCAGACTTGACACATTCCAATTTTCATTTGATTCGCTCCCTTCAAAATTCTCTTAATGGAAAAATTATTAATCTTTGGAAGACATCAAAATTCACCTGAATAAGTTTTTCCAGAACAAGGACGAAACGTTTTGGAGGAATGGAATAATAAAGTTAGCTGAACTTTGGTCCAAAGTTATAAAAAATACTGGACAATTATTTCTTAAATAAATCATTTTATAAGTTAATAGTACACATTTAATTAAAATAATACTAAAAAAAGCGAACGAATTTATGCGACAACCCAATAAATTAGTTGATGTCAGATATTAGGAAAATTAATAATTCATTTAAGTGGAGGAGTAATCTGTAAGTTAGCTGTGACAATAATATTTTCACATAAATCAAAGATGATTAGACAGCTCTTAAATGAATGGCTTATGCCCTGCATCATTTCATATAAATATAATGAATTTCGATTATAATGACAATGAAGGGATTGTCAAAATAGGCTTGACTAATTTCAAAAATGTGCTTAGGCTTATTTATTGCCTTATTATAAACCTATAAAAAATGTTTTTCTCTTAAAAATATCTTGTATCTTGGGAACTATAATCATAAAAGTATTTGGATTTAAAATTAGCGGCCAAAACGATATCAAATTGTTGTTAGCTGTCAAATAGCTTTAGCTTTTGTTCTTAGCAAAAACTAAGAATTGTGTGTCTTATGTGTAATTGATTTTTTAAAAATATGAGTGAAAATCTTTGTTAGCAGTGCTGCGTAGTGTAGTCTTCACATTTCTAAAATTCACAGAACAAAAATCCGGATTTGTAGCAAGAAAAATTTGCTATTATCATAATATCAATTCGTGGCAGATTAGTACTAGATGCTTTAACAAATTTTTATTTCATAGTGGGAAAATATTTTGATATTAATATAGTTACTGACTAACAACATTTTGATTAAAACAAAATGTGTCATTAATTTTTCTTTTTATATACTGAAGAAGTTGTATAAGAAAATTGAGTCTTGATAATTTTCGTTCAATTTACACCTCATTCTTAATATTTACAGTGAAGAAGACATTGTTAATTTTTTTCCAACCAATCGCAACAAAGATACGCACAAGCATCTAGAACTGACTGATACGTTTAGCATAGAAGAAATGTCTATATCTGGGGGTGACGACGATGAAGAAGAGGACGACTTGAATCTAGTACCACCGATTCCATTACGTCGAACATATGAATGTTGTTTTATTTCCGTTTCCAGCGACAAATGTTCCATTATGTAGAATATAAGTAATTTTTTATTTCAAAAATGTCTTCAATAGATTTAGCTAAAGAAATAGCAAAATATTATTTAATATTTTCATTTAAAAATGAAAATATTTGGTATTGGAAATTATGGAAAAGTTTTTCATACAAAGTTAATGTTGATTGAATTGCTGATATCAAGAAATTTCTGTTAAGTTTTTTATCGTCTTTAACATTTGTTGACTAAACAATCAAATATTTAGGTTGCTAGGATCAAAATTTGAGCAAACAAAGTTGCAGTACGGCATTGTATATACATATTTTTAAAATTGCCTGGAAATTTTGATACTAGTATCAAAATATTAGAATATATTGTGCCAAAAATACAGAATATAAGCTTTTGATACCACAAAGTGATATTTTCTATGCTAATTATATGTTTAGATATACAACACAAATAGTGTGTCATGTTTTTGACTTTAAACTAAAAAACTTAAGTATTGAACCTAAAATCAGATAAAACAAGATTCACTAAAAAAATGTTGAGAATTTACGTTGATATAAAATGTGTTAAAGATGTAATATTAAAGTCAAAGGATTGTATTTTTTTAGTTGCTTATTGATTTTTAGGAATAACGTTGTCTCAGTAACAAAAATTTGTTTTAAATATTACTGTTTTAAAAATAATTAAAGCAAAACTGAAACCAAAGGCCTAAAATACTGGAATTCTTTTAAATGTTGGGACATATCTATAGTTTTGCGGGCGCTGATTTAAAAATAGCTTATGTATATTAAAACTGATTAATAATTATGTGCACGGATTATCAATAAACAAATAGTATATTGTACACCAAGGGACTAAGGTATGACTTTTAATCTCGAGTGCGAAGTTTGCTGCCAGAGGGTCTATAAAGGCCCGAGGGCAGGGGCAATCTAGGATTTTTATTTTGGGTACGCCCGAATTTTTCTGTATCGCAAAACATGTAACTTATATGTATAATATTTCTTGAAGCTGTAATTTTTTTACTACATAATTTTGAACTGAAAAGAATGTAGTTTTAAGCTACATTTGCAAGCCATTTCAGGTAATCATATACCACTTACGAAGGCCTATATATTACTGAACTTGATGTAAGTATTTAACTAGACCCGAGCAAGATAGTAAAATTAAGCATAATTATATTAAATAAATTCAATGAAAAATTAGTATAAATCTAAGCTATGTGAAAATTTTAAATTAAAGTTGAGTAATTTATAAGAAAACGTAGGGGCAATTTTATAAAATGATAACAATTAAACGATAATATTGTTAACAGAAATACAAAACAATCGAAAATCTAGAATTACATAAAATAAGTATAAAATCTTTTTACGATTATGGCGTTCGTGCTTGAAAAACTCTTTCGTTTCGGCCTAAGCAAACCAAAATCTGCTATATTTCCAAGAACCGAATCAGAATTACATATTAGGCTGTTTTCTTTTTATTATAGCAATGATTCTCAAGCTATTGAATATATATTCAGTCAATGCGATTTGATCTTTTTCATGGAAAAAAAGCCTTCTTTAGTAGAAGCTGCACTTTCAGATATCATTGATAAAACCGAAAACATACAAAAATTCAGAATTCAGAAAAATGCATGGCTTAAGATCATTTTTGAAACCCTTTTAATAATTTTTCTTCATTTTTCCAAAATTGTTAGGTAGGCTCGGGCCTACCCGGCCTGTCCACTAACATCGCTATTGCCCGAGCAATTCACACGAGGGATTAAGCACTTTAGTTTCCTGACGTATATATTATTTTTTATAATTCTGGTAATTTAAAATTATAAAAATTAAAAAAAAAAAAAAGATTATTTAAATGGCATTTAAATTATAAGAAATTATATTACGTCAAGAAGGTATATTTTGAATAAATCAATCAAATTGAACAATATAATATAACTGTCTTTATCTACAAGTCTAAAGGGTATCCCCGGATAAGATTGGCCGTTGGCCCCCAGACAGGATTTTCAACAGCAGTCTGGCTACTATAAGGACAGCTAATAAGAAGTCTTGCGTGCAAGTTTTAGTCTCATATCTTTCGTAGTTTAGAAGTTATTTCTGATAATAGGTATTAAAGCCATGATTTTTTAAACCCTTATATCTCGTAAACTATTACAGATATTGAAATGAGCTAAAAACCATTGAGTAGGTCTAAGTTAGTACTATAATATGTATTTCTTTCAAATTTTTCCGTTTGTAAACAATCGTAGAAAATTTGAGAAAAAAAATAGAAAGATACTTTTTTAGTGGTTCCTTCAGAGTGACAATCACGAAAAAAGCTTCAAATATTGCACATTAAGGTCTTGTTTAAGTACTGCAAGTTTCGTTAAAAACAGAAGGGTGAAACACTTTCAAAGAGGAGAAACCTGGATCGAAGCCACCATCGGAAAGATGGATTTCATCATTCCATTATGTTTTTATGCCATGCGCACAAGATTGATTAAGAACCTGGTGTTGTTTTAACGATATGTATCGATATACCGATCACAACCCCACAAATGTCCAATGTGTTCAAGGTTAGGTGAGGCTAATATATAAATGTTTAAGAAAATTTGTTGGTACGATTACGGTTATATTTTTTAAACAATCGACCTGAAATTTAGTAATGCAACTTTTTAACTCAAGGTCAGTGTTGGATGTTCGCATAATTGTTCCTGTTATATTTTTTAACTAGAAGAATTTTCTTTAATTGGATTTCTAATCCGAAAGGAATAGGTTCGGCTCTTGAAATAAACGATAATTTGCAAAGTAAGAAGTTTATTTTACACAGAAGAGAACCGCTTCGAAATAATTTTGTATTATATAATTTTTTACAAATAATTTTGGTTAATATCAGACGCCATTTTAAAAGTTTTTAACAAAGATTTTAGTTTAGTTTTTTAATCTAATATTTTAAATATTGAAATAATTTTTTTATTACTCATGCGGGGGAAGTACTAACTTGGCGCACATATTTTTGTACGCAAACTAGCTATTTGCCCACTGTACTCGTCCCACATACTTTTTTGCATGCGGAAAGTGTACTTTCCACATGCAAATTGACAATAAAACACGCAAAGCCGCCTCCTGATTTTTTATTTAATAAATATTTCATAATTATTTCTATAGAAACTACCAACAAAATAATTTAAACAGTTTTTAATTAAAAAAAAAGACAAACAATCAAAAATATTATTTTAAAAAGGAATAAAAAATAGGAATAATAATAGAAAAAAGTATATGAAATTCGTAATAAAAAATACTATATGCAACTCCTGAAGGATTGTCGATTGCCCACTCGAGCGAATGAGCGCACTCACTACGACGTGCGCTCAACTTCGCTCTAGTGGGCAATCGACAATTTCCCGCACTCATTGCATATTATACTATTATTTTATTAACATAGTTATTTTAGATTATTTTCATACATTTTATATTTAATTTTTATTAATACATATTACATTTTTATAATATTTGAAATAATTATTATAAAAATTTATTGAAACCAATAACAATGGCTTCCTCCTGTTATGTACTTAATAGATGGAGTTGATTGTCAATATGGGATAGTTTCAAAAAGTTGAGAATTTAAAGTTTAAAATTATTGTCATTTGAAAAACTATTTAATCAGTTATCCCTATCTGCGAGCTAAATTTCAGTCTTTTACTGATCATTAACTCTAGATAAATATACAATCATTGTATAGTAGGCATTACACAAATACCGAAATGTATTCTGAAGTATGAGAGTTGTGGCAGCCTTTACATTTTTCGGATGACAGCTTAATTTTATTATAATTATAATTGGGGTCAAGGTATAAGCTGTTCGTAGATGAGCTCTTTTCGCTGAATAATTTCAAAATGGCAATAATTTAAGAATATAATAATAAATTTATTAAAAATGAAGAGTCGCCATTTTTAAACCGTCCCATATTGACGGTCAACTCCATCTACGAACTTAGCCTAGAACTTGACGTAGGCAGTTATAATACTGTCAGTAGCTCTATCTGTCAAGAAATATGACCGTTATCGTACCAATAAATTTTCTTACACATTTATTATATTGGCCTCATCTAATCTTGAACACATTGTATATTTGGGGGGTCATGATCGGTATATCGGTACATATCGTTAAAACACCACTAGGTTCTTAATTAATCTTTTGCGCATGGCATAAACACATAACGGAATGATGAAATCCATCTTTCCGATGGTGGCTGCGATCGAAGATTCTCCTCTTTGACAGTGTCCACGCTTTTTTTTTGACGAAATTTTCAGTACCTAAACAAGATCTAATGTGCAATTTTTGAGGCTTTTTTCGTGATTGTCACTTTGAAGGAACCACTAAAAAAGTGTCTTCCTATTATTTTTCTTGAATTTTCTATGATTGTTTACAAACGGAAAAATTTGAAAGAAATACATATTATGGTACTAACTTAGGCCTACTCAATGGTTTTCAGTTCATTTCAATATCTGTAATAGTTTATGAGATATAAAGGTTTAAAAAATCATGGCCTTAGGTATCACAAATAACTTCTAAACTACTCAAGATATGAGGCTAAAACTTGCACGCAAGACTTCTTATCAGCTGCCCTTATAGTAGCCAAAGTGTCGTTGAAAATCTTGTCTGGGGACCAACCGGCCATTTTTATCCCGGGGTACCCTGTTTATTATTTTAAATTATTCAGCCACACTATTTAAGTTAAATGCTTGCTGATTGGTGATACCCTGTAGATTCTGCTTGTTAGTTCCTTGGGACTAAAAGTGACACTTTATTCCCTATTATGACTGCAGGGTCGGCGAGAGGGTGGGGCAGGTGGGGCAATTACCTGGACGCGCTGGTATAAAAAGGGGGCCCGCAGCTTTGATTAGGACGGGGAGGACCGGAAAAAGTGAGACTACGTGTTTTTTTTGTTCGTCAATTGTATTTTTGGGAGATGGAGTTTTAAATTTTTTTGTTGTGCCCGAGGGCCCATCATTTCTCTCGCCGGCGTGAATTATGAGGGACTACGTCATGTATTTTAGTTCCAGAATTGTAAAAATGTTGTGTATTTTAGTTTTAAATATTATTATGTTTATATAGATTTTGAAATTACTAACTGAGGTAGATGGTTTTTAAATAAAAAATTTTATATTCGTTATAACAACAAAGATCATAAGTTATTACGACTAAATTTGGTTATTGTAGCTGTTTTTATTAACCAACTTTAAAAAATAGAAAGGTTACGACTCGTATATTTTTATTATTATCTGTGTATATTAATTCATAACTTTTTACTAGATGGTTGATATCAAATATTATTTTTGTAAATGGTAAAACGAACTTATCAGGTCCCACATAAATGTTTAATGTGTTAGAGCTAGCTTATAAAGACCACAATTATTGCGATTTGTTGGTCCTTTTACTTGGTTCAATCGTGAAAAAATTCGACGTCAGTATTTTCGCGAAAATATACGTTTTGAGGTCTTCTGATTCCAAATTTTGATCTTTAATTATGAAACCATTTAAGGGATTTTGATGAATTTGGGATAGGGTTGAAGTTCGCCAAGATACACAATACATCCAAAAGGTGAGGTCAATACATCCAAAAGTTGTTGGTTTTACTTGGTCCTATACCTTGGATATTACATGTCTATAAACCACGTTACATTATGTTTGTGGAAAAATTCGAGTTCGGGTTCTTAGTGGAAATATACGTTTGAGGTGCAAGTATTATATTTGTTTGAGATCCAAATTAGTCATTTTGCAAAAATTATTTGTCTGTTAGGAGAGCTATTTTGATTTCTAACTATGAAACCACTTGAAGGATTTTGATGTAATTTGGTATGGGGATGTAGTACACCAAGATACACAAATTGGTACTATCAATACATCCAAAAGTTGTTGTGGGCGTGGCCTAGCCGCCATTGAATTTTTAAAATGGACAGATTGCCCATTTGCAGAAAAACGGCTCTAACCAGTTTGATTAAATTTTAACCATATAAAATAGAACACATTTGTAACCTAACAAAATAATCCGTAGGTCTTTTATATTGATTATTCGTTGTCGAGAAAAAATTCTCCAATAAAAACTTTTTTTCTGGCATTTGAAAGTGATGTAATGCTTTAAGTATATTTTCGCTGAAAGTGTGCTAATTATGGTAAATAAGGGTCGTTTTGACACATATTATTAGTTTTTCTGATTTTTACAGTAATGTCGTCGAAAGACCACCAGTTTTTTTTATAATTCAAAAGAGCATGAATTCTTGTTTATCAAATGAAATCCAGAACGCTTAAATACGTTAAGATCTTTTTCCTAGGGTTGTCCAAAATTGACCACATTTGAAGGGATGGGAGGGTGAAATTGTAAAATTAAAAATTTATTTTTTGATCTTAGTCTATCTCTACCATAATATTCCCTAAGTTTACTTACAAAATTTAATTCGAATTGTACAAACTGTTATGAAGATATAACATTTTTTTTTTTTTTAAAAACAGCTATAAAATGTTTCCATTTTTACTACAATTAGCTGGCCTAGATATTTCGAGAACGAAATACATTTCCAAAAATAATGCCATATTCTGATTCAGATGAAAAAAATCTGAAGCTTTGAGTTTTCGGTGTTTCCTGTTTATAAATGAATCAGCCCATACTATATACTAAGATTTATTCAATTTTGTTTAACACTAATAATATTGAAAATGCTTGCACATTTTTCAAAGATTAAAAAATGTCTCAAAATTTAAAATATGGTCATCCTTTGTCTACACAGAATCTATTTCCAATTAATTTGAACATTAACAAAACTTTATTTTCGCTAGCTCGTCCCCAAACACGTCCGTAAGCAAGTGCGCTCGTATACTCTTAAGCAACAAAAATATTTATTTGTCTTAAAATAAGTAAATGTATTTATTTCCATTTTTGTCGAGCAAAAAGAACAATATATCAGTATTTAAAAAAATGCTATCGTATTGTGTTTTATTTTACCAGAACTCAAAATAAGACTTAATTAAGTATTTTCGCAGGAAACTAAAAAGAAATTGAAAAAAAGAGATACAACAAATGGCTATTGAAATTGTTGACGTCTTCAAGTGTAAAATATTTAAATGTAAATGAATTAAAATGTTCAAGTTAACAAAAAAAAAAAAACACATTGTTAAAATGTTAAAATAAATTGTAAGCCTTTGATTTGAGATATTAACTAGGAAACGAAATTCAAAACTAATTACACTGATCATAGCATAAAGCTCACCAAGATATTTGAAGGAAATTTTATATGATAATTCTGGAAATAAAAATATTAAACGAATAATATTTGTAGATTTTTCATTTTTAATAAAATTGAAACATACGAATAAAGAAATTTTTTTTTTGTAGACTAAATTGAATTTTATAAACGAATTTTATCATTATGACTAGAAAAAATCGTATGTTAAAATTACCCAGTTTCACAAAACAATTTACCGTGGTTCAATTTTATGATAGTTGTGTTTCAAATTATAATATTTTTAACTTGATAACGTCGCCTAATATATTAAAAAATTTAATATTTGCTCACATTTTTGCTAGACGTTATTTCAGTGGTTGAAATAAATAATAATAAATTGATAACAAATCTGGATTATGAAATAGATGTAGCAGAAGGTCCGAATACTTTATTTTTTTCTAGTTTTTCTTGAGTAATTCTCGTGGTGTATGGCTGAGTAGCAGTACTTAAGAAAGTAGTAGTATTTTCAATACTTTACAGATGAAAATATTGGTTCATCCGATTCAGCTGCTATGAGTAATTGCTTCAAAATATGCCAAGTGATTTTTTCATGATAATGTTTAATCAAACATTACGGAAATCACTTGAAAAACAAACAGAAGAATCGAGTTGACATATCTTCTTATATCTGCTATATAATATATAGTTTCGATTTCACCATCTGATTATCAATTAATCTCGTCGCCGTCGGCACAATAATATCTAGCAGGAGAGAATTTAAAAATATCAAAAAAATCAGAGTTTGAATAACCAAGTATTTCAAGTTATAGCATCTTAAATTCTTTGAACAAGGTATTTGTTCCCTGCGTCTAAAAAACCGAAAGGTTATTGAAAACAGTGAAGCACATATATTTTTTAGGTATAGTTGTTATATTAACATTTATATAATAAATTGATTAAAACAGAAATTTATATTTTATCAACATGTCTAATCTAAATTTTGCGAACTTATAGAAAGAAGTTCAACAACAAAAGCTTTTTGTATACCTATACAACTCTTCCTGTAATTCTAAAACCCAACAGTAAAAACGTGAGAATTGTACATATCTATAAGGGAATTAGGTAAGTACCTACTGTTATTTTATTTATAATAAATCTAGTATTTAGTACTAATAAATTTAAATTTAGAGACGGTGTTATTATATATTTACTAAATTAGAAAATAGAATTACGACAGTTCTAATTTTTGTAACTAGAAATTCGCTCTTATGCAGGATTCTACGATAGACGTATTTGAAAATATTTATATAGGAATAATTTGCCTAATCTGACTAAAGTTATTATATAATAAAACGTTTTTGACAAGATCACTGCAACATATATTACAATTTTGATACACGCGTTAATCCCTACGATATAAACGCATATTTGAAAACAAATGAAATTATGACGGTGAAGGTGCTGTTGATCAACAAATTCAAATAAAACAAAAAAAAAAAAAAATGGTTCGGAATTTAAAAATAAGTGTTGTTTTGATACTGTATGCGAAACATCAGAGCGAAGAGTTCGATGAAGACCTGCGAACATTTTGAGGTGGACCTATGAAACATTTCTAACACTAACATTAAATAATTTTAAAATTTCAAATTCGTAGCTCTAATTAAATTTAATTTTACAGCTGTGTAAATGTGAACTGGCCTGTGAAGGTCGCACGTGTAAACGAGCAATAAAATTGATACATATTACCGGAAATATTGTTAAATATTGTGATTCACCTACATTTTGAAAATACGCTGCCAGCAGTTATGGCCGAGTAGTATTGTATGTAGCTATAGATATACATAGGTGAGATCAATTGTAGAACGAATTCTTGACATTTTTGAAATTTAAATCATTTTTAAATAAGAGATGCTCGTAACGACACACTGTACTGGCTACGTTTATCATTAATGCATTAAACAACATTGGTCATCATCAACGCATACGTCTTTGACCAAACCAACATTATTATATTTTAACTTGGGTGATATTTGGTTTACATTCGTTAAAATAACGAACGTATTTCTATTTAGTTATACTTACTAATTTTCTATCTTCAAAATTATATACGAGTATTAATAATTTTTTTTATTTTTTAGTTTTTTTTTGTCGGTTAAGTGCGCAACTAGTAGGTTATATGCACCATTTTGGTGAAACTCAAATTTTAGTTATATTGAACTAATATTCTACTTATAATATTTTTTTCAAAAACATTTTTATTATTTTTCGGTTCAGTCGGGTTTTTTGAT
Organism: Brachynemurus nebulosus; assembly: GCA_035578155.1. Taxonomy (NCBI): domain Eukaryota; kingdom Metazoa; phylum Arthropoda; class Insecta; order Neuroptera; family Myrmeleontidae; genus Brachynemurus; species Brachynemurus nebulosus. The sequence continues at coordinate 32,125,530 of JAPWDM010000002.1, forward strand.
TTGTTTAATTAATTTTTTTATTAAAACATTTACTGTATCTCATGTCTTTCCATGTTACCAGTTAAATTACATTTGGTGTTGGTACTATAAGTCACATTTGGTTCGTCCTCAGAACCGGTAGACACATTTTCAAAACAATTTCTTTGTGTTGGCTTGACTCGTGTTGTCTAGGGGGCAAGACCTCTGGCCAAGGTTCAAGTCCTGGCACATCCAGTTTGATATTTTTCTATCACTATGTAATTTTTAATTAACATATGGATTTGGTCATACATACTAAAGAAATTGAGTGAAAAAGAAAGTTTTAGTTTAGCTAAACGTTAAGTCAGCATATGAATATTAACGTATGTTTAAATACGAATAAAAGTTCGGCATACGTAGTAATGTTTCACAAGCACTCGATAATATTTGAAATTAAAAGGGTATAGCCGGATAAGTATAGGTGAATCGGCCCCGGAAGAGAATTATTTTAATAACTGTATTAACGGTATGATGAGGCTGTAAGTAATTGATATCTACAGTTTTGACGACCAAAACTGAATAGTTATGGAGATAACTAAAAAAATTTAAACAATTACAAAAATTTTTTTCTTGGTAACTACTGAACATAGGAAAATAATTCCAAATCCACATAATGGCAAATACTCGCAAAAATATTAGGCATATTTATTATCGTATCAGTCCTCGTTATTAAGGATAATAACAAGGATAATATCCTATCCAATGTTATTTTTATAGGTTTCTAATTGAATGACCACTTCAAAAAAAATTCAGTAACTGTGCCTTAATGCACTTCAATACTGCACCAAGCCTCATCAAAATTCAAGGGGTACAACATGATAAAAAAATATTCTTCATTTCTAATCTGCTGAACCGCCTCTCCAGTGGGTCCGATCCTGGAATTATATACATCAATTAAAAGTGCTTTAAAAATAAAGTGTTGTGTCTCATAAAGTGTGTTTTCCTATCTCCTACAGTTTTTGAAATAATCAAAAGTAATCGAAAGAGGTATATTAAGATATAGGCTATCTGCCCCTGATAGAAAGTCCCAATAGTAACTGTGTTGTCGTTTATGTAACACTGTAGGTACTTCATATGTAGAATTTTCCTAGGTCAAAACAAAACCATTGTAGAAATATAAAATTTTCAAAAATGTGGTGTAGTAGGCTTTTTTTAATATGTTCATAGAACATAATGTTCATTGGACTTTGATATTAATCCTATTACAGTACATTTTTTTACAATTTTCTGTTATATTTTCACAACTGTTTTGTTTTGATCTAGGAAAGTTATATATATGACGTAGCTGCAGTGTCACATAAACAACAATACAGTTACTACTTGGACTTTCTATCAGGGGCAGATAGTCTATATCAATATATCTCTTTCGATTATTCTTGATGATCTTGAAAACTATAGGAGACAGGAAAAAACACTTTCTTACATACAACACTTTATTTTTAAAGTACTGTCAATTGATGTATATAATTCCAGGGTCGGGCCCACTGGAGGGGCGGTTCAGCAGATTCGAAATGAAAAATATTTTTCTTTTTATTATGTTGTACCCCTTGAATTTTGATGAGACTTGGTGCGGTAATTAAGTGCATTAAGGCACAGTTACTGAATTATTTTTTTTGAAGTGGTCACTCAATTGGAACCCTATAAAAATAACATTGTATCGAATATTATCCGTGTTGTTTTCTTTAATCACGAGGTCTGATATGATAATAAATAAATTATATCTAATATTCTTGAGAGTGTTTACCTTCATGTGGATTTAGAATTATTTTGCTATGTTGAGTAGTTACCAAGAAAAAAATGTTTGTAATTTTTTTAATTTTTTAATTATCTCCATAACTACTCAGTTTTGGTCATCAAAATTGTAGGTAACAATTACTTACAGCCTTACCATACCTTTAATATAGTTATTAAAATAATTAGCTTCCGCGGCCGATTCACCTATACTTATCCGGCTATACCCTTTGAGTTATTATTTGCGTGGTGAATCCACGTCAATAATAATACTATAAAAAAATCACCTTTTCAGAAGATGTAATTTATTTTATAATTCAGTAAAAAAAAATTTCAAGTTCAATATGGATCTAACTGTAACTTAACAAAAAGTTAATATTATTATTACGAAAACGTGTTGAAATGGTTATGAAAATTTAATATGAATGCATATACCTAGTAATAATTTTAATAATACACAGGATAGTTTTATCCCGATTGAAGATTCTCGGTGGATACAAAACTACTTGCTCAATCACGTCCAACTAACTAAACCGAATTCGTTTTTTTGCTGTGATTAAATATATAAATATTAATATTAGTGAATGTAATTTTCGACTTCTAGGAACCTCAAAACAAATTTCTATAATCGTTCCGGGCTTCAGTCACACCATGACAGTGACCGTTATAGCGGAATTTTCCTTTCGAAAGTTCACTAAAAAGGAATCGTAGTGTATTCCTCACCCTATAAGCCTATAGTCTCAGTGAAATTTCTGTAACAAACGAATGTCAGCCATATCAAATATAACCAAATTCGAAAATTTTTTTCAAAACTTTTTTTTATTTACTACATTGATTAGCTTAAGTTAAACTTAAAAATTTTGATTTCGAGTTGAAAAACATTCCTTGTTGGTTCAATATTTTCTCTTAGGGCAATTAAATTTAATAAAACTGATTGAATTAGACGAGAATAAAGGATAATATATGCACTTTTAACATATTAACGAAAATGTCAGTTAGGAGGACAAACTGAATTTAACTCAGTATTTTTGAACAGTGAAGGTAATTGACGATGAAACGCCATTAAGATAATCTTCTATTGGATTTAAGCAATAAAATAGAGCACGCGGGGGTGAACGCCGAACGTATCCTGTAGGATACCTCTTCACATCCTGTAGGAGAGTGTAGGTGTTTATATAGGAGTATAAAAGCAGTATCAATGTATGTTTACGTAGGCATGTATTTGTGAGTGGTATATGGTTGTGTATCTATCGGGCATGGCACCGAATTCTCTTGCATCAAGAATTGAGCCCAAAAAGGGAACAAAATAACAAAGATGATATTGTAGCATGTACAAAAGATAACGGTCGTAGCAACATTGTCCACACAACTACAGAGCGTGTTAAAAACGTTGCACTGATTGTTTTTCTTTTTAATCTTAACCTTTTTACAATTGATTATTTTTTTGAATAATAAAAAAATTTCATTTACAATGAATGATTGAATTTTTGACGTTGACTACGTCTGTCATTTTAAAATTGGAGTACCGTGTTTGATTTGTGTACATAACAAAAAATTGTTAATTAGAAAATTTAATGATGTGAAATAGTTTTCATATTAACAGTAGATACATAAACGATATGACATTCAAAAAAGAAAGAAAATGTCCGATCACGATGTTTTGGATATCATTTTCTTAACTTTTTTGAATTCTGTAAAGTAGTTTGTAAATAAAATCTTGATATTTAATATTTATATATCTTCTTAAAAAATGTGAAAATTTTAGAAAAAACAAAAAATATTCAAATTTTGTATATAATAAAAGACAAATAAAGCATATAAAACGTACACAGAATGAAAAAAGAGAGACAAGGGATCCAGAAAAGTTTGGATATACGACGCTGAACGTCAGTGGACTCGGAGAGAGCGTCACAAAATTCAATGGTCGCGTCACCATCGTGTACAAACGTGGAGATGAACGCAAAGAGAACTATGTTGTCCAGGCTTACCAACATTTCAATTTTCGGATCGGATATCAATATTTGTTGGGAAATTTTTTTAAGCTACCCAGCAAAAAAATAATGAAAAAATTTGGGGGACAGGTCTATCCACACTATCAACTTCCCATTGGGTGTCCATAAAGACTAGAGATGTACATAAATAATTCGTACTGTACATAAATAATTCTTATTTCATTTCAGGCGATTCCTCCCCTGGGCCCCCGATAGAGGCTTTGCCCCTTGCACCATAGCGGGCGCTTCGCCTTCTGTACCTAAGGGTGGGGGCTCCACCCTTATCAAACAAATAATAACATCATTTGTTCTCAAGATATGCGAGACAAAATATATTTTTGCAAAAACTAATTTTTCAAGTTTCTTATTTTGTTTTTTTTTTTTTTATTTTTTCGTTTTTCGTTTTTTTTTTTTTTTTTTTTTTTTTTTTTTAAATTTTGTAATAAAATACTGGCGTTTTTAACATCAAGGAAGGTTCTTAGGCCATTATATAATAATGTTATGGTAAAAAATCCATATAATCTATGTTATCTTAATAAAGTTAATTCCGTTTTTTTACCACAAAAAACAAACCGCTAATCCGAATTTGCTGAAAACTTTATTCGGTCTTCATTTTTTGATTACGCATCTAATGAAACTAGTCCCGAGTTGATATCATCATTTGTTCTCGAGATATGCGAGACGAAAAAAAAATTCACGAACGAACAAACGAACTAACGAACGCACACACAGACATCACGCTAAGAACGATGGATTCGGATTCTAGTGACCTTGAAACGTGGAGATATGTCAAAATTAGCGATTCGTAAAATCGGACCCATTACAATAACTTACTATGGGAAGATAATAAAAACGAAAAACTTTTTAACGCTAAACAGTTTTCCTAAAAATATCTTTGAAGAGAAAAAAAAGAAATCTCAGCTACTCACCACCAAACGAATGACGTTCAAATCTTTTCAGTTTGTGAATTGGCCAGATATTTTCTGTCCGATCACACATGCAGGAACGGACCCGGACAAATCACGTTATAACCGGACTATTCGGTTGAAAACTGGATGGTTAGCAACCCTGATGTTGTCACACAGACTTATTTTACGATTTTAAATTCGTGTTTTGATACAACCCTATCATACTTTTCTTGTTGTATGAAATTTGAATGCTTTGAAACTAGACTTTGCAGATGTATACAATAAAGTATGTATTACATAACATAGTTTTCTTTGCAAATAATCAAGAGGGAATAAATGCTATTAGATCTTCACCCTGTAAAGCTTAAAACGATATGAAAAGAGAATATTACCTTTGTATCCACAAAATTTTTTGCACGGACTGTATAATATGTACAATTCACATATATACGTATATACATGCACTGATAAATGTAGATCATGGAGCGAGTCTTATTTTAAAGAATTGCGCGCATGAAAATGTGACGCGCTTGCCCATTATCAGTGAACGTTTTAAACGACAGTCTCGTCTGAACCCCAGTTGGGGTAACATCATTTTGCTTTGGCACAAAGTAAAACAGAGCAAGCCACACAAACACAATCACCTACTGAGCAAAAGAAGACATATAAGACTTAGGCAGACATATAAACAAGAGAGGAAAAAGAGATTTTATTTTTTGTAATTATTTGGGCGTACGCGGTATAAGAGGCAAAACGGGTCCTTTTGGGAAAACTTTTTTGTTAATGTTCGGTAATATTTACACCAAGCGGAAACGATAATTAGTTTAAATGTAAAAAATAAAGTTGCGATGATAAGTTTGTGCATGTTTTGCGATAATTATCCGACAATTTACGATACCGCCAATTTGCGAACAATGGAATATCGTGACGTGCCAATTGTTAAAAAACCACGAGGACAAGTTGTCTACTGTGATTGTGAACGTGACAGCAATGGTTTTGCCAAACATTCAATTTTGGTCGAAAATTCATCGCAATACGGTCATCGACGTAGTGTTTCTGTGATACATGAGTGGTGTAAAGGGCAATGCTAGCTGGAGGTGAACAAAAACTCGACCACGTGACTAGGGCCGGAGCAGGAGCTTCAAAAACGACATTACATGTCTGTACGAAGTTTACATCGCCGGGTTTCCGGACCTGGTGGTATGACATATACACATCACTATCAAAGCCAGTAAGTTTTCAACAGTAGTTTTTTTGATTAAATTAATAAATTCAAAAATGTTCAAAATATTATTTCCAAATATTAAATTTTATAATGAAACTCCAGTACTGAAACAAAATAATTTCTGATATGAAATTCATACACAGTTCGACTAAATTAAAAGATTTTTCGAACAATCAGTTCTATTGAAAAGGGCGTTAGTTAGGTATTACGTAATCAAAATAAAATTTAAATTCTATGAATAGAGCAAGATAGAGACATTGCAAAATGTATTGAGATATTTATTTGTAGCATATCTGAAACCAAAAAAATATAAAGATGCTGCGTTAAAATTTTAATTTTAGTAAAATAACCGACAAACTTATTAATTTGTGATTTTGTGAATGAGTCATGTGCAGTGATATCCAATATAACTATAGCCAAAAAGTACAGAAGAATATAGCTTACATTTTTGAAAATTTGAAAGATGTAACACTAGTAAGATTTTTTGAAAATTTATCTTGAATTGAACATGATAGCTAAATATCAAACATTTCAAGTTAGTTAGGATTAACAAAAAATTTTAAATAGAAGTTTTAATACGAGTATATAGTTTGACAATTTAAATGCTTTTAATTCGTTAAGTGTTGATTTATACTTAAATCAATAAGTTTTGTAGAAAACCTATACATATTTTCATTTTTCAGCACTTCCACCAATGTATAGCAAAGCTATTTATATTCATTACATATTATGAAATGTTAAGTTTGGAAATCTTTTATGAACGTCAGTTTTAATTATTCACAATTAGTAGAATACAGTACATAACAAAAATTTTCTCATACAAGAGGTCAGACACATTGATATTGATATTATATTAAATTGAAGGTCATATTGAAGGTTGCCTGATGAAAATTTTGACATAGTGAAAAATTGTTATTATTCTATCCTAAAATTTTAGTTGTTATAGGTGAGAAAGTGTTACAAATATTTGATCCAAATTGAAAGTGTGCTGGTTTTTAATTTAAAAATCTATTTAAAAAATGTCTGAACAAAAATAAACAATTTTTTTGACGTTGCGTTGGCTGAAAAAAATATTATTACTTATAATAAATTTTTAACTAATTTTTTTGTAGTAAAACAAGTAAGTTCTTTACCAATAATAGGCCCACCTTCCCACCTTACGAAAATTTTTTTTACTTGAAATGATTATTTTTAAGTGTACATTACGTTTACTTAACTGTTCGAATGTTTTTGTACTGTATAATATCTGAACGTCGAAAATATCAAATATCCTAGGTAATAATTAACGTGAAATATTAAGATACAATTACAGAATTCCTCGGAATTATCAAATGCGTTGTAGCATTATCAAAACAAAACACAAAGAATATTTATACATTTATGAAAAGAGTTGGGTCAGCGAGACTCAATAGAATTGGGAACAATTTACAGGAATATTACAATCAGTCCAAAGACAAATTTTCCCCTTGAAAATTGAGAGATTATCTTTGGTATTTAATAAACCTACACATGTTCGATCTAAAATAAACTTTTTTTTAACGTTAGATACAGAACGAAAATTTCATAAATATTATAAGATATATTTTTCCGTTAGATATCTTCATCACTTAATTTTTTTGGTATAAACGTCATATCATTCACACCGAAGCGATAAATAATAAGTAGTAAGCAGAACACACAAGAAAAATATAGTAGGTGTTGTGGTGTAATGTACATACAACCTATTCATGCTAGAGATGTCGATTCTCCAAAAAAAAAGATCCATTTTTGGATCGATTTAAATCGAAATCAAAAAAATCGATTAAAAAAAAAATCGGCTAAAAAAGAATCGATTCTGTGAGATCGATCTAAAAAATCGAAATTTTGAAAAGTTTAATAAAATTAGCTGATAATTTTTGTTTAAGGGACTTATTTGATAGTACATAGGTAATATCGGTAATATCGTGTAAAAACGCCTTACATTATATTTGTAAAGGCGATGAATGAGTTAACTTTTCAATTGTAATTATAAAAAATAAGGCAATTGGATATGTAGGACAAGTACCACGAATTGAACCAAGTTTATTCAAAAATTTCAAACAAATTGACAAAAAAATGTTTTCTAAATACGTCGCTTTTGTGGGAAAGGGATCGTCGTTTGTACAGATAGGTGGTCTCTTCCTTCCTTTTATATTAATAGTCTGACTTATATAGAGCCATAGGAGGGGTTCGTTGATATAACGAGTAAAAAGTGACAATTAATAATAAAGTTTTTGGTGTTTCATTTTAACACATGTTTCTATGTAAAATTACTGTTAAAATGAAGTTATTTTTGAAAAAAATCGGTTATCGATCTCTTACTTTTAATAATCGATTCATGAATCGATTCAAATGAAAAAAATCGAAAAAAGAATCGATTTTTTAAGCTTCGATTAATCGATTTCCGATTAATCGATTTAAAATCGACATCTCTAATTCATGCGTTGTTAGGGTTCCGGTTTGAACGAGGGGCAATAGATAAGTGACGCGGGGAATCAAAAAATAAAGCAGGCATCAGACATTTCTGGTTAACTTGCTACAGTATGTTACCGACTGCTTTACTGTTATATTCATTTTTATTTATTTTTCTTTTATTTCATCTTGTTTATTGTCATTTTTAGTTATTCGAAGTCGGCTTTTTTTATAGGTCATAATAATTTTATTTTTTACAAATATACGATACACAAATATCGAAGAAAAAATTGATTTTCTTAAATTTCTGAATAAGGCTTTGAATCGCTTTGTACTATTGTTCAGTTAGCTACTTCAACCCTAATTATAATAATAATTATCCCAGCTATTTAAATTTATTTAAAATTTTGTTTGTTAAAAAATTTATAAAACTACAGTTTATTCAAAATATATACTTATGTAAAAATGAATGCAGGAGGCTTTTTTAATTATAAAGAAAATTTTTAATTGCTTCTTCTATAATGTCGAAATCAGCTATATTTTAAATATAAAGGTTATGTTAGGTACAAGTAAACAAAATTTTAGGAACTATACTAAAAACGCAACATTATGCGACTCAAGTTATAAACATTCGAATCGAGGAAAACTGTGACTTGAGTTGCAAATTTTGACTCGTAACACTGCAACTCTAGTTATGGAAAATATGATTCAATGAATCGAGTTGCGTTCAACTTGAATGACTCAAGATAAAAAAAATCGAGTTCCACCGCTAATCCGGCCGTGAAACATGTTAAATAGTAGTTAAGGTATTTTTAGTTTCTAGGGTTCCGAAAAATTAAGTTTTGGAAGTTATAAAATCGTCATGTATACCTGTTTGTTTCTTCGTTTATCACATCTCTGAAATTCGTATATTTTTCCGCCTATGACAATGAGAAATTTTGAATTTACAGTGGAACCTCTCTTAACCGGATACAATTTTCACACGAAAATTGCTACTGAAATATAAAAACTGCTAATTTTAAATCCTTTAGCGAACGAACTGGAGCACTATACATAACTGTTCCGAATTCCGGAATATTTGATTTAAAAGAAATCTTTGCGCGAGAATGCTGTCGAGTTAAGAGAGGTTCTACTGTATATGAATTTATTTCTTAATATCTTGTGGTATTTTCCGTATTTTCCTGCACTAGGAAGTGGGGATAACAATATTTTTCATGTCCCATATTGTGTTGGGTATCACTAACAAGTAACACTACCCAACAGACACTCGCCAATTTGAATGAAACTTAACATACTTATTAAGCATCAAAAAATATTACTTAGGTGTTTTTTTGATTCGACTGAACACGCTGTTTAGGGGTAGAAAACACCCCTCAACCCCTGAAAGTGGAAATAATTATGGCTAATTATTTCTGAAACGATACATCATTTTGAACTCTACAACTTTGGTCCTAAGCACTTTTTTCAGAAAATGTATCGTTTCAGAAATAATTAGCCATAACTGTTTCCACTTTTAGGGGTTAAGGGGTGTTTTCTACCCCTAAACAGCGTGTTCAGCCGAAACAAAAAAACACATATGTAATATTTTTTGATGCTTAATAAATATGTTAAGTTTCATTCAAATTGGCGAGTGTCTGTTGGGAAGTGTTACTTGTAAGAAGAGTTCTTAAAGTTGATGTTTCTTTTACCAATGTTTGTTTTGAAGGCTAGTTTGTAAAATATTGTGTTTCAAAGTAGACATTTGCCATCCACCCGTAATTTTTTACTATTAACCCAAAATGTTTGAAAAAAATGACAGATTCTAGGACTTACTGAAAATTTCAAAGTATTATTACTTTAAAAAACTTGCAAAAGAATAAACGAAATCTGAAATTCAAAAATTCCGAAAAAATTACACGTACTTAGTATTCTTTTATAAAAACTTCCATTATTTCGGAAAATTTTAATCCATAATTTTAAAAATTGTCAGTAAATTTTACCTTTTTGTTAGTTTAAATACGTGAAATATAGTTGCGAGCAAGCCTGTTAAACTAGTGTCAAACTAGCTAATGGCACAAAGCTGAAATGGTGAACTAGGGTACCCGGTTTGGTCATTTCCTTTACTTATTTATTTATTTTTATTTCTGCTATCATTAATCTATCACTAAATAAACTATCTCTTAATTAAGAAGTTTATAAGCTGATAAAAATAATTAAGCTTAAAAAAATTAAATGTATTTTAATGATTGTATAGAATTTTAACAATAACTAAATTTAAAATTAATTGCAAAAATTTTAAAAAATTTTAATAATAATAGAAAAAAATATAGAATAATTAATGTGTGATCAAATTTTCGTTTACTGAAAAATTTACCAAGTGTGTTTTACACGCTTTGTTAGGGTTCTTCACTGACTAGAAGCTTTCATAGCTTTCGAGATCAGATACAAGACATTCAAGTACATTTAACTATTTAAGTACATTTTTGACGATTTATCATAAGAATAAATATTTATAATTATATTAATGTCAGGCATTAAGTCAGGGTTCTTCAGTGGCTAGAGCTTCTCACAACTTTTCGGATCAGATGATTGGGTACGTCATGGTGATTAGTCCTTAATGGGATACGGCTTAACTTAGAAAGTGCATTTATTATTTAATTTCAATAAGCTTATTTATTTAATTAATTAATTATTCATTTATTTAGATTTAACATATTGTTTGCTAAGAAACTTTACAACCGAATGTCTCAATTGGGTTACTAAATATCCGCAATTGAAATCGTCGATGATCACATGCCTAAGGGTGACTTTAAGAACAAATTTGCTTATAGTTTAGTTGCAATATAAAGGGGGTACCAACACCTCGATAAAGCAAGCCGCCTCACCCAAAAAAAAAGAAAATACCAAAAAACTACTCGATAAAAAAAACAGATGTACCTATTTTAGGTGTTATTTAGGTGTGCTCAAGATACAACAATTTGACACTATTTGCTAGACAGGTAGGCCAGTTACATATCAGGTTAGTCCATAAGTTTGTGCGTATTAATAGCATGCATGGAATTCACTATGACTCATTTACTAAACCAATACAATTTTGAACCTGTCGAAACTCGTCAACGTTTGACTAACATATTATTCAGTTCATCACCAACTTTCGTAAATATCGAACGTATTTTAATACCCATAGAAGATGAATATAGATAATCAGTACAAACGTGCTGTGCTACATATGTTATTTTCGTGTGGTGAACCTGCCAGGTCTGCAGCGATAAAAATTAATAGTGTACATAGAGAACACACTATTAGTGTAAGAACTGTCAAGAAATGGTTTAAAAAATTTAAAGTTGGAGAAAGCAGCATTGATGATGAATCTCGTTCAGGACGTCCTGTTAATTTTGATGATGGCATTCTTCGAAATCTTGTGAAGTCAGAGCCACAATTAACAGTGGATCAGATCGCAGAAAGGATGAATTATGTTTAATTGTGTTTTTTTATATTATTTAAAAATTTACCAAAAAAATACGCATGAATTGATGGACTGACCTGATATTATTGTCCTATACCTATTTTTCTTACGACGCGACAGCTTACGATGGGCAAGCCATTCCCGCAGTTACAAGAGTAAGCAAACCTTTAAAACCATAGCAATTACCGAAAAAATACAATAATTCTGTATTTTTCATATATTTTGCCAGTGACGTTCAACTAGGTAAAAAGTATAATTTAAAAATAGGAAAAAGATGTATCTAAAATATATAAATATTCGCCAATCAAACTTCATCAAGATGAAGTTAGTTATTTTCGACTTTCGAAAGAATACGTTTGTTAACTACTTCCTTTTATACGTACGTATATCATGTAAACACATTTAGTTTGCAAATTCTTAATAATTAGATTCTACGCCACTGAGTTATATGTAAACAAAACGGACGGCTAGGTTTATGTAAGTCTAGCCGTCCCATAGGTAAAACAGAGTGTTTCAGGTAATTTAAAATATGGAGAATTAAGTGTAAATTAGGTGTTCTTCGACTATGTTGACAAATAATTTTTGAAGAAAATCTTATAAAATATTTTAAACCATGGGAGTTAAAAACGTTACACACAGCTGGACACATATATGTATATATATATATATATATATATATATATATATATATATATATATATATATATATATATATATATATATATATATATATATATATATATATATATATGCTGCTTTTATTTTACTTGTTATATACTCAAATTGTAACTCATATCCTATTCGAGAACAAGCGAAAATTTTACGTACATAAGTAGTTTACGTGACAATATTGGACTGATCGGCTGATGGATTCCAAAGATATTTAGAGCAAGATATATATAGAAATTTTTTTTTTTAATATTGCATTTTCATCTATTTTTGATCTGTGTTTAAATTGCAAGTCTCTAGCTCATCAGGAAGTTAGTTTTCTATTACAAGATTTGTTAAGTACTAGTGAACCTCCCAAAATGAGTTAAAAATATAACTACACTTACTGATATAAGTTATGAAATCGATAGAATATTTTTGTATATTTAGTATGGTTATTTAACTACTAACTAGAATTGGTAATTTTCTAAGAAGTAAAGTAGCTACTTATATTTGAGATGAAAATAGTTAATAATATGTTAATAATTAACTAGTAACGCCTCCTGTTTTTATAAATCATATTGCAAAAGCTTGATTTAAAAACATTTTCTTTACTTAAACTTTTATTTCTTATAACCCGTTACAACCCGCGATATTACACATAATACCGATGAAAGATCATGTTTGTGAATGGTGTGCTTTTTCAAATATAAAAATACAAAAGAGCAACGGAATATTTTTCTTTTTTTCTATCTGTGGAAAAATTATTACTAAAATATTTGAATTTGCATTTTAATAAGCAATTAAAAATGGTCTGTTATTGAACATACCATTTTAGTAGTCCAGTACAATTGTGTATAAAAAATGGAAAATCTTGAAACACAGTTATTCTCACAATTTGTTTTTTGTTAAGTTCTCGATATCAAATACTAAAAAGTTCAGCGTTTAAAAACTACCGTGAAATTTCTTTTTTTGGTATTATCGAGCTGTTTCATAAATATATTAAACGGACTTTTATTGTTATCCTGGAAAGGATACCAGGATAACAAATCCTGGAAAGGATTTTGAATTTAACATAAGAATTTTATTCCGAGTCTTTTTGCAAAATTTTATCAAAATTTGACAAGTAAGAATAGGGGCAGGCTTTAATGGATTCATCCAAAACACTATTTTATAATTATATAATTTTAATACATTGACGGTCATTGACGTCATAAGACGTCAAGTGAAACCTTACAAATTCACACACCACGTCCTACGACGTCAACAATTTAATGTAAAGTATGTTAGCTGTCAAAATAGTGTACCAGTTGGTCATTTCGTCATAATTCTTTATGACTGTCATTGTGTAAATGACTCATAGGCAACGCACAGCCTTAATCGGTGGGTCCACAACCAATAAATTTGGTTGTGGCTTTGAATGTTTTTCATATAACGTAAGTAGCACTAAGTAATGATTTTTGCAAATTCATCCCTCAAGGGATTTAAGTAGGGGATGGAAGTTCGGATGTTCGCCATTTTTAAAGTTATAAATATGGAAAATTGGTGTTTAGGCTTTTGTTTATATAAATAAAAGCTAGCTTTATCAGCATTTTTGGAAATTTGTCCCCCAAGAGAGTAAAATAATAGATGAAAGTTTATAATGGAAGTATGTCATTTTTGAAGTTAGGAACGTGGAAGTTGGTATTTAAGCTTCTGAAGATCTTTGAAATTAAGTTGCTAAGAAAAATATACGTTTTGATTGATTTGAGGATCGGTTTATCAAAAAAGAAATCTCACGTTATGACCTGAAAATAAAAGTGCGAAACATGTATAAAAGTTAACGAGGAAGGAAGGAATCAGAAATATGAAAAAGTCGGAAGTTTTCTGAGATATTGGGAAATCCAATCGGGCGCACGGCTAGTGCAAAATATTTTTCTAGTGTGTATAATTTTGGTATCTACAGTATATAACCTGAGGATGAAACTAAGTAGTTTAAAAAAATTTCTTTGAAAAGTCTTTTATTTCTTTTTTTTAAATAAATAATGCAATTTTTCCCCCAAAATCAAAATTTCTTCCTTTATTTTCCATATTGTAAACCAAATAGTATGCCGTTTAATTCTAGTTGTCTCTGTGCCAGATGACACAAATGTTTTAGTACAGGTGTATACCTAGTTTGAGCAAAGATTTAAAATATTACAGTGTGTATGACAAGGACAAATATAATAGGTGTGCTATTTTCTTTTTTGTTAGTGATATTCTCAATAATTATTATATGGATGGAATCACTACAATCCCTCCCTACTTATGTCTATTCTTTTTATTTAATAAACTATAGTAGCGAGCAAGTGAGTACCTCGAACAGCCAGTCAGACTCAACCAACTGACAACCAACTGAATCAGTTTGACCTAGATTCGGCCTCTCGTCCAATCTCTATATCCAAGCTTGTATGCATATACGAGGACAGAAAATGTATTCCAAATATATTTACAAGTGAAAATGTATTCAAAATTTTATTATCGTACATTAAATTACTCCAGTCAGCCCAGCTCGTCCACCTACGCAAACATCATGGCTAGGAGATACCCCCATTAGTTTACTATTTTCGTATATTAAGTCAAATGTGTTACAAAATTTATTTTGAACGTAACTAACGCGTAGTCTGATTATTTTTAACCCTTTCAACCATTACTGTTGCAAAGAATTGACACAAATAAGGCTTAGAGAATCTTCAAAAATCAAAATATTCAGTTTTTATAACTGATTATCAGACTGCGTTTCATTTAAGTCTCCCGCATGTTTCAACAAAATTTAATATTTATAAAGGGGTTTGTGGTGATGTCGTATATTAAGGAAAAATATATTTTGGAAAAATAATCACCAGTTGAATATTTGAAAGACATCTTTCGGAAAAATAACTGTCCTTCATCTAATTAACGATTTAGTTATATATTTAGTACGAAATAATCGTATACCGCAGTTATAATAATTCTACTCATCCAGATATTATTAGGAAAGCAGAAAAAGACAATATTGTAACATTACCTTATTTAGGACAACGTATTGCCCCTGTATCTGCGCTACTCCAATCTAATGATATACGATCTGTGTTTAACTATCCTTTCACTGTTAAAAGTCTTTTCCATTCAATACTGAAACTAATCATACCAGTTGAAAAGAGAGATAATTTGATTTACTCAGTTCCATGTTCATGTGAAGCTTTTTACGTAGGCCAAACTTCAAAAATGCTTGAACATCGGCTAAAACAACATCGATGGGACTTGAGACGAGGTGACTTTCGAACTGGTTTGGCGCAACATTCAAATGCAAACGATCATCGTTTTGTTTTTGAAGACACCAAAGTGCTCCATTTTGAAAGAGGTTACAGCAAAATATTAATTTTGGAAGGGTTACGGATAAACACACAAAAAAGCACATTACAATAACCAAACTGACATGCCAAATTTGACATTTTACCAAACAATGTGTACAACCGCGCAGAAGATTATAGATATGAACAGCCACTCATCATAATGTCAAATATTAAATACATTAATTAGTTCAACGAAAACAAACACAATACTAGTCATGTAATATAAAGATGTGTTTTTAACAATATACGTGTATATTTTACCTTTAATTATTTTAACTATTTTATAATAATTTCATTTTAATTATTTATTCTTGTTTTTTATAGAATATTTTAATTGATTCGTTTAATTATGTGCAGTTTTTAAACTTTTTGTTAACCTATTATAATAATTTTATCTTATTTATTTTCTTTTTATCAAATTAACATTTTAAAAGAAGAACAATTTTATTTCATTTTGTTGTAAGTATTTTTTAACAATTTTTTCTTACTGCTGTTTTTCTAATACTTGAATATTGTTAACTTTTATTTTATTTTATTTTGGTGATAAGGCCTGATGAAGGGGATTTTAAAAAACCCTGAAACGTACGTCGCGTGAAATATAAATTATTTTCAAATATTTTAAACTGGTGATTATTTTTCCAAAATATCCTTTTCCTTAACAAAATTTAAAAAATATGGAAAATATTAAGCTCATCTTGACTTAATATAAAAAATGTTGGTGCGAGCGCATAAGAAAATCAGAATTACACAAGTATACAGTGGAACGTCTGATTATGGTCACCTCTCCTAACCGGACCCCTCGAATAGCCGGACAAATTTTTTATGATGGCGGCATGCTACACTAAAGCCAATATTCAGCACTCTGTTAAGTGGATCCTCTGTTAACCGGAAGCGGACACAATGAAATATTATTTAGTACATTATTACCCCCCCCCCCCCCATTAAATGGACGCGAGCACCTACTTATAATGCGTATGTATACCTATATGGGTAAGGTATGCTCGTTCATATTTTAACTTGTTAACAATTATTCTAATGTAACGATGCATTTCTAAACATTATATTTTTGTATAAGTACCTAAATTCATTCATAAAATTGATTTGAATTAAAAAATTAAAAATAAATTTTAATTAAAAAATTAGTTATAAATACTATATTATTTAATGCTATTACAGTAGGCACTATGAAAGTGTTACAGCACGGGACTAAAATCACAGTTTCATAGTGAGATAAAAAAAAATATGTAGACGCCAGTAATTAGTTTACTGTTATGTACCTGTACTACGCTAATAAAAAAA
Source organism: Brachynemurus nebulosus (assembly GCA_035578155.1). Taxonomy (NCBI): domain Eukaryota; kingdom Metazoa; phylum Arthropoda; class Insecta; order Neuroptera; family Myrmeleontidae; genus Brachynemurus; species Brachynemurus nebulosus. The sequence continues at coordinate 32,142,578 of JAPWDM010000002.1, forward strand.
ACAAACATTTTGCGTGTACTTACATGCAGCGTTTGATTGTGTTTGTCAGAGTGGTGAAAGTAATATTGGCTATAAGGCCGGGCGTACATTGAGACGCAGTTAACGTAGGCACGGCAGCGCAGTTTCTATGACTCGTGTTGTAGAGCGGGACAGCGCGAATTGAAACGCAGAGCAGAGCAGAGCAGCACTGCGTCGCACGAGACCGATGTGGCACTCGTGAATATGACACAGAAACTGCGCGATGCTTCCCGACATTGTAACACGTTCTCGAGTTTTAGTAGGTTTTATTTCGTCGAAATAAAAACAATTGAAGCAATTGAAGAAAAATAGTGCTTCTCTGCTCTGCTCTGCTTTGAAATTCGTGCTATCTCGTTCTACAACAAGAGTCACAAAACTGCGTTGCACGGCCTGCGTTAACTGCGTCTCAATGTGCACTCGACCACACGTGCTTTTCTGCTCTGCCCTGCCCTGCGTTTACTGCGTGATGCAGCTCAGTGTGCGCCTGGCCTAACACTTTGGTAGTGCACAGTTTCATAGTGGCTACTGTACTTACTCTGCCCCTGTTAAGTGGACACCACTGTTAGCCGGAGAAATTTTTGCGTGACACTGCTGTCAGGTTTACAGAGGTTCTACTGTAATTAGGTTTTAGCATTAAGAGGCCCACGTTCAATAATATTGCACAAAATCTGAGATTGTACAATATTATGGATTTTCTATAGATTATACTGAAGGGTTGTGCAATATATTGTGCTGATTAAAAACAGTTTGAAATCAACTCGTTGAGTACTCGTAACCCCTTAAGTTTTGATGGGTTTGTTATTTGATAATGCCATATTTGATGGCTGTTATTTGAACCAGTTTAAATTATTAATTTACTAGAATAATTATTTATTACTTTGCAACATCTTTATCAATCACTTAATATTTAAAATTAAACAACAATTTGATTAATGTACAATTTCTACATTCAGTTTATTGCACTTTCTTTTACAATTTATTGAATCGTCTAAAGGAACGTTCAATAATTGCACAAGTTGATTGCACATTATTATGGAGCATGTAGGAGCGCGCTTTACGGTCAAAAATTGTTATAATGGAAATATAGTAATTTATATGAATTAGTAGGCAATATAAAAAAAGCTGACAATACTGTTGTCTGACTTTCCCGTGCCGTTTTATTTTGAAAATTTCTGGAGGGAGAGGTTAGAGTCAGTAGCAGTCAAAAAAACTCAATGAAAGAGATTATTTCGTTTAAACGTTATAAAGAATCTTTATCTTGTGATTTTGGGTGTAGCTGATACATTTCTAGTTTTTTGTAGTTCTAATAACGAAATCCTCATCAGTTTGTCATTTCTGTCCACCATCACCTAACCACTTTATGTCAACGTCATGTCTTACGCATTTAAAATACTAGAAAATAAAAGGTTTAGAATTTAGATATAATCATATTATTAACAAATTAGAGACTAATTTTAATAATAAACAACAGCAAGAAATATTTTATTCCGAGAATTTTGAAAAACTAGATAGCTACTGAACTACGAAATCCTGACTTAATGAGTATCTAACACGCATTTGCCTATTTTTAAAGAAAATTAGAAACAAGGTTGTTTTGCAAATTGAAATTTCGGAAAATTTAATGTAAAATGTAACAGAAATATACATACAATTATATTATGCTGAATTATGCTGAAGCACTGGATGAGTTGAATGTTACGTTCAAATTTACAAAATTCCACGCAGTTTAGGAGCTATAGCCATATTAGTAAATAAATTCAAGATCAGAACCACCTTTTTTGGTTTTATTTTTGAACAAAGAATCTCGGTCTTGATTTTGATGGCACATAAATTATTTTGGTCTTGAAAATGTTTTTGTCTGGTTCAACTTTGCTCTTAGTCTTGATTTTGTCCTTGTTTAAAAGTATTCTAGTAGCCAAACTGAATCTTGCCTTTTTAAATTGCGTCGTGACGGAGATTTTTTAGAAATTGTCAAAGATTATAGTAAACTGTTAATTAATAATGTATATTTATAGGAAATTTTTTAAAAATTTTAACAATAATATCTGGTATAAACGTTTTTTAAACATTTTAGCAAGAGAATTGTTTTTCTCTTGGCATTGTATTCAATGCCAATTCACTGAGTGCATATACAATGAATGAATTGGGCAACAAAAATATTTACTTTTTTTTGGAGTACATATTCTTTTCACCACAATTCCAATTAAGCATAAAAGCCCATATTCCTTCAATGGTCTTATTTTTCTCCCGTTTAGTAAATCATATTTGATAAAAATGTTGAAAAGAATTTTATATTTAAAAAATTCAATTATGTATATTTTTTCATTATTTTAGGAAAATTTCATATTTTATTTTTCTCGTCTGTTAGCTTCGCACCGTTTATAAAATATTGCATACATTTATTTTATAATAAATATGAAAATTACATTTCATTTGAAAAATATGTTGCTGTATAAACAATAATTTTCCTCTTCGTTTTTCACAATTTTCACAAGTGTTTTTCACTTTTTATTTTAAATACTTATTTTATTTATTTATTTATTTATTTATTTATTTTTTTTTTTTTTGATTGTAAGTTAGTAGTGAAAATATTTTAATCGTCTGTTATAGTAAACAGTTTAACTTATTGTTAGTAATTTTATAACTTAGCAGTAATAATATTTTTTTATTGCAATTTTTAGTTGCTTTCTTTGTTCTGTAAACAGTTTGTTGAGTGCATTTTACAACAATTTTGTTCAAAAAGATTTTTATGTTCATGTTCAAGAGTGTTTAAACAAGTAGGTAAGTATTTAAATACATATGTATTCGTTTAGAAATAAATTATTTTAGTGATCATTTAGTTAATAGAAAAGCCCAACATATCAGACAAAAGTATATATTATCAAAGAGAAAATATTTTAAAAATAGTTAATCAGATTATCTATTTCGATATTAACAAATAATTTACGTAAATTAGATATATTTTATATGTCTGCCAATTTAAATTCTAAGCGGCAAGTTAACGTATGCAAAATAATTACTGAATAATAATAATATATTATTCAATGAGCTAGTAATGATAGCTACTATTCACGAAGATGAAATTGCGACACAAGGCGAGCTTGAGAGGCGATTTTTTTCCTTTTTATTTAAATAAAATTGAATATAAATTTTAAATCAAAAGAATACAATTTTTAATCTATGTCTAATTTTATTAAATGTGTACATATGTACAAACGATGAAAACAAAATACGAACTACTTTGTTTACTTAGACGTTACTACGCAACATATATGAAATTAAAACTTGATACATACATTTCTGACAAAACAATCGCAAACCCATTGAATAATGGTTAATACTGTGATTTTATTGGTCAAAAAGGTATTGAGTAATGATCATTCCTCCACACCTTTGAATAATGCCTAACTTTCTCAACAATTAACATATATAATGAGCGTGTTCTTCTACAGGAGTAGAAAAAATGAATTACTGAGGACGGAATACATGTTAATCAGTATTAACTGGCAATTATAAATGATATATATTGCTATTATTACAGGAAATTTCTTGGTTAACTTCAAAAGCTTTCTTCAAAATAACTGCGAAAGTTCGTTTCTGTTTCATCCATTATAGTCGTAATTTATTGAAATAAAATGACGGTAAAAGCTATTGACATTGACTCAGCTACCAAATGATTTAAGTAATGGTTTCGGGTAATTTTTATCTTTTTTAATCCTAAACTACTAGTCTTATTTTACATCCTTCGATACCACATCTATTAATCACATCATCATCATAGGTCGTCTAGACGCAAAATTTTGGCCGAAATGTGAAAAAACCTGCGTGTGATCTGTGCCGTTAAAAAGAAACTAGGCTTCAAGATTAAATATAGTTCTCTAGTTCGTAACGCATTTAGTCTGCCTAGAAATATATTGAGAGTTGACCACATTTACTTTCATTTATTTTACATTTTACTGCTCAATTAGATCAGCTATTTTCGAATAAGAAAAACGTACGTATTTCTTTTCTTGTTTGCTTTTGAATTTTATCCTCGGGCTGCTAAAGTTGGTTATTTCAAGTACTTCTACGAAATTATATGAAATTGTCTAGGGCAACATTCATTTAAATTAGATGATTATTATTAATACATTCTATACGTAACCATATACCTAATGTGAGAAATTCTCACACGCCACTTATTATTTTTATACACTTGAAGGTGCGTTTATTTTCGGTAGCGTCTTTAATTATTCATTGATGTAAAATTCAATATATTGATTTCGGCTACTATCTGACCTGTATTAGCCATATATTTTATGTCATAAACAATTTACATATATAATATACTAGCTGTGACCCGCGGTTTCACTCGCATAAAATTATCTGACGTATAGGTAAAATTTGTAGGTCAATTCAATCATATATTCCAAAATTCTGTGCAAAATCAATTATTTATAGTACTTGATTCTGCTCGCCTAATGACTCTAAAATAATTATGTTCACGGGAAATTACCGTGTTACACGAGGCAAGCAAAGGACAGAAGTTAACTATCCTAGAAACAATAAATAAACATAACTCCGATTACCTTTTAAATGACTACACCGATATTTACAGTTCAACTTTATTTTCAATATTATAATTTATTTAAACCTTTAAAATTATATTTTGCTGTAATATTGTCTTTTTTCAATTTCAATTTCAATCTTTTGTCACGTGTTTGTTTGCCTTTTGTCACATGTAATGTAATCTTGTTTTTCTTGATTTTCGGATTTTCCCACTACTCCCTTCCCTTCCACTTCCACATCACATACCACTCCCCCTTCATAGAGTATAGGTAGATAAAATTAGTATATAATGCATGTATCGAATGTAATTTTTATTCTGTTTGAAAATAAACTAACGGTCCGAAACAATATTGTCACAGTTTCAAAAATAAAAGTGGTATTTTGCAAAGTAAAGTATTTGTTTATTACTTACAAATATGGAATATCATAAAGTAACGCTCAAATCTACTAATATCTTCATATTTTATTAGCATGGCTAATTACCGCACCGTAAGAACTTAGTATATAGGTACCTAAACCAGCAGTTTTAGGATTGTTCCTATTTTAGGCCCTTCAAGGCATCAAGGCCCCGGGAAATTATTTTAACGTTACTATCACCTTTCACAGAGATCTCAATAGTACTTGAGTAAAAATTGTTAACACTCTTCAGCTCTTTAATTTGCGCCCTATTTGTTGTAACTGACGGACAATGTGACCATACGTCCATTTAAATTTGATATTTTGAAATTTTGTACAAAATCAGTTTCTTATCTGCTTCGCTTCGCTCGCTTGACGACTCTAAAGCAGCGGTTTCCAAACTCCGACTCTCTCCTAGGGGGGCGAAAAATGTTTGCGAAAGGGGGCGCAGGTTAATTGCAAATATCGTTGTCGTTTTGGTAAAATCATGGTTTTAAGAATAAGCAGGCCCGGATCTAAGGGGGGGCAAACCGGGGCCCCTGCCCCGGGCGGCAGTTTTAGTGGGCGCCAAAATCATAACGAGTCGGTCTATATCAAATGGTCCAAAAAAAGGTTGTTTGCTCGACCATTTTAGAAAAAATTAATATTCTCCCAGTTGTTTCTATTGTATTTGAGATATTAAGGACAATTCTATAAAAAAGTTATCTTAAATCGTTTAAGTGTAGTGGCTAGTTTTGTATTCCAATTTGCGCTGATTTTTATGTTAGCAGCCTTTTACTCCAGTACACATATTTCATAAATCGTTCATCCTAAAAGGTTGAAATGAAAACAGTTTTAATGGTATTAAATTTCTCTTTATTTTAAGTTTTGTCCATATTTGGCTTATTTTTGTCGATTCCACAAGAAAACTTCATCTAAAGTTGGATATCAAAATTTTGCAAAATTCACTTTTTGAATATTTTTTTTTCTCTATACAAGAAGTGTTTTAAACAGCTTAGTATTTTTTATGGAAATGGTTGTATATGGGTGCAATTACCCAACAAAATTTCAATTGTGAAACTTGTATCCTTTAATTTTTACCAACTTAAAAAAATTGACTCTTTTTCAAATTTTGAAACTTTTTTAGCCTCTATATCTCTGATGGGGCTGATGATAAAAATCGGAAAATGCGCAACGTGTTTTCGGAGTAGGTCTATTAAAATAAAAAATCAACTTGTATATTGATCCTTTACAAAACCCTCAATTTTCACCATTACCGCAATGGGAAAAATAGGAATTTTGTAAAGGACTTATGAGTTTTTTAAAAATTTATCTCAAACACTGGTGAGAGGAGGCCCCACTATCAAGTTTCTGCCCCGGTTCTAAAAAATCGTAGATCCGGGACTGAGAATAAGCGCTTAAACATTCTTACCAAATAATGGACATTTTATATTAAGGAGTTACATGGGTCTTTTTAGCAAAAAAAAAACACTACTTTTTCGATTTTTTTTACAATATAAGAAAATATAATTTATTTCAACTTTTGGCATATTATTATATATTATTCTGAGACACTGTAAAAAAAATTTATGAAAAAAAAAAAATAATTTGCCATTGGCAGCTAGTTTCGAGAGACAGATCGCGTTAGCGAGAAATCGTTGTCAGCGAGAAATCGCTGATTTTTCGCCGTAGGCAGAGTAACACGTGAAATTCATACCTAAAATAAAAAACAAAATTTTTTCTATTAGTAGATGCTTATGGCTTGTACTTAAACGAAAAATTACTTTTTTCGTTCATTACATCTCATTTTACGAGTTGAAAATCAACGAAAAACATTAAAATTTTTTCAAAAAATCAAAATTTTTTGTTTAAAACACTATCAAAAGTTGAAATTTCATTTTTTGAAGTCCTTTCGTTGAAGTACAAGCCATAAGCATTTATTAATAGAAAAAAAATTGCCAAAAGTTGGAATAAATTAGGTTTTTTTGCTAAAAAAAGAAAGCCATGTAACCCCTTGCTACTGATTTTTCTGCTCGCTACTGTACATAATATTTTAACAATAACAATTCTCAAGCGGTCAGAGTCATGTTAGCGAGTAAGTTTCAAATACGTGTGCGATCAACGGTTTCCTCTCAAGTGTCGTATAGACCTGTCGTCCGCTAAGAATATGAATTTTTTCAGTAAAAAAATAATTGACGAATTGTTTATAAATTTTTTTAAGAGGGGCGGCAGAGGTAAAATTTTTTATTTATTTTTTATTATATTTTTTTATTTTTTTCTAAAGTATTATTCATATTTTCATATTTTCAACTTATATTCATATTTTTATAGCATGTCTAATTTTCATAAAATTTTATCAAAATTAATCAAGTTGTTTAATTATAGTATAGAGTTGTTTAATTCGATAGCGCTGGAGGGTTCATTCCAACTTCACCTTAATTTCAAATCAGATATTCTGAAATTCTTCGCTATATTCGTATTTCAATAACTTGTCTAATTTTCATACCTTGAGATCTTATCGTAGATAGTTAGGTATTCATTCTGTGATTCTGACAATTTTAAGAGTACTGTAATTTTTGAGACGTTTTGAGATCCCAGGGCTCTGGAGAATATTTCTGAATTCACATTGATTTATTTCGGAATCTCTGTAATATTTGAGAAAAATTTGGATAAGATCCGTTTGATCGTTTATTTGAAGGGTTTTTGCATCCGCAAAAGCTCACGGGGGAATTTTAGCCTCATGTCCACTTTTTTCAGAATCTCAGTACTATTCGAGAAAAAATTTTGTCAAGATCCGTTCAGCCATTTATTTTGGGTTTCTTTGGAGAGCCAAAAATTTGGTAACGATACGTCCAGTCATTTACTTTAGGCTTTTTTGGGGGTTCTCAGGTCCTACAGGATAACTTTAACTTTGATCTTTTTTTTTTTATTCGTGTATCTACCAATTTTACCTACAGTCTTGTTTCATCATTTTTTTGATACCTACTACCGTTTTTTCGAAATTACTGGGGACAGATAAGTAAAGTCCATATTTCATTTTCAATATCAGTACGACCGAGCCCGGCTAGATGGAAATTTTATCTGTATGGAATTTGCTGAGAACAGCAGACGTGCCAATTGATGATAACTGGACAGTCCAGTTGCTTACTTTTTAGTCGAATTTTTCTCTGAAAAAATTAGACTTATACAGCCTATACTATAAGAACGGGAAGAGGTGAGACTAGGGCCGTTTTCGAATCCGTAGAACACGATTATGATGAAAAAAAAAAATGTCTGAGATATACTTTCTTTTATAACAAAGGCAATACATACCTATTAAGTAATTTAAAAATGTTATTAGTCACTGTTTATTTATAGTTAAAGTAGGAATTTTGGATTTTTATTTATAAAGTAGAAAGGATATAGCGTGATAAGCATAGTAAATCTGCCACAGAAGCGAATTATTTTAATAACTATATTACCGGTATGGTAAGCCTGCAAGTAATTGATATCTACAATTTTGGCGGCCAAAATTGAGTAGTTATGGAGATAACTTAAAAAATTTAAAAAATTACAAAAATTTTTTTCTTGGTAACTACTCAACTTAAAAAAAAAATTCCAAATCCACATGAAGGCAAACACTGTCAAGAATATTAGACATATTTATTATCGTAGCAGTCCTCGTTATTAAGGATAATAACAAGGATAGTATCCGACCCAATGTTTTTTTTTTATAGAGTTCCAATTGAGCGACCACTTAAAAAAAATTCAGTAACTGATTGAGATTCTGGAAAAATAGACGTGAGGTTAAAATGACCCTGTAGGGTTCTGGAGACCCAAAAAACGCCCAAAGCAAAAAAAAGGTTGGACGGATTTTAACCAAATTTTGCTCAAATGTTACTCAGACTGAAATAAACTAACGCGAGCTTAAAAATTTTCTCTAGAGCTCTGGGACCGCAAAAAGAGATGTAAATTAAGGTAATTCAAGTTACGACAAAGTCTTAGAGTGTGAAAATTAGGTATGTTATGAAAATATGCATATAGCTTCTTTCGAGTTCTTGTACGAGCGCAGCGAAACATTATAAGGAACTGATTTTGTAAAGAATTAATTAAATTTAAAGAACAAATTTAATTTTGAATGAACCTTTAAATTCAAAACCCTAACATTATTTTTTAACTATTAAGTACGGATAAAAAAATTCAAAATTTCAGAATATTTTATTTAAAAGTAAGGTGAGGTTGAAATTGATCGTCTCAACTGACAATGAGTGCGGCTCAAATTAAACAGTTGGACCGATTTTAACAAGATTTTATGAAAATTAGATATGCTATTAAAATACGAATATGGCTACTTTAAAGTCGCTGAGTGAGCGAAGCGAAGTACAATAATAAACTGATTTTGTATAAAATTTCAGGATATAAAATTTAAGTGAACGTAAGGTTAAAATTGTCCTTCAATGCCACCAAATAAGATTCAAGTTAAAAAGCTGAAGAAGTATTGACAAAATTTTGCTCAGATAATACTGAGATCTCCGAAAATATGAAAGTGAGGTTGAAGTGTTTTCCTAGGGTCCTGGTGTCTTAAGAAGGTCCTAAAATAGAAATACTTCTAAAATTATTGGTACCAGTATCTACATAGAGGTCTTACAGTGCGGAAATTAGTCATGCTATTGAAATATGAAGATGATTACTTTAGAGTAGGGAGCAGAGTCGAGCACCATAAATAATTGATTTTGTATAGAATTTCGAAATACCTGATTTAAAAATTATTGAATCTATAAATCAAATAATTTTATGCGCGTAAAACCGCGAGCCGCAGCTAGAACATTATCAGTGATTACCTACTCACTAGATTAAAATATATTGTCACTCATTTAAGTAATTTAAAAAAATATCTTCAATGTCGGAAGGTCTCAACAAAATAACTAGTGTCACTCGAATATCCGCATTGTCCATTGTCCAATTACCTTGATATGGGTACCAGGCCTTACGGGAATACATGGAAGAGAGCAGATGAATTAGCTAAAAGGGGCTCAACTCAATTTTTAATAGGTCCAGAGCCGGCCCTCTGAATATCATTGTGGAGAGTGAGGTGTGCTGTGGATGACTGTATCTGTGAAGACAGCATGCTCGTCTCTGGAAAGTTTGTACAATAGCCAGACAGGTCCAAGAGCTTATAGTTTAGCCTATATATAGAGCCTGTCTAGTTTCAAACGAAGAAAAGAATTGTTATCGTTAAGCAGGGTACAGCTGAGCCGGTTAACAGGCATACTCACGGGGCATAATATTCTGAGGAAGCACCTGTTTATCATGGGAGTTGGAGAGAGTCCTCTCTGCCGAAGATGCGACCTGGAGGACGAATCTTCGTCCTATGTTTTATGCTCTTGTGAAGCATTTTCCTCTTCGAGGTATAAATCTGCAATACTAAGTTCCGAGGACATCAGGATTGCAGACTTTCGTGCAATCCTGAGTTTCTATGAACGACTGGGTATTGGCTGGGCTTGGATACCGTGGGTTATAATAAGCCCGTATTTGGGGACCTGCGTGAAACGGGCGCTTTGAATCCCGACGCACTTACAGCATTCATTCATTCAACTCGAACGTCGAATCCACTTTATTGGGCTACACTAAGATATCGTCGTGTGACCCGGACTTTAAGAATAATTTTGGGAAAAATTCATATTTTTGGTACCAAGTATAAATTATTATGCTACTAAATATGGCCACACTGTACATGTATGTATGTATTAATGTGTCATAATTGTATATCTGTAGTAATTTTGGTTTTAGTAATTTATTTTAAATGTTGTGGTCATCAAAATACGTGAATATGAGGCCTTACGAACAGGAAGCAAATAATGGCATATCGCAATCATATTCGTAGATAGGTGCCAACATAAAATATTTGTATCAGTATGTATCTATGTATTTATTAAATATATCAAATATTTTGTGTCCAAAATGAAAATATGATTTTGGACACATATTTAATCAAATGGTCGAGATAGCAGAAAGTGCCAATTATTTCCATTTTTATTGGATATATAAAAAATAACGTTTTATTACGCAAACTAAACCAATAGATGCTGTCTAAAGTCTTCAAAGCGTGTACACTGACACTAAAATATTAGAGAGAGAAGTTGTGAGATGAGGACAACCAAAGGGCAAAGCTATTGACTTACGCCATGAGTAAATACGAGAATATACTTGGAGAACTGAAAAAAATTCAATTTTGAAGGAAGTTTGGCTTATGTCAACTTTTCTTTTAAGGGGAGATTCGCCAAAAAAACATCAAAATCGACATTTTTATATATTTATTTTTTTATACAAATAAATATTTTATTAAAAACTAGATATACAACATTGTTTCTACATGTCTTGAAATTGCAAAAAAGTTTTTAAAAAAAAATTCAAAAATGAGCCGAGTATAAATGGCTTTGAAGTCAACACTGCGAGATTTTTCCACATTGATGGGTCCTCTCGTTCTGGACTCCTCAGTGAACCAAAACAAAAAAATTAAGAATTTTCTGAAAATAAGTTATGGCACTAACTAGGATCTAAGAAAAAAAATAAAAAGCCAGCGAAAAATCGCATTTAGAAAATAAATTTTCAAAAATCACTGCCTTTTCTCGACTATAAACCGCCGCCATGCACTTTGATTTATGTCGATATCTCAAATACTTTTTGAGATACAATCGGAACCATCTCGAAATACGTACTTTCGAGAAAAAAGCATTTAAAGTTTTTTATTTATTATTTAAATTGAATTATAGTAAAGTGCGTGCACTAAAATGCCCATAACTTTTTGATTTTTCATTTTTTTAAAACAAAATTTTAGGAGACCTAACACCTTAAGGAACAATAATTATTATTGGTTAATAATATTGGTTCACACTTGAAATAAATAAGGGATTTAAAAATCATTGACAACTCTAAGTCATTTGCTAGATGATATAAAATCTCCTGGTTGTGATCTTCCACCATAAGCCACATTAGAAGTAACAATGTCAAATTTTTCACACTTCAATATAGTAAACACTAAGGATATTACGGATATGAGATTTCGGATATATGGATACGGTTATATAAACATTAATTTCGGAGACTGTTTTGGATACGATTACGGTTACGGATAATTGGTTTTAGTGAATTTTCCTTCCTAGAGGAAAAGGATAAATTATACCAAAAAAGCAAACACGAATTAACGCAAGTCTACCAAAATAAATACATGTAGCAAAAATTTTCCTTCATTTAAACTTTGCTTTCCAACGAAAGGTACTCTTAATTATCGGAAATATATCTAAATACAGTTTTGGTTTTGAACATTTTTATTTTTTTCAGTTACTCACCAGTTTCAGTTATGGCTACGGGTATTAGTAACATCCCTAATAAATATCAAGTAGTAGATAGTATTCCAGTCAAGAATTAAATGTCTTTGTTTCGTAAACAAACAAAATTCTAGATAGGCACCTTCACCATTTTTCCTGTTTTTTTCACTGAGAATTTTTTTTTAAGTTTGAATAATTTAAATGCTGGGAAATAAAATTTTCTATGGGCAAAATTACAGATTTGAAAATCTTTCTTGGCACACTCAAGTGTAAATAAGTTTTAAAAAGCGTTAATTTACTAAAATTTCATTTTTTTTTAATGAAAGTTCCCTTTTGCCACAGTTTTCGGCATCTGTTAAAATGGTATGTAAATTTAAAATAAACAAAATTTTCTATGGGCAAAATTACGAGATTTGAAAATCTTTCTTGGCACAGTCAAGTGTAAATAAGTTTTAAAAAGCTTTATTGAAATTTCATTCTCTTTTGAATGAAAGTTCTCTTTTGCCGCAGTTTTCGGCATCTGTTAAAATGATATGTAAATTTAAATAAGTCTTTTTCTATTTCTAATCTCAATTTTTCAAGAATATGGTTACTTTGTATTGATATAAAAAAGAGCATTAAATAAAAATGTTCATTGACGACTTAACGAGAATTTTCGTAGCGGAATTTAACTGCGTGCGGAACTTAGCAAAGTGCGTAGCGGAATCTGCACACTTATTTCGAAACACAAGAGTAAATTGCAATTTTTTGGAATTTGTAATAAAATAATTTGCAAATCCACGGCAATCTTCGTGCCGGTACACTTCACACCATTCGCCATCAACATGATTTACGAACAACGAGCCACATGTAGTGTCCGATCAAGTCAATCTCTACTTCGTCTCTTCTTTCTTTCTTTTTTTTTTTAGTTGGTCATCTGGCGATTCCTATAATGACGTCTGTGCACTTGTATTGCCCGTTGCTAAAAAATTAAGACCAGTTCAATTAGCATTTGAACAATCCACAGTTTGTTCCATCCGGGTGGTTTATTAGTATATATGTAGGTACTGAGGGATATAATAAAACCCATTTTTAAAAATTTGGCTTTCGGTCCAAATCGGGACGTTTAGAAATGTTAATAGACACTCAATATATTACATAACAATCGACAGCGTGTGGTGTTCATTTTCGACACATTATTTTATTGTCACTGGCGTACATCATCATTATTGGTGGGTGAGAGGGGGATGGTGGATAATCATTTCATGGAACGGACACATACGCCCGTGCCAGCCAGATAAAGTAATGTAATTTTAAATAGTTTGTAACCTCTATAACCGAGCATATCTGCCTACGTATATAATGTCCATTACATACTTTTGTACATATGTTCCAAACTAAAATACATTTGCCGGTACATATTACATATATGTGTGTATGTGTGCGTGTGTGTGTGTGTGTGTGCATATTGTGTTTTTTACGTTTAAATAAACAAAAATTGTCACATATGTATTAAATTTACAATATATGATCGAATAGCAGAAATCAACACAGAAATACATGTAAAAACAAATAGGTGAAAATAACTGGTTCTATATTTATGTAACCAATTTTATAATTTGTGTATGAAACATTGTCGTTTTAATTGGCGTGTTTACCATGATATTTTTAAAAGTTCCAAATTATTTTGAAAAATTAAATAATGAAAATCGTATGTCTCCAGTCAACCTCAAACTGTCTCGGTTTAATCCTACTGTGACCATTCAAAAGAGTGAGGTTGACTATAGAAAGCTGGGGTGCACTGAACAACTACTTCAAGGTAATTATTATTTTTTTTTTTTTTAATAACACAAATTATATAATTCAGTTAATAAATATTGTATTCGAACATTTTTAGCTATCAAAATTAATTTTATTTGTTTGGGTCAATTGAGTCAAATATGGCTGATGCAATAAATTTTTTCGAAGGTTCATATCCTACGTTTCTGTGCTTGCTAAGATGAAAAATTTGCGATTGTTGTAGTTCTAAAAATAAAGGCTTAGGTTTAATTAAGCAGCAAAATAAATACAAGTTGATGAGCAAAAAACGCTAATTGAGCAGCAGAATAAATAGATATGATCATCTATATATATATATATATATATATATATATATATATATATATATATATATATATATATATATATATATATATATATATATATATATATATATATATATATCGCTAGCTCGTAAACTATTTGAGTGTCTGCTAAAAAAATTAACGAGCAGCAATATGTGAGCAGCATTCAATATTTTTTGGTCTATTGTAAAGTCATTTGAACATCAAAAATATACATGGCAATCATATTATTATAAGGAGGTATAAGGAGCTAAAGTATGTGACTTTGTTGGTTTGTCCTACTGAAGTAATCTCGAGGACTAGCCAACCGATTGCAAAAATTTTTTTCACTGATAGATAAGTAATATTGTTGGTTCTTGTATAGTCTACATTTAAAAGGTTAAAATTGTTTTGCAGTACCCTAGGGCCCCAAAAAGGCTCAATATAAACGGTTGGACGGATCATTACAAAATTTTACTCAAGAAACACTGAGAAGATTTCCGAAAAAATGAGCGTTATATCAAATTTAATCTTTTGGATCCCAAGGTCCCAAAAAGGACCCAAATAAGTGGCTGCACAGATCTTAACTAAATTTTGCTTGAACTGTACTGAGATCCCGAAAAAAATTAACTTGACGTTAAAAATACTCAGCAGACCCAAAAAAGCCCAAAATTTTATTGAAACATTACTTTCAACATAGTAAAAAACAGGACACATCATAGTGATCATACATAAATCATTTATGCTATACGTCATTTAAAAAAAATTTTCAAACAAATCAGCCAATTTGCTACTCAGTAATTTTTTTTGTTGCTTAATAATTTTCTTTTCTGTTGAATTATCTTTATGCTGTTCAGTTATCTTTTTTGGTGTTCAATATTTGTTTTTTAGCATTCCAAATCGTATTATTATGCTGATTACATTTTGCTAGCAAAATAATTTAATTACTATTAAAATAATTTTCTCGCTGATAAAATATTTTTTAGCTGATAAATTTTGCTGCTCAGTAAATTAACTTGTTGCTCAAATAATTTATTCCCAAAAATAAATAGCTTTTGGTGGCCTATGGGCATACGTAGTCTAACTTTGGTCTACCTATCTAACTGGACAAAGTAATAAAAAATAATATAAAAATCAAAGTCGTAAGTAGTAAAGTATGGAGTTAGAAACAGTTTCCTAAAATATTATGACATATCAATCTAACGCTATTTGCTAGACAGGTGAGTCAGTTACATGTTATTGTCCTATACCCAATTTTCTTACGACTGCTTATGATAGGCAAGCCATTTCCGTAGTTATAAGTGTAAACAGACATAAAATAACCATAGAAATATACAAAAATGTTGCAATTTTCATATATTTTGTCAGTGACGGTCAACTAGGCAAAGAGTATAATTTAAAAATGGAAATCAGTTTTTGTATTTAAAACTATAGAAATACACTATACCCCAATCACTTAAGTCAAAAAAAGGTGTCAACCTCGGAATGGAACAGAATAAGCTGGATTTTCGTATACACTTTTATTTTGGCATCCTAAATGTTCCCTCAAAAGTCTCATAAGATCACGTGTGAGCATCTTTAGATATTGAAAGTCAAAGGTTTTTTGGAAATATCTCGCTTCCTTTGCTTCAAATCGTTTTTACATTTATTATAAAAGTTTTAGAGCATAAAATTCGCTACTGTTTCAAACACTTTTCGATGCATTTAATTATTGGAGATTGAGTACAATGAGTACGGAGCGCTCAGAAATTTACTGCGCAATAGTCGCTATGCACTGAACAGAATTTCCCTCAACTGCTTTACCCGCTTCTGTCTAAGGGGTAAAAACCACCGGAACTTCACAAAAAGTATTTGAAAAAATTTTAAAACTGGAAAAATGTACTCTTGAGTTTTCCAATCTGAAAGAAGAGAAATCTGCCAACGGTATTAAGTTTGAAATGCACGATTAACCCTTAGAGCAGGTAACGAACATCTCTCGATGTGTGAGAAACAGGAAGGCGGAAAAGGATGTGGTAAGTTTTATTTCTGGTAAATTAAGAATTTAATCTGCCCTATATTCTTCCACCCCCGCCCAGCAGAGGATAGTTTTCACTCCTCCATCATATCTCTTTTGCATTTTAAAGAGTTTATAAGCTAAAAACAGGGGAAGATCTATTTTCGGAAGGGTGCAGCCGGAGTGTAGAGGACGTACCAACTAATCCCTTCGGAGCTGTTACACCGTTGGTTGCAAAGCACGAAGGTTACAAAATGTTCATTCATACTCTTTTCTGTAATGATACTGATATAGTGAAAGGAAAAAATGTACACCTATTTATGTAGATATTTTTGGCTCAACAGAAAAATTTAAGAGGTATAGGAGCTTTTTAAAGTCGGATTCGGATTTAGCGTCGAGAAATTCATAAGAAAACCATGGTCAGCTATCCAGATCACCACATTTTTTTGTGGGGTTGTGCTATTTATAAAAATTTAAAGACTATAAATTACACTACAGAGAACCTGCCTGATCTTTGAATTACGACACTAGCGCGTATGGTGCCTATATTTAGCATTTTCAAAATGAAAGAGTTTAATTAATATAAGTAGGCTATTTTGAATTAAAAGTTTGTTATTTTTTTATGAAAAATGTCAAATTGCAAATAAAATTATTATAAAAGGCGGTTTTCGAGATGTCCAAGTGACTGATTTATGTAATTCTTGTTACAAAAAAGGAAAATACTTGTGTCAAAATGGTCATATGTACACGAGATTTAAGAACTTTTATATATTTGTATCCGAAGTGGAATAACAGCCAGTTATGCGACAAACAAATATAAAACTTCATTGTAATATAAGTATTAAAGTAAGTGGCTAATTATACATTTTTTAAAAAGATTTAATATAAATTTTTAGTAATAGGTAAATAAATATTTATCTGTACGGTTACAATATTGCATTGAACGTAGTCAATTTATCTGTTGTATTTAAAACAACAACAATAACAACAATAACTTGTAAAAAAATTTATAAATTGACTTATAGAGACGTCACTAGTGACAATGCTGACAATGCAGGTTCTCTGTATTTACTTTATTTAATATTTACATATTAAAATTATAAATATTAAAAAGTAATAATTAATACAAAAGTATAAATTTGTTAATGAATTTATATGAAAATCTATGGTTAAAAAAAATTTGCGCTGACATGCTCAGGCATGTACTTATAAAATTACACAGGTCAACATTTGATCTACGCAGGAACGCCGGAAGCGGTCAGTTGCTCCTAGGCTTTTTGGGGTCGCTGATTACGATGAAGGGGTTTGCTAACCTCCATCACGTCAGGTTCAAGGTCATTTGAAGGTCAAGTGGAGAAAAAACCTTTTAAAAAATTTGAAAAAAATCATACCTATTTTTTTTTAATGTTAGCGAATCGGAATAAGGGGTTGGTTAACCTACATGAGGTCAGTTTCGAGGTCATTTGGAGGTCAAGTGGGGATTTTTTTCAGATTTTTTAAAAGGTTTTTTCTCCATTTGACCTTCAAATGACCTTGAACCTGACCTGATGGAGGTTAGCCGACCCCTTATTTCGATTCGCTGACCTCGAAAATATAGGTATGATTTTTTTCAGATTTTTTAAAAGGTTTTTTCTCCACTTGACCTTCAAATGATCTTGAACCTGACGTGATGGAGGTTAGCCAACCCCTTCATCGTAATCAGCGACCCCAAAAACCCTAGGAGCAACTGACCGCTTCCGGCGTTCCTGCGTAGATCAAATGTTGACCTGTGTTATTGAAAAAGGCGCCACTTGTCTTTATGCAACTTCTCTATAAAATAGTAGTAAAGTAGTCCCTTTTTATTACAATTAATTCACAAATCAACAAGAACGTATTCTAATCGCACATTTAGATAAAATGTGAATAATTACAAATTTATCACTTATTATGTTTAAAATTAAACAAAATTTACACACATTTATATATACATGGATATAATCCTGTTTTTTTTTTTTCTCCGGGTGGAAATTAATATTCACCGACTGAATTGTTTTTAAGAAAATTTAATGAACGAAATTGTTTTGACACATGATTTTAATGAAAATTTGAATATACATATATGTATGTATAAAGAGAAAATTAAAAAAAAAGAAAACAAAATTAAATTTTTTTTCAGTTCCCAACTACAATATGTAACGCTTTGATGTCACACGCAAAAAACATGAATGAAAATTTGTTGGCTAACAAAAAACCATGGTAACTTAGCGCATGTTATTAAAGTACATGTACAAATACATACATACGCACACATAGTCACATACAGATTAATGAATGAAAGATATACCTATAACTTTTATTAAAACAGTATGTTAACTTGTAAAGTTGTATTCTTCTTTTAATGAAATAAAAATATTAAAATTAAGAATAATATTTTTTAATTAACGAACCCACATTTCTTTTCAATGAAATTTGGTATTTTTAAATTCTAAAATTAGATGAGAGAAGTATTGATTCTTGATAAAGTCTGTTCTCGTAGAGCATTATGTTTGGTGTTCAATAAGAAATATTTTTTCTTCACGCTTATCA
Source organism: Brachynemurus nebulosus (assembly GCA_035578155.1). Lineage (NCBI taxonomy): Eukaryota > Metazoa > Arthropoda > Insecta > Neuroptera > Myrmeleontidae > Brachynemurus > Brachynemurus nebulosus. The sequence continues at coordinate 32,161,465 of JAPWDM010000002.1, forward strand.
AAGAAAGATAAAAGTGAAAAGTTTATTTTTATTTTTATAACCATGTTTAAATTGTGTTGATTTTCTACAACCCTCGAATTGTCAATATTTTTGATTGCTTGTACATAACACAGAAAACCAAGAAATATATAAATGAAAGCGAAGTGTTGAAAGATCATAGGAATTTTTTAATAGAACCGAAAATATATGATGTCTCGGAATAGTATGCCAAGACATCGGGTGGGGTGATCAATATCAAAATAGGTTTTTGAAATATGGATATTATTATTTAAAACTATTCACGTTTATATTTTTGAATAGGTAGCAAGAAAAAGTACAACTTGTTGTAACAGTTTTACGGTAATTTACCTTCCATAAAATTATTGGTCACTGCTTGATTGATCTTTGTGGTGTACTAAGTTGAAAATAAGGATAAGAAATGTTGAATAATGATGGAATCATTACTGTTAAGCAGGGCCGGATTTACCTCTGTTGAGACTCCGGGGCACGTTTCATGTGAGGGCCTCTACTAAAGTAATAAAGAATTTCCGAAATTTAGCAAGCAAAAAAAAAACGAAAGGCGGCTTATTCTTTCTATTCAACTTCTCTTCTGAAAGATTTTGTGGAGGCCGCTATTGTGTGGAATCCTCGGGGCACATGGCCCAAATGTCCTTATGCCGGCTCCGCTGTTAAGCTGAATGCTCAATTAGGTGGGTAAGGCGTCGCACCATTCCGTTCACAGGAAAAATGCATCTGGATAAATGTAATATTTTTAAATGATATAGTTAGTTTAGATTAAAATAATGAAAATATTTCATTTTTAGGATTCTAAAAAGATAAATTTTGGAACACTTATAAATTCGTCATGTTTGTTCGTCTGTTTGTCTGTTTGTCCGCCTGTTACACGCCCATAATTCTTACATCTTTCATTTTCATAGGACGAAATGAAATGTATATATTATGTTATATGTGTGTACGCCTCAATTGATATTAAGCAAATACATTTTTTCTTTAATATCTTCAGATACTTCCCTGATTGGAAAACGGTAATAATTCTTTTTCACGTACCATATTGTGTTGGAGATCATTAGGAAAAGTGCTTAAAGTGAAGTTGAGCTCATTTTACTATTTTTCATTTTTAAGCTTCGATTACGAAATATTCAGCTTTCAAATGGTCGTTTTTCGTTTATATTTCGTCACCCATCTGTAATTTTTAAACTACTGATCAAAAAAAAAAAAAAAAAATCTGAAAAACTTATAGGTACCTACTAGCCACTTACTATAAACATTCAAATAAAATAATTTCGAGTAATTTCGATTGGTAACTTTAAAAGTGAAAGTGAAAAATGAATCAGAGATCCAAAAAATCTGAAAAAATTGTAATACTCATTTATAAAAACTGTCAATTAAAACTATCTCGAAGAAAATTGGTCCATAACTTTAGAAACCGTTAGGAGTCAAATTTTACATTTTTGTTTTACAAATTTTTCATGTTGTTATCAATCTCCTCAAATTGGCCAAGTCGGTATAATACTAGACTGGTGAGTTAGGGTACGTAAGTCGGAGTTCTAATCGCTACAATTATTTATTTATGTATTTGTTGAATTTTTTAGTCGAATTTTTACCGAAAATGTAAACTCTTACATTATGTCCCATGTCATTGGTTTAATATTCGTTTAGAAACTTTACAACATAATTCTCGGAGCTTTAGAAATGTCTGATTTATCAAATTCCGCTTTAGCTAGACATTTGATTGAGACACATACCTTAGAGAAACGGTGCATTTCTATAACATGAAGTAAATAAAGGACCCAGATTAACTATTTTAGAGGTAACAGAAATTTATAAACATAATTCTGACCTATTTTTGGACAATTATATTGATACCTATTTACAATTCTGCTTTATTTTATTTGTTGTTCAGGAAATGTTTTATTTCTGTGTCAGAAGTATCCAACTCATCCGAACTTGTTTTTGATTTTTCCCACTACATCTATCCCTACTGTTTTCCCAGCTCGCCACTACTGCCGTTTATAAATTACATTTAGTATAAATAAGGCATAAATTTCAATATAATTTCACTCGTCGCGTTGGATGATGATCACATTGATCGAAACATGTCATAAAAGTTTCCCAAATAAAAGTGGTATTTTATGCGAAGTAAAGTACACCCCCAACAGAAAGATTAAAACCACTTTAATATTTTTTTTAAATGGTTTTATCTATGCAATTAAAACGTTAATTTAAACAACATTGTGTATAGGATTTGATTACACATTTAGCTTCAAATTCATGCACTTGTTTAGATTATTTAGGCATTTCTTTGACGATGACGTCACATCAAAGAGTGAAAGTAAATATTCCCTATCTTTTTAAAAATTGAACTAAAATTTTTTTAATAAATAAAAATTGTTTTCTCTTAATTTTAATATTAAACAACACATTTTTAGCTCTCTAACGACCATGAAAAATTTCCATACGATGATTAGTTACGAAGTTATGAACAGTCAAAGTTTGGTGTGTGCTCTACTCTTTGAATTACTATAACTCGGTTAAAAATTGTCGTACAGCGATGAAAAAAACTAAATTAAAGGAAATAAATTAAAGTAAAAAAATGTTTTAAAAAAAGCTTTTATTTAAAAATGGGCTAAAAAAAATAAAATAACTTTTGAGTGAAGTTTGAAGCAATATGCAACATAATTTATAAAAGCTTGAGGATTTATCATTAATTATTTCTGTTTTGGATGTTTTGGATACAACATTTTTTTTTACTTTATTTTTTACTTTTTAGTCTGATGACAATTAATTTAAAAAAAATTAAAGAAGTAATTTTTTTATTTATATTTTAATCGGTTAATTTACCCTAATCAAACATAACTATGGAAAGAAAAAATTGCATTGTAAAATCAATGGACAATATTTGACAATTCGAAATGTAAAAAAGTTGCACAGGACTAAAAATCAAAATTTTTCGTTTGGGGCGATTTAGGGCAAAACTAATTATACAATATTGTATTTCATCAGGGTTAGACAGGTATGCAAAATTTGAAACTTCTAGCTCAATTAGAACCTGTCTAAATTTTGATTCCAAGATTTAATCTAAACCAACATACTAACATAGCAAGTTAAATAAAAGCTTTTAAAAAAGTGATCTTTTTGAATATAATATTAAAATTAATTGAAAAAAATTCTTCGAACTAATAGTGAGCTTTGAACGTAAAAATTCCATTTTAAATTCTTATATCAAGTCTTTCTTTGACCATAAATCAAAAACAGTAAAACATAAAAAAAAATTTAAGGAAAAATTCTGAAAGTAGAAATTCTAAGCTTTAATTCTGTTTTAAATCAACGCTCTCTCATTTTTTTTGCCGAACTTGCAGGGACTCAAATATAAAACACTATTTTTATAAAGACATATAAAATCGTCAGAAAGTTTAGGGCCAAAAAACATATGTAGTACTATTAGATATGGTCCTAAACTTTTTGACGATTTTACATGTTTTTATAAAAATAGTGTTTTATGTTTGAGTCCCTGCAAATTCGGCAAATTCAATTAATTTTAATATTATATTCAAAAAGGTCACTTTAATTTCGTTTTTTTTTTTCTTTTTTTTTTCGTGTGGAGTTGTGGGCAGATTCTTCGGAACCTCTGAAAGTACTAGCTCAAACCAATATTTAAAATTTCGTCACTTATTTAAGAGGCTTGTAGGTGTGACAGATATTCCGAGAAACATAAAATAACATGAAATTTTGGTGTGTAAAACTTGTAAGAGGGAGAATACACTGAAAAATTGAAAAGAAAGAAAGAATTAAAAGAAAAGTTGAAATTTAATAAATAAGCCATCTAGGTTTATTTTGGGGAGTTATGGCTATGTTAGACACATTAAAAAACCTGAAAATACCACTTTTTCCTCTCTCTACCTCTTTCAAATTGCTCTAGGAACCTGAATATTGCATATTATGTTATAAAAAACTGACCTGGATATTATATCCAATTGGTTTGAAATTTAGCCCCACTTCTACAATTTTTACAAAAGCAACCCCACTTACCAATTTTCCGTATTTCAGTTCATTCCATCAATTGAGAGCGTTAGAACTGTTGAAATATATAGATATGTCAGACATGGCTGAAATTCTCGAAAATTTATTTTATAGGGGTTGTAAAATGGATCTTAAATTCACTCCCATCCTGATCCGATGATCTTCGGTGTAGTGCAGTAGTTTATATTTTCGAGGAAAATTCGATTAAAAATAGGAAAACTATGAAAACTTGTTCGGTTGCCAGTTAAGAAATAATCTCATACAAAAATACATAGATACATATGTACGAGTATGTAGAGGTATGTGTTTATCTACCCACGTAAACTTGATATATAAACTTGTGCTGATCCATTCAGTCATCTACCAGTGTAATTTAGCATTTATTAATTGGAATCGACCGGTGGTGTTGACTGAAGGATGAATCACAACATATAATTGATTTAAAAGCTTCAATTCATATTTAGGTTATACGAACGAACCTTTACAGCTCCGTGCAATATAGGTATACATTATTCTATCGTCTATTCTATACATGTGTAGATATAGTTTTTGCTCTGTGATAGCAATCAGCAGTGCCCGTTCTACCCGTTTGCTATCAACCGATCGTTTTTTGTCAATTATTTTATTTACGAAGATCATTACAAATAATATTATAATAATATCAGAGCAAAAAAGGAAATGATATTTATATCGTATAAATATTGATATACATACATTTAAATTAAGTCTAATTATTAAATTGGAGACTAAATTAGTCTGTATGTAAATATAAATACAAGAGATAAATTAATTCTAGCAAATATTTAATGATTGTATACAAATGGTGAATTTATTTGAAATATGTGCACAATAAAAATTAAAATATTCTATGTAGGTATGATTCAATTTTTAGAAAGTGTATTATTATCTCCCCGCAGTAAAAAGTTGTAGTAATGCAGTTCTAATTTTGGCATATTTCAAAATTTTGAAAAACGTGGAGTCGTATACTATCGTTTACAAAAAGATACCGCTTTCTCTTTGTCTCTGTGGGTAAGTCAGGACCGGACCTAGCCTAAGGGCAGGGCCAAAAAATGGCGCCCTTGTAGAAAAAAAATATTTTTTTTTCCTATCAAAAACAAGTGACGAGCAAAAAAAAAAGTCACATACCAAAATTTGGCGCCGCCAAGATCTGCCGGCCGGGGCACGTGCCCCGGTTACTCCCCTAGTTTCGCCCCTCTGTCGGCGCCCCTAAAAAATTTGGTGCCCCAGGCAGTCGTCCGGCTTGCCCGCACCTTTATCCGGCGCTGATGTAAGTGTGTGTTTATGCGTAGATTTTTTCCGGACGTGTTACATTCGGCGCGTATAATTTAATATTTTTTTTTTTAATTCAGACCTTCAGTTCTTTGTTTATTAAAAAATGCCTAAGAAAAGTTAATTGAAGAAATTTAATGAATTGATTTTTGCTATAAAAGTATAAAATAAACATATTTTCGAGAATTTATTTTGTCGATACGGTTAACACAAACTTATTTATATAACCAGTACAGATTAGAATGATATTTGAGGTACACTTGTTACATTTCGATAAATAGTGAACAATGATACAACTGGCAATAGCCAAAAAAAAACACCACATTTGTCTCAAAAATGTTAAAAATTCTTAATATGATGTTAAATTGACATATACAGTATCATCTGTTAATTTATAAAAGTAGTACCTAGATATTAAAACCTTATAAAACGTTATTATTCATGTACTTTGGTCAGTTATTAATTACAAAACAATTCACTTACTGAAAACCTTATTAAAAAATATTATTCTGCTGATTGTGTGTAAAATTTAAGATTCGCACTTCAAATTAGCTGTCCAGTTTTAAGACGTTAGGTTTTAATTTAACAACTTTGAGCAAAAATAGGTAAACTAGTATTTTTGATGTAGTTTTCATATATGCTATTCAAATTTTAATATATCAAAGTATATTCACCCCATTTCAAAATTTACCTCTAATTTTACCTGAACAGCTCCTCTTCCAAGTTCGACCCTGAATTTATAAACATCATTAGAAAGCTGTCTAAAAATAAAACGTTGTGTCAATTTAAAGTTTTTCTCTATTTACCGTAGTTTTCAAGTAATGAAGCAAAATTGAAATTTTGTTTGTACTACACGCATAACAAGTTTCATCAAAGTTGCGAATTGGCGTTTCGGAACCTTTCTTTGTAAGAAGTTAAAATGTGTATTTTTGATTAAAAAATCGGCATTCTTTTTTATTTTAAAATAAATTATAATTACAAAAAAAAAAATAAATAATTAATAAAAAAACTTGACAGCGTTACCTCGTAATTTATGTGTAGAAGGAGTGTATAAAATTTAAAAAGGATCAGTCCAGTAGATTTTGAGTTAGAGTTCACCGACTTTAAAAATGTTAAATGTGAGAAATACACGTTTTATACGTTAAATTATATAGGTACATTAAATATAAACTAATGTTGGAGGGACGGAAACTTACAAATCTATATCTCCGTTAGTTTTGCTCCAACCGACTCCAAATTAAAGTTTTTTTTAAAGGCAATTCTCTCTTTTGACCGTGGAAATGGAAAGAGCGGTAAATTATGTATTCGGATATGACTTTGATCGTGATTTCAAGGTCAATGGTCAAAGTTAGTTCAAGGTCAAGAGCTGATTGTTACTGTAATTTTTAATTTAGATTTGTGCTGTAATTTTTTAATTTTGACGTGTGCAGTAGTTGTAGACAAAAATATGTAGACGTGCGCAGTAGGTGTAGCTAGAATGTAGACGTGCGCATTATATTTAGGTAGAATGTAGACATGTGCAGTAAGTGAGGTAGGTAGAAATGAGGTTGAAGGAAGATTGCAAAAAATGAAATATTTCAAAGTTACCTCACGAAATTGTAACCTTAAAACATTGAACTTTATAGATTATTAACTCACGCGTCTGATAAGTTTCAAGGTTAGAATTTTATGAGGTAATTTTGAAATATTTCATTTTTATTCTTCCTTCAACTTCGTTTCTACCAATTTCACTTACGGTGCATGTTTACATCCTAACTAAACCTACTGCGCACGTCGAAATTAAAAAATTACAGCACAAATCTAAATGAAAAATTATAGTAAAAGTCAGCTCTTGACCTTGAACTGACCTTGATTCGTTAATTCGTTTACACGCGCTTGCAATCACCTTTACACAGTTGTCGAATTTTGTATTAATTGTTGGCGTGAGTGTTTTTATTTTACTCGCTTTTAACGTTTTTAATGTTTTAACAATAGATACTTTGTTTTTATTACTAAATGTCAATAATAAATAAATTCGTCGTTTTTAATAATAAATACTAGCAATAAGGAAATCAGTTTCTAACAATTGAATTGAAAATAACTTTTGGTAGGTTTACTTTGTACTCCGCAACAAGCGTCCTGTATAACCATAATAAACCATTACACAGTGCTGGCAAGCATATAGAGAAATTGCTTTTAGAGTTTTAAAAAAATCCATAACATTAATTGCTAAATGACCAGCATATTATACTAATTTAAATCAAATAAACAAATTTTAAAATAAATTTGTGAAATTTGAAACTACATACGGGTGTGGAAAACTGTTATTAAATATGGAAACTGACATTACACATGGAACAAGTGCCGAAAATCAAAAGTTTGTTCCCTATTTTCAGTCTGATAGCAACAGTGCAGAAAGCGGTGAAGAAAGTGTTCAACCAAATAGAAAGCGATGTAGCGGTAAAAACTGTTTGTATGTAAAAAAAAAAACGCCGTGAGCAGCGGGGCCCCATCACGGTAGTCGAATTTTCCCCTTTATCTTCGGTATTGAATGTCTACAAGCGAAATGTGATTGAAAGTCTACAACCGAATTGTCATTTTGTTGGTTTCAAAACTGGTGATGAGTGTTCGGCTGATCGAGGCTTTAAAAAAAGGTTTTAAGTATTTAAGGGCTGTATTTCAGTAAATTTCAATTTTTTGCCGAAAACAGGTAGCAGAAAAAAAGCCAACACAATTCGTACGAGGACATTCCTGCCCATGTTTATCCGCTAATTGCCTTTATGTTTTAGTTTTAAAAATTAAATAAAAAAGGACCTTAAATAGTAAACTGGAAGGCCTTTATAAAGATATTTTTTCTTTCCAAAAAAATCCAAAATTTCTATTTTATAAATACTAAAAATCCAAAATTCCTAATTTATAAATAAACAGTGATTTTAATAACATTTTTAAATTACTTAATATGTATGTATTTCATTTGTCATAAAAGTAAGTTCACTTTTTTTTAAATTTTTTAAAATTACTATTCGCCTACTTGTATTTAGAATAAACATAATGCTTTTAAAACACATTTAACAATAGCATTCAATTCCGATGTAAAAATGGGAGAAGTGGGGGGAAAAGTGATGCGGACTCCCTACAAGGTACTAGCTGGATACTAACTGAATACACGTACAAAATTTCAGCCCTCTAGGTTTCTTTATGGAGTCTCTAGACGTGTTAGAAAACAAGCAAAAAAATTAAGGAAATATTGGCGTAAAAATCGTGGGGGTAAGGGTTAAAAGTTGAAACCTCCAAAAAACAGTGTCTGGCTATTAGCTTAACCTGTACACCAAATTTCAGCCCTCTAGGTTTATTTGGGGAGATTTTGACCCGAACGAAACTGTTAAAAAACAAGAAAAATCATGTTCTCTTGGGTATAAAAATGGTAGGGGTAGGGGTTAAAAGTCGAGACCCCCAAAAGGCACCCCCTTGATACTAACTCAATCCGAATACAAAATTTCAGCCCTCTAGGTTTATTCGGGTGACCTGTGCGAGTGGTACAAACTTCGAAAACGTCGAAAATGCATGAAATTGTAGCTTAAAAATGAGGTGGGTGGAGGTAAAATATTAAAACCTCCAAAAAGCACAACCTAGGTACGAACTTTATCAACACACCAAATTTCAACCCTATACGTTAATTCTGGGGGCTGGGGGCCTGTTAGATCCAGCGAAAATCGTTTTTCCCCCCTCTACTCCCACCATATCATCCTAGGAAGCTGAATTTTGGATATGTTGTAGATAATTGACCGAAACATTATTTAAAACCGGTTTGGAAAAGTTTTATTGCTTTTCCGCCCCCCACCACCCCCTTAAAGGTCGGGTCAGAAAAAAAATTTGCCTAAAATTTGACCCCACATTGATAGTATGAGGTGCCTCGAAAATGAGCCCCATTTACCAAATTTCATCTCTTAACTTCCATAGGGGGGCCCTACACAAATTAAAAGGTGGCGGGAAAATATATATATATATATATATATATATATATATATATATATATATATATATATATATCAGACATTTTTTTTTCTACATATTCGTGTTCTACGGGTCCGAAAACGGATAGCGCCCCTACTCTTGCCTCTCGCAGCTCTTATCGTATAGACTGTATAAGTCTAATTTTTCGGAGAAAATTCGACTAAAAATATATATGAGAGTTGTGAGGGCGCAAAAAAAGCTTTGAAAAAAATCTATTTATGACACGCACGGCACGGAAGAAGGGAAAAAATATACTATCGATGCAACAAAGTAAAACGTCGTGCACCACATTGCTCAGCAGCTGTATATTTGTTTGTTTTCCTTGACTCCTTTTCGAATACAGTATTATTATATCGCGCCAACACAAATCATGACCATGATTTGAAAAATTCCATTTCTGATTACGGTTTAAACCAGGAGTTAAGGAAAGAAATCGAAAAATGATTTGAATTGAATTTAAAACCTAAAGCTGTAAAATGACGAATTTATCAAAATTAGAAGGTATCAAATTACCAAAAGTGAATGTTTTCACGGAAGTTTTAGGTAATGAAACTGTGGTGAGAATGTGTTGGGTTCATGCAAAAAGAAAAATGCAGGCTCAAGTAGAAAAAATAAAAAATAAACAGATCCCAAAAAGTTACTGTCCGATATCGATGATTTGCATTCTATAACGAATCCTGAAACCTTCACTGCAGCTTCAGAAGCATTTTTGTTAAAATTCAAAGATCAAGGAGAGTTTATTGAATATTTTAAGGAGGCCACCAGTCCAGAGATCGAAAAAAGCAGGTTTTTTCACGATTTTTTTTAGATAAATTGGACAATAAAAACAAATAACAAATGATATCGGTTCTTTTACTAACTATTCAAGATTAGAAAAATATTTTTTTTTACTTTGACGTATACTGAGCAATATATATATATATATATATATATATATATATATATATATATATATATATATATATATATATATATATATATACAGTGAAACCTGCCAAATTGGACACCTCTGTATACTGGACATCTGCTCAAGTTGGACACTTTTCAATTGGCCTGGCGAAATTGCATTGTTTTAAATGCATATTAATACTTATAAGTTGGACACCTCTATATGTTGGAAACCTGTCTAATTTGGACAGTTTTTTAAAATGATTTTTGATATTTTGACCTGTTTACGTTGAACATTCATGTATTTTACACGTGACCGAAACACGTGTTAGTTATGTTATGACAGTTATAATAATTGAATTTTTACACGTGACCGAAACACGTGTTAGTTATGTCCTAAAAATATAAACGCTCGGCAGTCACAATGGTTATTAGTCAATAATCAGCAGTGATTTCATGTGTACAGATCTCTTGAATATTTATTAGTTACAAATTTAGCACCATGAGTTCGAAGCGAAAATGTTTAGTAGAATTGACCATTGAAAAGAAAAAAAATGTTATAGACTTAGTAGAGAATGGTGTTAGTTTAAGAAAGGCAGCCGACCAATTTGGAATTTCCAAATCAACTGTTGGAAATATAATTTGAAGTGTAAAGACGAAATTTTGAAAGCTTACGAAAAGAATTGCAGCGCCGAACGAAAACGAAAAATTCGTAAAACTGGTAATGAAGCAATAAATCAAAAAGTTTATGACTTTTTTGTTAAGTGCTGTTCATCGAATCTTCCTGTATCCGGTCCTCTACTGCAAGAAAAAGCAAAAGCGATAGCCTTAAAATTAGACATTAATTTTCAAGCAAGTAATGGATGGTTAGAAAGTTTTCTAAATCGACATAATATTAAATTTAAAACTTTGTGTGGAGAGTCAGCATCAGCAGACTTAGAAGAGGCGGAAGAGTGGAAAAGAGAACTGGAAAATCTGTTGCAAGATTATGCGCCAGAAGATCGGTTTAATGCAGACGAAACTGGTCTTTTTTGGCGTTTATTAGACAAAAAAAGTTATGTTGCACAAGGTGATCCATGCAAAGGTGGTAAATTGTCTAAAGAACGGTTAACTGTTCTATTATGTACGAGTTCGGTCGGAGAAAAGTTAACGCCGTTAGTAATTGGGAAATCAGCACGTCTTCGAGCTTTTAAACAAATGAGATGTAAGGAGCTTCCCGTTATTTGGCGACACAATAAAAGGGCATGGATGACGACTGATATTTTTGAAAGTTGGTTGTCAGATATTGACAGGCAAATGCGTAAGGCTGCTAGAAAAATTGTGATCATACTAGATAATGCTACAAGTCATAAGATTATGAAATCGTTCGAGAATGTTAAACTTGTTTATTTACCGCCAAATCTAACATCGGAAATTCAGCCACTAGATCAAGGCGTGATTCGAACAATGAAAGCTTATTACCGCAAAAGTTTGCTTATGTGTTTAGTTGCTAAATCTGAAATTTCTAACAACCACAAGGAATTTATCAACTCAGTCACGGTTTTGGATGCAATTCGATGGATCAGCGAAGCATGGCAAGCTGTATCTACGGAAACAATTGTTAAGTGTTTTAGACGAGCTGGTTTTAGTATTCCAAAAGCAAATGAAGGGGATCATAATGAAGACCCTGATTCAGAACTTCGCGATGCAATTAAATTATTACCTCCAGAGTTTCAAAATCAGTTACAGACTGCTGAAGAAATGATCACCACCGATGCCTACTTGGAGGTACACGATCATGTCTTCAATACACATCTAGGCGTTCTTCAACATGTTTTACAACTAGACGAGGAACAAGAAATCGAAGAATCTAGTGACGAGTGCGAGAAAGTAGCGGAGAAACCAACAACCCCTGAAGAAGCTTTGAACGGTATAAATACCGCCATTAAGTATTTAACTGAAAACCCATGCGAACTGTTAGAAGATTTATTCAAAATTCAAAGCAAATTAGAAAGCAAAATTTTCCTAAAAATTGTATCCAAACAAACTAAGATAAGTGATTTTTTTACGAAAGATAATGTTTCAATATCTATAATATGTATGTATTACGATTGTTATTCGATAGTTTATTTCAATAAATATTGATACGTAGATGTGTGTATATGTATTACTTTAAAAATAATTAATTTTGCATTATATTCTAAATTAGTGTTAACCTTAAAATTACTAAGCGTAGATGATTTTGGTATTTTGCATATGTTGGACACCTGTTTATGTTGGACAGTTTTTGATTGCACCGCGGGTGTCCAACTTAAACAGGTTCTACTGTATATATATATATATATATATATATATATATATATATATATATATATATATATATATATATATATATATAGTAAGTATCTAAAAAAAAGGTGCTTCCACTTGTAACAGGATTTTGAAGCTCAAGAGCATCTGAGCCATAAAATGGCTATATTTTATCCAAAAAATCTGGTTGCGGTTTAGACAATCGCGAAATGTGTTGTAAATGTTCTGTCCTAATTTGAGCTAATTGGGATGAATAGATTTGGAGTAATCTTGAGACAGGTGTCAAAAAGACTCATTTCGAGAAAGAGTCATTTAAAGTTTTAGTTTTAGTGTTTTTACTTAATAAAACTGAAATTTTTATTTATATTTACAGCTAATCAGCCATTCCTGGACCATACAGTAACACTGAAGGAAAATATATATGATAATCAAAACAAACGTTATACAGCGTCAATAATACTTCCTACATTTCCTACGAAATCCTACATTTTACGCTACCAGCTTTAGAGGTTCATATCTCCAAAAGGAAATGAGATATTAAAAAAATTCTTTGGCACAGTGATTCCTCAAATTCCTCTTTGGCACAGTGTAGCTATAAGAAAATGTAAAAAAAGAAAATCTATTTTTGGAAATTTCTGGACTTGTGAGCCTCCTTAAAGAACAGTGGTTGATACAAAATCCAAATTGGTACTTAGGTGCAAGTCCTATGTCACCATGTACGAATAATGCTTTAGAATCTTTTAATAAAATTATCAAAGACACCAACACTTTACGAGACCGATTTCCATTGTCCCGGTTTCTAGTTGTGACTCAAGAAATGGTAAATGGATGGTCGAACCAGACTATTACAGATAACTATATTTTCGCAAAATCTTCGACTATCAGTTTGAAAGATTGGACAAAATCGTATAACTGGGCAAATGTATCGCGAAAGGGAGAAAATTTTATATATTATCAGGTTCCAGCTAGAAAAACAATTGAATTCGCGTCTTACGACCCAAAATGGGAAAATTTTGATGAATTAAAAACACAGTATTTTAGTGGCTGGGAAGTTGCACTCCCTCTCAGTAGTACAAAATGGAAGGGTGGCAAATATAATTACCCAGAATTTTTTAAATTCTATATATGTAAACATATTATCGGGCTAGCTATTCGTTTAAAATTTATAGTACCACCTCCTGAGGTGAAAAATATACCGATCGGAGAAGAGACTAAAAGAGGACAGCCTTCGAAAGCTAAACGAGCCCTTGTTACACAATAATTAGATAATATTATGAATATAATTCAAATCGAGTTTTGAATATAACTTACACCGGACTTTTATTATTATTTTCTTTTTCTATTTTAGAAATTTAATAATTTTTCATAATAATTTTCCCTTTTATGGTTGTATTATTTTTACGTTATTTAGTAAATAAAATTTTATTGATTTTGTAAGAAACTATTTTATTTCATATCTTTTCATATTTCAGGTTTTAAAAACTTTAAAAAGACTCTTAGGTACATTTTAGATGCTTTAAATAACTAAATTGCAGCTCAAAAAAAATATTAAATGCTAAACCATATTTGCTGCTCCTTATTTATTTTTTTATTTTTTTTGGCTGAACCATATTATTTATTCTCAACTGATTTACGAGCTGACCATGTATACATTTAAAGCTGACCGTATTTATTTATTCTGCTACTCAAGTTTTGCTGCTCAATTAGCCTTTTTTGCTGACCAAATCTTATTTATTTTGCTGCTCAGTTACACCTAAGCCCAAAAGAAATACATGAAACAAAAACTTGCTTCGATTTAAACTCAGTTTTCCAACGGCAGTTGTTTGTTATTATCCGAAACAAATCCGAAACTTTTATTTTCGGATACGGTTTCAATTTCGGATATTTAATTAGTTCGGATATCCGGTAGTTTTGGTTTCGATTACGGATATCCATAACATCCCTAGTAAGTAGTAACACTGACTTGTACAGTAGACTTTCGTTATGAGTCTGCCGATTTATATTTCATTGTAAACATTCCCCCTCCATGACTGAAAAAAATTCATTTCAATCTCTCGTTATGAGACCGGAACATTGGCGTTGATGTTTAATGAAAACGATGCTATTCAGTTATATTTTGTTTATACAAATTGATAATTAGTACAATTTGCCAGATAAAGTTTGTAACATCACTTGCGCCACAAACGAACAAAACTTGTTTTGTCCAACTACATTTCTATTAGCCCGGACTGTATAGTGCAAGTCATAAATTATCCTGTCAAAATTACCAAAAAAAACGAATCACTATTCGTTAGAAGCGGCACATAATTTATCTATTTTTTATAAATACATTTATAATTTTTTTCTAAATGCGCTCTATAGTTTTTGTGACAGGAGTTGAAGAGGTACTCTATTATATTTTGTTTTAAAAACAATAAAATTTCGTTTAAACAATATAGGGTCAATCCATATCAAGTGATCCAAAGAAAATTACCTTACTATTTCATATTAACCTAAGATTTTGTCCTCCGGTTATACTAGGTGAAAGAAGAAAGAAACCAAAAGATTTTGTTTTTATCTCATGTACTTTTTTATTAAACAATTTTTTAAATTGTGAAAAATGTGAAATTTAGACACACATTGTTTTACGTTTCTAGCTATATCTCGGCTTAGGATAAAGATATATTTTGGAGCAAAATACCATTTTTTTCAGAAATTCACAAGCTTTAAAATGATATGTAACAAGCTAATTTCAAAAAAATTATAACTCTTAATTTTTTAACTCAAATTTTGAAAAGGTTATTCCAGAAAAATAATATCTCAAATCTTTTTAAAAAATTTTTAGGTAATTATTTAAGTATTTGTCTACAAACAAACAAAATTTTAAGTTGGGATCTTATTGGAATCATATTTAAAAAAAATGTTTCTCCCAAAAACACTCCTAAAAGTTATTATAATTTCTACTATCCTTTTTCAATACATTAGATAGTAGATCTCGTGAGAGATAACTGTATTACGAGTTTGTTTAAAACATAAATTTATGTGGATGAATCCTTTCCAGTTGTCGTTCTTTTCACTATAACTATGGTTCTTTTTTTGAAGCAAGTATTTACGTTGTATACCACTGAAAATTATGACGATCATGACAACAATCCAATATCAGCAATTTAAAAGACTAGTGTGATAACAACGCTTTAATGTAGTGGTATCTTTTTATACCCCTGACTCAAAGTTTGTATTCCTTTAAGAAATATGTCTTGTCATTTATTAGATAAAGCAAAATATATTATAGAAATTCAAATAACTGCTGCTATTTTTTTCTGTAATGATAATTTAATTTTTTAAACGACTTTTTGAGTTGTCTTTCTATACATTTCTATGATTGAACACCGAATTGCTGGATCAGATTGAATATAAAGACTGGAGTTACACAACCCACTTTTACAAACTAGCAACATTTTCAATAACATACTGGGGTTACACAACCCGCTTTTAGAAACACTGAATAATTAACTGAACTGCACTGCTTAAGGACTGGCATGAGATCGATTCATATTTAAAGTTCTGCTTGCAAGATCCTACTTGTCTGTTTCTTGCCACAGCCTGACTGTCTCAGGGCAAATAAAATAACTGGATCTTTATCAGAACTTATTGAAACTCACAGAGTTTCTTCAGTGGCGTAGCTAGGCGTGGGCGATGTGGGCCCACGCCCACGGCCTCGCACTTAAAGGGACCTCGCGAGTGACTGTTTTTCTTTTTTTTCCTTTGATTGTCCCCTAATTTTTAAGACAGAAATTTTAAAAACAAAATTAAAGGGGGCCTCGCAAAAATTATCTTGCCCACTCCCCATTTTCGTCTTGCGACGCCACTGAGTATCTTCCATAACATACATAAAATTACCATTTACACATATAAACCCTATATCTCTTAATAAACTGAGTTATAATCCATCAGAAACTAACTTCAAGATCCTTTAAATACGTTTTTTAACGTCTCTTCATAGATATATTTAAAAATATATATGATCCCATGAAGGTCCCAACTTGATTTTTTTAAATTTTGTTTATAAAAGTTAAAAGAATAACCAGGATTTTTTTCGAAACTTTTGAGAATATTATTTCTTTGGAATCTTCTTTGCAATTTTGAGTTTTTATATAAAAAAATTTAGTTGCTTTAAACACACACTTGTAATATACCAAATTAAAGCTTAAGCAATTCTGAAGAGAATGGTGTTATTTTTATATTTCTATCACAACCCTAAACGGAGTTACAGTAAAAAACATATTATGTTACACTGCAAAATTTGCGAATTTTCCAAATTTCAAAATTATTTAAAAAGGCAACCATAAGTGATAAAAATCTGAAATTTGAAATTTGTACTAAGTTAGAGTAGCTCTTCAAGAAAATTAAAAGAAAAAAAATATTGAGTGAGGTCAGGTAAAAAATTTATTGAAATTTGGATCACTTGATATGGATTGACTCTATAGTGAAGAAAAAATTTTTTTCCAAATACTGGAATTGAAAAAACATATCTGAGAAGAGCGTAGTCTTGTAAATTTTTAGGAGGAGATATTTCTTGTACAATCCAGAATATTCTTTCAATAATCAGAAAAGATCCTTATCCAATCCTTATCCAAAAAATCCTTAGTTTAATGGATTGACCAACGAAAAAGTAACCAAGTACCGATTTTGAGAAAAAGTTCTAGAATATTCCTTTTGGAAATTAAAAAAATATCGAATATCTGATTATACCACCAAATTTTTCATCGAAAAGCGATCAATTAATGGAATTCGGCAAAAGTTCGAGAAAATTCTATTCGGAAAATAGAAAATATATCCAAAAACCGACTTCACAACTGTATTGGACATCAAGAAAGTGTCCAAATCACAAACCAATGAACACTATTATATTATACTACTAGACAAAGCGTAAAGCCAGTTTCTAGACATTTTTCTTGAAGCAGGTAACAAGGGTGAGACAGGTGAAATTTAATGAAATAATATGTCAGTTTTTGAGCAAATGCGACTATAAAATTATTGCAGGACATAATTTGTATACGCACGTATTTTGCAGTTTCTTCTCAAAAAAGTAAAATTTTATTATCAATATTATATTTTGACAATAATTATTTGAAAGCGTAACTACGGATACAAATCAATTACTATATAACAGAATGCTATTAAGGTCGGAACTTGGTAGTATGTGACTGCTTCAATTACACATTTATATTATATGTCTATATAATATAATATATAATATGTTCACTGGTCTGTGGTCCAAATAGCAGAATTCATCAAAGGTTCTAGAATATTCTGTTTGGAAATCAGAAAAATTATTGAAAATTTGGCATCAACATCAATTAGACTGTTCATCAGAAAAGTGACCGAAAAATACAATTCGGTAAAAGTTCTAGAATATTCTATCTGAAAATCAGATAAGATACCCAATACTTGATTTCACCATCGAATTAGTTATTGAAAAAGGATCCATGTAGCGAAATTTAACGAAAGTTCGAGAATATTCTATGTGGAAATCAGCAAAAATATCGAAAAATCTACTTCGCCATTTGTTTATTCGTCGAAAAACAAGTCGAATGCAGGTAGAAAAATTTGACAAAAATTTCTATTTGTAAATAATAAAGCTGTCGAAAAACCAATATCACTATTAGAAGAATTCTTGAAATTGAAGCTAAATGAAGATATTTTACAAAAGTTTTAGAATGTTCTGTTCGAGAACTAGCAAAGATAATGAATTATTTATCATAAACTGGTTATAATTGATTAATTTGGGCTTCAATTAGTCCCACTGATTTGGTCAACTATAGTACATCGTCATCGTAAATTTTTAATCGTAAGCATCTCCTAAACGATGCGTCGTAGCTCAAAAATAACGAAATATATTGGGACGAATATACGTACTCCCAATATATTGGGACTGTCAAAACCTACTTTTCGTTATCGAAAATTATCGGTATCGAAAATAACGGTATTTTTAAAATTTTAGTATGTAATTTTCGACATATTCGCTATCAATTTATATTATAGAATTCTGTAAAATTGTTAATAGCTTTTATTTCCAGTATTTCTCCTTTTCTAATGACCGATTCAACTTACGCGATTTTTATCCGCGTAAATTGAATCCCCTTGGAACGGATATTCGCGTAAATTGAGGGACTGGTGTAGAATGTTCGAGAACTTTTATTAAATATCGTTATTTAGCACAAGCACAAAAAAAGTATGCAACTTGTGCAGTGTTGTCGATAACCCACTCGAGCAAATGAGCGCACTCACTTCGATCGTGCGCTTAACTTCGCTCTTGTGGGTAATCGACAACTTCCCAACATACTATTAAAATACGCACTTATTACATAAATCCCAATTCATTGTTTTAACTTTGTAATGAATAATTTTCAATATTGTGTAATAAAAAGGTAGTATATTTTTGAAAATTAATTAATTTATATTCAAAAACATATTAATTCCTAACCAGATGACTATTTATTTGTGGTTTATTTTATAATTAACTTTCCCATTTGTTTTCAATTTTTCATTTAAATAAAAGTAAATTAGTAAAAAATATTTAGTATTTTAGTCGTTACCACAAATTTATCGAGATGTAAATTGTAATTGTCCTAAAAATATGAAACTATTAAATAATATTTCTATGAGTTTTGCGTTCTCATTATAACATTGATCTAGTGATTGAGTAGATTAACCCTTTGCACTCGAACGATTTTTTAGTATGGGTACTCAGCTACTCGACAGTAGTTTTGAAACGCTGCAAACACTATTGTATTAGGAGAACATAATATCATATTACAATATATCTATTAGTTAATTAGTAGTATGTATCACAATGTATTGTAGCAAGACGTCGCGTCGTTGTGTTGTATCATGTTTTCTAATATAATAATTTTCAAATAAATGAAGAAGGCTGAGAATCGGAGCGAAGTGTAATCAAAAACGTGTTCACTATCATCGATATAGGGTCTGATATCGTTCCGATAAAATATTATCTCAATGGTATTGGTATTGGAGCGGTATTGAAGCGAGAGCGAACCGTGACTGATATCACGGTAAGAATATTTTATCGAACCGGGAGCGGAGCGATATCGTACTGAGAGCGGAGCGTTAATGTAAAACGGGCCTTAGGTCCCCTAGCGTGTTACAAAAAAAATAATACGTACCTTTTTTGTGGCGCCGCTGCGGCGCCTAACGAGTGGAATTAATATTTATTGTGTCGCCGTGGCGGCGCCCATCGAGTGCAAAGTGTTAAAACTTCCACCACGCTGATATCATTTTTTTAGTAACTTTTAGTTCTAAGATTCTGAAAATGAATGAATTCGTTTCTAATATTAATTCAAGGATAAAATAATGGTTCGTTACTTAGCGAAAACCGTAAGGGTTATTTTTGTGACCCCGGGTGTTTAAAAAATAATGATTAAAAAATAATAAAATTCATGGAAAATACAACTCTATTAAAAATGAATGGTAGACGTCTATAAAAACCCATTTTTGAGAAAAAAGAGTGGTGGGGGATCTAGATTTGGCAAAAATCTATGGGAATTCCTCAGGAAAGTATCTTGGATCCATTTTTATTTATATTATATATGCAAATAATTTAGCAAAAGAGTGGCAAAAGAGGGCAAAAGAGAATAATTCCGCCTCTGCACAAAATGAGTGACTCTTTTTTCGTCAGCTGTTAAATGCCGCCCCTTTTTTACAAGATGACCGCCCTTTAAATTTTCCGCCCCGGGCAAATCTCTTTTTTTTTTAATCACCACTTGTAAAATTGCCACCCTTTTTACAAAAATTTAGAAAATTACCGCCCTTAAAATTTACCATCCCGGGTTGCCCGCCCTTGCAGCGGGCCCTGGCATGTGCCCTTAACAAAACAGTTCAATAACTGCGATAAGAATTCAAGAATAACTAGTATTTAACTTTTCAGTTTACTTTTTTGTGACGGAAGTCATGTTTTTTGATTTATGATATTTTGTGAAACTTTTCCATACTGATAAAAACACTGGTAATGAGCCTTAATCGTACACGTTTACGTTTTTTAAGGGCGAGAGGAAGGTGTCACCATATTTTAGCCATATTTTATGGCTAAACAAGCTCACTAAGGCGGCTGCAACACCGAATGCCACTAGAGCCCCTTGTATTTAAATCCTTAAATTGGCCTTACTTGGGCCAATTTTGTGAAAAATGTTTAGGCATATATTTACTAATTCAAAGGAGTAGATTTCAAAAATCTATGTCTCATTTTGGTCCAAGGTCGCGTTTTGTGTGTTTTTATAGGTCATTTAGAAATTTTTGCAAATATCTTCTTCTAAACACCGTGTTTTAGAAAGCTGCATACTGTCTTATGGAACTCTTAGAACCCTAAATGCATATGGATAATACTTATGGATAATATGCATAATACTTATGCACTTGGGGGGGAGGAAAGCGGAAAATCGGGAATAGTCTAAAATTGAACATTTCGGTACAACTCGAAAACGCAAAACATGTGCAAGGGCGAACCCTACCATGGCACCCTCGACCCAGGCTGGACCTTAGGCAGATTCACCAATCTTATCCGGATAGGTAATTTCTTCATCAATGTTAATAACAGTCCAAATTACATTAACTTATAATGGTATGACAGTAATAAAACTCAAATTATGTTATCATCCACATTTATAAAAAGTGTCCGTAGGTCATCTTGATTCACTGTTTAAAAAATTTACTGACTTTAGTTTAAAATATATGTTATAGTCAAACACCGATGAGCCGACGTTCCTAGGTTTGCCTAGTCAAACCTCATGTTTGTCATAACGTCTTAGCCAAAGTCCAAACGGATGGCGCTTTTCTATCTTTGACTAACGAATTTTTAGTTAATCCTAGGAGAGACTATTTTTATAGTTATTTTAGATAGATATAGATTACGTTATGTAGGTTCCGCTAGGGTCCATAGGACCCAAAAGTGGTAAAAATAAACTAACCAACCGACTTTGAAAATTTTTTCACTATTTGAGAACTAAACTATTTTAGATAGATATAAATTATGTTAGGTAAGATCCGCCAGGGTCCATGGGTTTCAAAAGTGTCAAAAATCATATAAGTGACCGATTTTGAAAATTTTTTTACTGTTACAGAGGTAAATAATTTTAGATGGATACAGCTTATATGTTGTATGAGGTCGGCCAGGGTCCCGGGATCTAAAAAGCGCGAAATAAAGTAACCGACCGATTCTGAAAATTTTTTCATTCTTAGAGAACTAAACTGTTTTAGATAGATATAGATTACGTTATATAAAGTCTGCTAGGGTCCATGGGACCCAAAAGTGTCAAAAATAAAATAACCGACCGATTTTGAAAATTTTTTCACTGTTAGAGAGCTTAATTATTTTAGATAGATATAGATCACGTTATGAAAGATCCGTCAGGGTTTATGGGACCCAAATGCGTTAAAAATGAAATAAGTGACCGATTTTGAAAATTTTTTCACTGCTACAGAGATAAACTATTTTAGATGGATATAGCTCATATGTTGTATGAGGTCGGCCAGGGTTTTGGGATCTTAAAAGCGCGAAATAAACTAACCGACCGATTCTGAAAATTTTTTCACTGTTAGAGAGAGAGCTAAAATGTTTTAGATAGATATAGATTACGTTATGTAAGGTCTGCTAGGGTCCATGGGACCAAAAATTACCAAAAATAAAATAACTGACAGATTTTGAAAAATTTTTCACTATTACAGAAGTAAACTATTTTAGATAGGTACAGGTTGGGTTATCTGAGGTCCACAATTGTCCTGCGGATGCAAATGCGGCGTAGAATGCTACACAACGGGTTTTGGGTCGAGCTAATTTTTTAATGAAGTCCAGCGGGATCTTGCAGATCCGGAAATGCCATAAATAAGGTATCGAACTGATTTTGAAAATTTTCTCACTGCTAGAGAACTAAATTATTTTATATGGATACAACTATGCTGCACAAAGTCCGTTCGGGTTCTTGGGTCCCAAAGAAACCAAGACTAATTACCCAGCCGATTTTAAAAATTCTTTTACTCTTATAATTCTAAACTATTTTAAATGGGTACAGGTTTTAGATGAGATCCGCCAGTGCCCAGTATTTGGAAATTCGTTATGTTATGCAGATGCTGCGACAGGGATATTTGTTAATCCAATAAGTAATTATTTTTTGCCATCAGAAACATATTTTTTAGCTACAGTAACTATAAAAACCTGTTTTAACCGTATCTACTTAATTTTTAAAAAAAAATTAGTAGTTTTTCGCTTATCATAATTAAAAATTTCTTACGGTGTATTTTGCATAGCAACAATTTTTTTTTAAAAGTGTTATCATGAAAATATATAGGTAAGGGTAACTCCGCTATTTTCTTTTATCACAATCAGACAAAAAAGACTGCTGTATTGCATTAAACATGTACTGTCAATTATATAATTAAAAAAATTTAATTTTAAAAATTATGATTTTTACAACCAAAAAATGTATGAGTATTATGTAAACCTACATTATTTCATAAAGCATCATTATAGAGAAACATAATTTTTTTTTCTTGAAAATTTTAAGAAACAACCTCCTAATTGTCTAACATGTCATATCAACCAATCTAAGATTATATGCAAGAAACGGCGCACACTAGTTGGCTCCCGCGGTCAGAAAACCCTGAAGGGTCGTATACTAGTTCGCTCCCGTCTAGACCGTATAGGTACTAGTTCCCTGCCGTAACTATATGCTAATGTGATTAAGGTTCATTCTAAGAACCAAAAGAAAGAGAAACAGCAAAATAAGAATGTTTTGATTTGTGTTTTATAACTTAATATTAAATAGATTATAAATTTGGTTTAAATTTATATTACATAAATTTTACCAACAAGGAAAGGTTCCCAGGCGTCCGCCTCCGATTTCAATGCCGCCGAAATATGTTATTTTACGTCGAAATCTAAGAAACACGTATTTTGTTTTATCGGCGCAAAAACGGTTTGAAGGCGTGCAATCGCCCTTCAAAAATTGGGGTAAAAATTTAATTTTTCAAATATCTCGAAAACAGTAAGAGATAGAGCAAAAGTTTAAATTGGCGATATTGCTTTTTTTAAATAGCTATCTATTGGTATGCAATTTGCTCAATTTACATCAAAAAGGGTGGTTGGGGGCTAAAATTTGGGGGTTAATGTTGCAAGAAGGAGGTGAAAATTAAAAAATATAAAAATTTTGTTTACAGATTTGAAATCTACGTCAAAAAATCTAATTGACCCATTTTTGTTCAATGTCCTAATTTTAAGTCTAGGGGTAGTTAACTAGGCGGCGACTGTGTCGAATAGTCGTACTACTTGAGTAGTTCAGGAAGTTCTTCTTTATAGAAAATAGCTTAAGATAATTAGAATAATGTAGAAATGAAATTTTCGATTTCAAAATTCAGTTTGAGCAACACTGGAGAGGGGGCGAGTCACCCTTTTAAATTACATACTAGCTTACTAACACTCTTTTGTACTATTAACTCACTGACAGTGGGTAATAATGTCACAATAAGTGGTTCTGAAGTTGGACTATCGTATGTAAGGTTTTTGTAAGGTTTGTTTTTTTAATGGATGTTATAGTTTTCGTTATCGAAAATTATCGATACCGAAAATAACGATATTGTCAAAATGAATGGAAACATAATAAAAATCTTACATACGATAGTCCAACTTCAGAACCACTTATTGTGACATTATTAACCCATTGTTAGTGTGTTAATATTAAAAATGAGTGTATGTAAACTAGTATGTAATTTAAGAGGGTGACTCACCCCCTCGCCAATTTTGCTCAAAATGAATTTTGAAATCAAAAATTTAATTTCTACGTTATTCTAATTGTCTTAAACTATTTTCCATGAAGAAGAACTTCTTGAACTACCGAAGTAGTACGACTATTCGACACAGTCACCCCCTAGTTAACTACCCTTAGACTTAATATTAGGATATTGAGCAAAAACAGGGCAATTAGATGTTTTGACGTAGATTTCAAATCTGTAAACAAAATTTTTATATTTTTTAATTTCCACCCCCTTCTTGCAAAATTAACCCCCAAATTTTAACCCCCAACCACCGTTGTTGATGTAAATTGAACAAATTGCACATCAATAGATAGCTCTTTATAAGAGAGTAATTTCGCCAATTTAAACTTTTACTCTATCTCTTACTGTTTTCGAGATATTTGAAAAATTAAATTTTTACCCCAATTTTTGAAGGGTGATTTCACCCCTTCAAACCGTTTTTCCGCCGATAAAACAAAATACGTGTCTCTTAGATTTCAACGTAGAATAACATATTTCAGCGGCATTGAAATCGGAGGCGGACACCTGGGAACCTTTCCTTACAAGTCGAATCTACTTATTATATTTTGTTTCAATAATAATATTTTTCCTTCTTCAAATTCCTTACGCAAATTAACTACGTTACGATACACTTTTTTGTGCCTTTATTTAAATGTTTTTATGTTCTTATGAAAATTATATAATTGTAATTATTTACAGTTAGCATGGGTTTAGCTTTTTCACTCACCATTTCGCACACTTCCATATCGATGACGAAATTATACAGTTTGGTTGCTCAATTAGTTTTATCTTCAACTGATTGACCACAAATAATAACTAATGTGCGAATATTTACTTTTCATCTTACTATATGGAATATCCCCACCCAGGCCCGACGAGAGGGTGGGGTAGCCGGGGTTGCAGCCCCGCGGCCCGGACTTGAGGATGGGGCCCGTAGCTGCTAGAAGAGGGCCTGGAAAGAGTTTTTTTTGCTCACCACTTATTTTTTTAGAAAAAATTTTTTAAAAAATGCGGTTTATTCTTGGGGTCCTCTATTTTTCTCTACGGTCCTGTCCTTACTGTCATTTAGGTAATTAATTTTACCTTTCAGTAGATAATAAGTTATAAGATAATAAGTCGGGAGTGAACTAACCTACGACCCTTTCTCAAGATAAGATTAAAATCTGACCGCGGGAACGAACTAGTATGCTAGAAAAATGAGCGAACCAGAAAGATGAAGAAAAAACATTATTAAAACTGAACTTGTCCCGAACGTCAAATTGTTTTTGTAGCGTCTATTTGTTGCTAACTATGTACATAGGTACCTACTGTAGCTATTTCGGGACATCGGGACATAGCTACTACTAAACAAAATAGAAAAAAAAAGATGCTATGACAATGTGAGATTGAACAATACCGGCAAAGAGGCTTTTGTTTTCATTTTGTACTATGCCTACTATATGTATTTTAATATCAGATGATTCCAGTTCACTTATTTCATTAAATAACAGAGAGATGGAAAAAAACTATATTTCTGGTTAAATATGTTACATACATCAGAGTATAGAGGGAGCGAAGCAAGAGGTACTCTCCGTAGAGGTATTAAAATAGCTAAATAGAGTAAATCACAATCCTATAGGTGTAGAAAATATCATATGTCTATCTACATATAGGTATTATTATATGTTTATTTGATGGTGTATTCGCCATTAAAAGTAGAACATTTGTTCAGAAGTTCTTTTGAATTTTATTTGATTAAATAAAATTGATATCTACCTTTCTGTATACACACTATATTCAAAATATGGAATTAAAATCGCCATTGCTGATAGAGAAAATAATAAATAGTAAATAGTAGGTTATTACTCCAGATATATGTATGTATATATTGATATATGACTAGTTGAGCTGTTGAATCATGGTAGAAAAACAATAGCTGTATTGAATGGCAGTGAAAGTTACAGATGATTAGTTTTGTTTTGAAATATAATTTTATCGATGAAGAATATTGTTTGTGGATTAAATGTGATTAAAAGAGTGGGTAAGTCGTGGTGTGAAAATCGGGGACGAGTAATTGCGGTGTCATGTGGAAGGATAAAGACTACAGGCAGAGATTCATGGAAGTTTATAAATTATCGGTTTTTATTAAGTTCCGGCAAAAAATAACCAGATTACAATAAAATATTGGGGTATTTTGGTTTTCAACTGGACAAAATAATAAATATATCTACTGAAAAGTTTTTGATGTTTCTTTACTTTTTTGCATTATAAACAAATGGTGGGGGTAGTAGGACTCAAATCGTCTTAGAAGAAACTAGTGCCGAATTGACGAATCATCTTACATGTATGGTTCTACGACCATTTGCAGTTTTATATAAATTATACAAAAAGTTTGTCATTCTAAAAAAAAAAATTAATTCATTTTGATTATTACATAGTTAGAAAGAACTACAAGCAAAATTTGATATTGCGGTGTTGACTGAAGCTCACAGACTTTTATATCTTTTATATGCAACTACTTTTTTTATTAACTTCCACCTCCAAATAAATATTTTTATAATTTTTTATTCATTTGCATAATTTTTATAATAATTTTTTAGTGAATGCATTTGAAAGTTTTCAAAACAATCTCTCATTATTATTAATTTTGAATGATTCTTTTATTTTCACTACACTCTTTTTTATTTTTTTTTTAAATAAAAAAAAAGAATAAAAAAAGAACAATTATATTTCATAAGTGAATTGTTGTTACAATGTATTTTCACAGAAGTGAACCCAGAAGTGTTTTTCTCTGAGTGAAGTATGAAATTTGTTCTGCTGGTAAATTAGCAACAAACGACTAGCTGACTGTACTCTTTTTTTCTTTTTTTTGTTTGTTACCTTTTTGTAAAATTAAATAAATGTTAGAAAAAATATAGGTGTCTTGTTTTAATTATACGAGTTGGAAAGAGTCGGGGTTATAAAACAGTGCAACCGAGGTAAATATATAATTTTTTTTGTGCTATTTATATAAGAAAAAATATGGTATTCGAAATTTTTTAGATATATAAGGTATTGGTACCAGTAGTTGACAGTGCTTTAGTAGCTGACACTTGCAACTTTTAACTGTTATTATAAGACAATCAACAGCTTTTTTTAACTGATATAATTCTGGTTGGTCACATACAGCAATCTAGTTTTCATGTTAATAATTAATTCTCAAAGCTCACCGCCTATTTTGATGTAATTAAATATTTTTTATTACTCATGCGGGAGAAGTACTTGGCGCACACATTTCTGTACGCAAAATAGCTATTTGCCCACTGTACTCTTCCCACATACTTTTTTTGCGTGCGGAAAGTAACTTTCCACACGCAAATTGACAATAAAACACGCGAAACCGCCTCTGGATTTTTCATTTAACCAATATTTCATAATTATTTCTATAGAAACCACCAACAAAATAATTTAAACAATAATTAATTCAGAAAAAAAAGAAAAACACTTAAAAATATTATTTTAAAAAGTAATAAAAATGTCAAAAATAGTAATAATAATAGAAAAAAGTATGTCAAATTCGTTATAAAAAATACTATGTGCAACTCGTGCGGGATTGTCCACTCAAGCGAATGAGCGCACGAACGTAGTGAGTGCGCTCAACTTCGCTTTCTTGGGCAATCGACAATTTACCACACTTATTGTACAATATACTGTTACAAATGCATATGTTTCAATTCTGACAATTGTTGTTTTTGTAATCGTAATAAGATATAAGCAGGTAAATTTTTTGATTTTTCAGTTTTGAAATTACATACATATTTTTATGTTTGAAAATGACTAGAATCGATTAAAAAATAAATGGAAGTTGATGTTAAAGTTCATTAACTGATAATTTCTGCGTCAGGGATTTGTCATCTGTGGGTGTCAACTACTGGATCCTAATACAAGTCAAATTTTAGTAGTTGACATCAGTGTCAACTACTGATGCAACAATACTATTTGTATATCCTAACGGTAATTTATTATATTTTCTCTGAGATTTCAGTGAGTTATTTTAAAATATATTTTCAACGTCGGGATCTAGTAGTTGACACCCTCTACCCTTCTCTCATCTACTAACTCATTTAGCGTTAAATACTAAAACACAATTTATAACTTGCCACTATATAGATTATTAGAAATTCCGATTACGGTCGCTGCAAAACATCTTTTGGATTTCATGGAGTCAGGTGTAACAAAAAGTGGGTGTTTTAATGATTCTCAAGTTAAAGTAACAACTAAGATGATAGTCAAACTGTCAAATTCCAAACACTTTGTTCCTGCGAAGTCGAAATAAAAAATATATCAAACTTTTTAAAAATAATTAAAAGAAATTTTACATTGAAACATAGCCAGTTTTTTTATCCATTCGATACGTTTTATTTAATTTTAAACGCTTGTTAAGTTCTAATGTAAAGTATCTATTGATGGCATTAAAAAATGTGTATTTATAAAATCATAATATTTTATTCCGATTTTGCAAGAAAAATGTGTTTAGAACTTAACAGTTTATTTTGATATCAACTTTTTCGGGTCAACATGGTGAAATAGAACTCGTCCATTTTTTACATTTATGTTTTTGGTGGGGTTCGTGACTTTCTGTAGGGAATTTAAAACCGAAAATATTATGGCAACTAGTTCTGCTTACAAATGTAAAAACCTTATTAGAAAAAAAGCACAAGAAATAACATTTCACTGATAAGATTTTTTTGACATCTTTTTGACATATATTAGCCGTCTCTTTGAAAAAATATTTGCATATATACATTTTATGTTAAATAATAATTTATTATTACATATAAAGTAAGCAAAGGATGTAAAGCATGATAAAGTTCACTTATGATAAATTGACCACTTTTCTTATGTGAATTCAATAGTAAATGTAGTCAACTTATTTAAAATGAATTTCTACATGCATATATAAACATCTAATTGTGTTGCCGCCACTGTCTAGTACTTGCATAACTTTCGCTTCAATAAAACAGTGTTGTTACAGGTCTTTTTCTAATACATAATATATTCTTTCGTCATTGATGTCAACTACTAAAAATTGTAAAATTAAAAGTGTCAACTTCTGACTCTAATTTGGGAATATTTTTTAAATTTTTCCAATGGAAAAGGGTATAGCCGGATAAGTATAGGTGAATCAGCCCCGGAAGCGAATTATTTTAATAACTATATTGGCGGTATGGTAAGGCTGTAAGCAATTGATATCTACAATTTTGGCGGCCAAAACTGAGTAGTTATGGAGATAATAAAAAAAAAAATTAAAAAATTCCAAAAATTTTTTTCTTGGTAACTACTCAACATAGGAAAAGAATTCCAAATCCACATGAAGGCAAACACCCTCAAGAATATTAGACATATTTATTATCGTATCAGTCCTCGTTATTAAGGATAATAACAAGGATAATATCCAATTCAATGTTGTTTTTATAGGGTTCCAATTGAGCGACCATTTTAAAAAAAATTCAGTAACTGTGCCCTAATGCACTTAATTACTGCACGAAGTTTCATAAAAATTCAAAGGGTACAACATGGTAAAAAAAATATTTTTCATTTCTAATCTGCTGAACCGCCCCTCCAGTGGGTCCTACCCTGGAATTATATACATCAATCGAAAGTACTTTAAAAATAAAGTGTTGTGTCTCATAAAGTGTTTTTTTCTATCGCCTATAGTTTTCGAGATAATCAAGAATAATCGAAAGAGGTATACTAAGATATAGGCTATCTGCCCCTGATAGAAAGTCCCAGTAGTAAGTGTATTATCGTTTATGTGACACTGCAGGTACTTCATATGTATAACTTTCCTAGATCAAAACAAACCCATTGTAGAAATATAATAGAAAATTTTCAAAAAATGTGGTCTAGTAGGCTTTTTTAACATGTAGAATACAATGCTCATTGAACTTTAATATTCTACATGTTAAAAAATCCTATTACAGCACATTTTTTGAAAATTTTCTATTATATTACTACAATGGTTTTGTTTTGATCTAGGAAAGTTATACATATGAAGTACCTGCAGTGTCACATAAACGATAATACAGTTACGATTGGGACTTTCTATCAGGGGCAGATAGCCTATATCTTAGTATACCTCTTTCGATTATTCTTGATTATCTCGAAAACTATAGGAGATAGAAAAAAACACTTTATGAGACACAACACTTTATTTTTAAAGTACTTTCGATTGATGTATATAATTCCAGGGTCGGACCCACTGGAGGGGCGGTTCAGTAGATTAGAAATGAAAAATATTTTTTTTACCATGTTGTACCCTTTGAATTTTGATGAAACTTCGTGCAGTAATTAAGTGCATTAGGGCACAGTTACTGAATTTTTTTTGAAATGGTCGCTCAATTGGAACCCTATAAAAACAACATTGAATTGGATATTATCCTTGTTATTATCCTTAATAACGAGGACTGATACGATAATAAATATGTCTAATATTCTTGAGGGTGTTTGCCTTCATGTGGATTTGGAATTCTTTTCCTATGTTGAGTAGTTACCAAGAAAAAAAATTTTTGGAATTTTTTAATTTTTTTTTTTTATTATCTCCATAACTACTCAGTTTTGGCCGCCAAAATTGTAGATATCAATTGCTTACAGCCTTACCATACCGCCAATATAGTTATTAAAATAATTCGCTTCCGGGGCTGATTCACCTATACTTATCCGGCTATACCCTTTCATTATTTTCTTTCTATTATGTACCAATTTGCTTTCGTTACATTCTAAAGTAAACAGAACACATGATTTTAAAGCTCACTTAATAGAATTTCCTTTCCCAAAGTTAAAAATACTTAAAAATTTTTCTTATAATGTCAACTACTGGTACCATTACCTTATGTATGTTTTACTTAGAAAATCGTCTGAGCTGAATAATATGTGGTAGTAAGTATAATTGATTGCAAAAAAAACTGGATGACTTTTTTTATAAAATTTACGAAGATATTACCTTTTATAAGCTAAATTTGTTGAATTGATAACTCTTTTTCAGGAACTAATATATTAGTTCTACTGGCGTAATTACAATAGAGCAAGTGGACTCGCGCCAAGGTGTACGGCAATTAAGAGCCCAACAGTGCGAAAATTCTTTAAAACTCCAAGAGAAGATTGGAAGAAAAAATGTCCTTCAAGTATAACCAATGCTCTGAAGGCATCTAGAACGGAGCTTCATTAACAATCCTAATTCGATATTCACAATCCCCTGTCATAAGATGCTACTACCTCATTACTTGTCATCAACACGTAAGTTGATACTAGTTTCCCTGTTGCTACCAGAGCTTGTTTACTGGTTTTTACTTCTCTCCACATCAATTGCAGAAAGATCTTCTTAAATTGAATTTAGACGAGATGATTTCACAAATTTTATGAACAAACAAGGAAGATCTTTTATAATGTACCTAAAAACGGATACCATGCAAGGAAATGTGCAATATGTTGGGAGTACTTCACCTTTTATTATTTAAGTTTTCTTATGTTATAGAAAAACTTTGATACCTTGAGTGATGGTCGATGAGATCGTTCAGTTAAAACAAAATCTTGTAGTGTACTATTCAAATTTCTTACGGCTTACAATTAGCCCGGCTGCGTATTTCCGTTTGCGTGTTCAATAGGAGGGATTGTTGTCTTCAAACCGGCACGGTTTTGTAACGCTAGGCTTTTCTTCCAAACACGTGAATAATTCAAGTCCTCCGCCCTCTAAACGCACGGGCTTGTAACGCATATTGTTTTTTCAAAAATGTGTTCATGGAAACGCTATGATTAGAAGGTTAGTCATTAGCGCTGGCAGCCAAGACTAATAGCCAAAAAGGTCACACATTTGAGTCTAGTACAAAAATTCCGACAGAGCGTCTGGTGAATAAAAGAAAAGTAAATTTTTATCTTAACACTAACGTTGGAGAGAATATGTGTATAATATTACTAGCTCAAAGCATGACTTTGTATGGACTTGTGAAACTCATGTATGGGAAACATTTAATTTATTACAACAAATTCAAATATTCGACATGATTAAAATTCATAGTTACGAAAAAAATCTAAAATATTAAAGAAGGACATTGTTTTTTAAAGGAATTCTGGACTGATCGGAGAAGGGTAGAAATATCTAAGCATGATTTCTTGTTTTTTGAAATTCAATGAAAAATAGCAGTGATAAGTATTTATTTAATTTTATTTTAATGTCAAAGCTCCTATACTCGAACGGGATTCAGTACTTGAACAGGTATGATATTTATCGGTTTCTCTCAGAAATAACTTCATTAATATATAAAGTATCAATAGTGTTCGAGTATTGAATCACGTTCGAGTATAAGGGCTTTTACCCTACTTATTATTATGCCACACAAACTCATTTAACTTGTTGATTTGAATCAACCTAGTTACTTGCGTAGGTGATAAAAGCGTAGTTCGGATATAAGCTAAAACTATAAGCTCTAATAACTTAAAAAAATTGTTACTTGAACCTAATAATATCAATTTTTTGATAAATCGGTTTTTATCTGAAGATGATGAGACCAGAAGTGAAGAATTAGGCCAAGAAGAAAAAGTGAAGGGGTTTTTAAGATGTGTCAGAAAACACTGGATTTTCTATTGGTAAAAGTTCTATCATCTCTTGTTCCCAATCATTAATTTAATTTAATTGGTTTGTTGACTATAATATTGGCATAAGTTTTTTTTTTCACTATTGCTTTCATTTTTCGTATTTTTTTCCTATTGGGAAATAGAAAGTATTTTGTCAATATTTTGGATATGAATCTCATGGGCCGTAATTCAGGCTTTTATTACCTTTGCAAAATTATCCTTCTAACCATTCTAATGAACACGCGTTTGGAAGATCAGTCTGCATTACAAACCCGTGTGTGTTTAGAGGACGGCAGACTTGAATTGTACACGTGTTTTGAGTGTTACAAAATCGTACGGATTTCGAGGCAACGGTGTCTCCTAATGAACACGCAAACATAAATACGCAGCCCGGCTTCGAATGTACAAAAGTAAGTGGGATGGTTATTGTACTCGTATATGCGTGGAAGGACGCTGGGACCAAAATTGATGCAAGGCGCACTCAGTTTATTTAAGCTAGTAACTAATTCACTCTGAACTGTGATGCCGCAAAGTTAGACAATCTTTGAAATGTTAAAAAGAGGTTCAATTTTTACTGGAATACGTTTTATATCTTAAAAAATATATGTAGGGGAAAGTCGCCCAAAGCGGGTACCCCTCTTAAAGCGGGTAAGCGCTTGTATATCGTTGTATCGAATGTTTTTGTCAGGTTGTGTGTATACCGATATTAAACGAATATCAACCAATATCAGTCAGTTGCACTTGAACGATTGTGTCGTTTAATGTCCTAGTTAAGCTTCATCAAATTTTTTTGTTGGTTTTGTTAAAAATTTTGACGATAAATATTCTGTGACTAGTCACAAACCTTTTTATTTGTAATCTTTTTGGTATTACCATATTATGTTATCATCATTTGACTTTTAATGTAGAAAAAGGTAGACATGTGTCGGCTTTCATTTTGAAATTATTCTAACTTTACAAAATTAAGTCTTTTTGGGCAAAGCGGGTATGGGCAAAGCGGGTAGACAAAATAGAAGCATCTTAACGGAAAAAACTGTTGGAAGGGGAAAAAAATAAAAAATCTTATTTTTACGACGGAATGAGGGAAAAAGCTTAAAAAAAATATTTTTGCCTCGTTTGTGGTGATTTTGATGTGGAACCACCTGATGTAATATACTCCAATATGGAGGTTGTAAAGAAAGTTACAGTTAATTGTTATAAATTTATTATTTTTGTCTTTTTTCAATTTTTTTTACTTAATTATTATTATTGTTAAGTTCTATATGAATAAGAAAGTTTATACTAAAAAATAATAACAGTATTTAAGTACATAATATACTTACCCGCTTTGCCCAAAGGGGGTTACCCGCTTTAGGATACCTATACGGGCAAAGCGGGTTTTTGCAGAGGTTTTGTATTTTCTTTATTAAAAATAAATATCGTATAAATATTTCTTAAGCGAAGTTTCATTTTAAAGTTCGACAACTATTCTATCTGATAATATAAAAACTATCTGCTTATCGAGGTCAGAAGTCACTTTTTTGGGCGTTTAATCTTAGCTTACCCGCTTTGGGCGACCTTCCCCTACAATAAGATTATTTAATTGTATTGTATTACATTTTGTCATGTATTGAAGCCATTGGTTAACGGTACTAATGGTCAATGGCAATATAAACTAGGGATGTTATGCATATTCGTAACCGTAACTGAAACTATCGGATATCCGAAATAATTAAATATTCGAAACCGAAACCGTATCCGAAAATGAAAGTTTTGGATTTTTTCGGATAATAACAGACAACTGTCGTTGGAAAACTGAGTTTAAATCGAAGAAAGTTTTGTTGCATGTATTTCTTTTGATAGATTTTGTTGATTTGTATTTGGCGTTCACTTTTTTGATAAAATTTTCCTCTTTTTCCTAAAAGAAATGTTTACTAAAAGCAATTATCCGTAATCGTATCCGAAACATTATTCGATATTGTTATATATCCGTAACCGAAACCCCAAAAAAATGTTTTTTAATATTCGTATTTGTATCCGTATCCGAAATTTCATATCCATGACATCCCTAAATTACAAACCAAACATGTCCCAGAAATTTTAAAAATAAAAGCAATATTTACAAAGTGAAAAATTTTATTTTTTCGATTTTACAAATATTTTGAAGTAAATATCTATTTAAAAAAAAAATGAAAAACTTTATTTCTGATGGGTATCCTCACTTTCTTTCACCAAGGTTCACCAAAATTTTTAAATTAATATGTCCAAAATTGATTAAATTCTAATACTTTCAAACTACGTTTGATAATGAATTAGCAATTAGGAGGCATATCTCAAGCTTGAAACGTATTTTTGTCGAAGTCATAATTTTTTAGAAATTCACAAAGATAAAAAAATTAACACAACACATGCGTATAATATAGAAGTTTATCTCTTTGTCAGTAACTATTATAGGTATCCGTGTCTGGTTAATACTGTATTCAGTCGAAACTCGAAAGAGTGTTCAATATACGGCCTTTAGTGCCATGCCATTTTACAATGTATATAAATGTTCATAATTGAAAGTTCTACTGTATCTATCTAATTGATTTAATAGATAAATTTAAAACAACTTTTCAGTATCTTCAGTTGCAAAGGGTTTAATTTCTCATTATTAATTTTTTTTTTTTTTTGTAAAAGAGATTATAGATGTAATACCTATATCCATATCTACTTATTAAGATAATGTATACTATGTTAGTATATATTTATGTTGTATTGAACACACATATGTGTCAATATTATGGGTGACGCATTAGGCCTCGTTCACACGACACCGAATCGGTATTTTTTCCGAATCGGTGCGAATCGGACGTAGTGTTCACACGGCAAGTTTTTTTCCCTGCATATCAATTATTTTACCGAGTCGATACATACATGTACATATATATAGTCAAGTACATCCCGTACATGCTGCCATTAAATTATGGAGTACCTATGCTCCGTATACTCGCTAACTATAGGAGCCTGCTCTAATTGGGACCGTCACTAATCCAAAAAAGAAATAGTAGTATTGACAATATTCGTTAATTATTATTATTAAACAATGATTTCTGGAAATCTCTCTTTAAAATAACACATATTTCTCTCCATTTTAATACTTTCAAATCATTTTCTTTACATATTTTTAATGTTTTGTCTCATATAACATGTCTTTATTCTACTAAAATTACTAAAATTGTAGTATTAATACTGTTAATTGTCCATAATACATCTGTTTTGTTAAAATAATAAACGATTGCATGAATATAAAATATGACAAACTGTACCTGAAGCAGCACAAAACAGTAAAAAATATTGTATCGTCTGAACACTTGCATATAAAATACACGCGCTACTAGCAACCGATTCGAATTTTTGACTGTTTTACTGTATTCGGAATTCGGTGACAAAACCGAATATCAAAAATCTCCGAATCGGTTTTTTTACTGTGTACGGTTTTGTCCGTATCGTGTGAACGTACACATTGAAATACATATGCCACTGAAGCATACAGTAAAAAAACCGATTCGAAAAAAATACCGATTCGGTGTCGTGTGAACCAGCTCTTAGGTGACAATAGACGGTGACACTAAATGATGGAATATTAATTGAATACAGGTATTTGTTACACTTACGTTGCAGATGTTTGAAATAGATCATAGTATCAAGTGGCTGCTATTTGAACTATGTATCAATAATGTTAGTGTTCACTAAATGATTTAACTATACTATATAGTAGA
Source organism: Brachynemurus nebulosus (assembly GCA_035578155.1). Lineage (NCBI taxonomy): Eukaryota > Metazoa > Arthropoda > Insecta > Neuroptera > Myrmeleontidae > Brachynemurus > Brachynemurus nebulosus. Next base: position 32,198,076 of record JAPWDM010000002.1, read on the forward strand.
TATTTACTAGCAAACAAAATTTATATAATGCGGTGTAAGTGCGAGAACTGAATAGTTTTAAGCTTTATCAGCAGAATAACATAATTACGGACTATATGAGTATTTTAAATTAGGTGAGATTAAAACATACTATGCACTTATTAGAATTCCGAAGGTAGAAATTAATATTCTTTGAACTGAATGTTACAAAAATAACTCACAAATAACGATCCCGTGCCAGTACCTATTGATTTTGGTGAATAAACTGCCAAGCGGCCAACATAGCTTGCCCATACTCGCAGCATAATATTATCTTTTTTCATATTTTTCATATTACTGATGTCATGTTTGAGCTACGTACTACTTGTCTATGAGACGATGATCTCTGACGCCGTCGTTGTCTACATTGTGATCTATCTCTTTTTAGCATAATACTCCGCTGTCTCTTTCTTGCATAGCAGTTCGTGTCAGTCAAGTATTTAACATTCGGGTGTTTTCGTGATTTACGAATATTGGCGAGTTTTAACGGCATGGGTAATTAAGCTCGATATTAATTTATGGTATAAGTTACAATATATATTTTGTATATTTTTCTTTATTTAAAATTTTTTATACTTCTTGTTAGAAATTCTTATGATTTTTATTACATAAAGTAACGTTTTTAGTATTTTCTGTTATTAACAAAATAAATTCTGTTGAACAAATTTGTATTAATCGAGAGTATTTATAACAGATTTAAGTTTTTAAATGCCCGTCTCTAGCGTCAATTGCTTCTCCTCTGCCCTTCGTCCTGCTATTAGAGATCATCATCTCATAGACAAGTAGTAGATCACCAACAAAATATTAGGGAAAATACTTACTGCTTAGTTTTTTATAATGTCAAATCAACCAGTGAGAATTGTTAAAGAAATCAGCAGATATTATTTGACGTCTTAAACTGTTAAATATACGTATACCATGTGAGTTTTTTGAGAGTTGCCATTTTCATTACAGCCAAATTTGTATGATAGAAATGATACTGGTAAAGGTTCTTTTCTTGAATGTAATAGAAATGTAACCAACCAGAACACTATCGATTGAAGTAGCCTGAAGTCCATGTGCATATTTTTACCGCCTAATTGAGAAATTAAAGAAAAATTCAAAAATTCTCTTTTTTTTCCTCATTTATGTTGAAAATTAATGGATTAAATCAGTTTTATCGAAAAATTAATATATAGTCTCATTTAAAAATCTATAAGTTTGTATCATAGTTCGAAAACCATAAGAGCTATAAAGCTCTTGATTATAGCAATCGGTTGCTCCCGTCGGTATCTACAACTATTATTTGAAAGTTTTTCGATTAAATCAACGGTTTGGCTGTAATCAAAATGGCAACTCTCAAAAAACTCACATGGTATATGGTATATTTTAAAACAATTACAATTTAACCATTGAAAATAAATCAAACTATTTTTAAAGTGCATTTACTGAAATGTCTCTTTTGAGCTGAATTTTGTTGAGAATTGTCCAGTTATTTTATCGCCTTTGCCGTTCAAATTTGACGTTTGCATTCGGTAGATTCTAATATAAACTAATAACGTGTAGACACAGTTTTCAAAAGCATTTTTTTATTACTCATGCGGGAGAAGTACTAACTTGGCGCACACATTTCTGTACGCAAAATAGCTGTTTGCCAACTGTACTCTTCCCACATACTTTTTTGCATGCGGAAAGTAACTTTCCACACGCAAGTTGACAATAAGATACGCAAAATTTAATCAAAACACGCAAAGCCGCATCTTGATTTTTCATTTAACAAAAAAAAAAAGATGAACATTTAAAAATATTATTTTAAAAAGTAATAAAAATGTCAAAAATAGTAATTCGTAATAAAAAATAGTATGTGCAACTCGTGCGGGATTGTCGATTGCCCACTCAAGCGAATGAGCGCACGAACGTAGTGAGTGCGCTCAACTTCGCTTTCGTGGGCAATCGACAATTTCCCGCACTTATTGCACAATAATATACTATTACCGGAAGCAACTGTCCCAATTCCAGTGTTTTATCAACTAAAAATATTTTTAATATTTATGATTTTGTCTTATATTTTAAAAAAAAATATGTTGATATGTAATAATTTGTTTAATTTACACTAACAGAAAAAAAGAGAACACTTATTCAGGTACTGGATTTGGAAATTTCTTATTGTTTTGTTCTTACAGGCTAGTAGTTATTAGTCGAGCATTGCTTGACTGTAATTTTAATGTAAGAAGATTTCGTATCAGTTTCACTTCAAACTCCTCAATACTAAACTATTTTCGGACTAATATAACAATTTTTTATTAAATACTATTTTAATTAAAAGTGATGTTATTTACTTGTCTAAAGTAACAATAATGTCAGTTTATATTCTGACGCTTATATTCTTCCTGCCTCCTTTTTTTATTAACAACATTGACATAGACATAATAGGTATGTTGTACAAGTTTAAAAAAGAGGGATAAACATATACCAGGAAAATAAAACGACACGAGAACACGATTTGACGACATTGCATGTATGTGACACGGAATGTTTAATTATGAAAATATTATGTAGAATGAACTTTAATTTTTTGTAAGGATTTTTTGTTGGCTTTTTTGTTTACATTACATAGAAGCATAGTATACATAGAAGCATCATTTTTTTCTTTTTTTGTTTAAATTGTTTTTCTGTGATTTGACTTTTGGTAAAATCTTCTCTTTTGAGAATAATCATTACAATGACATATACGCTGTGGATCTTATTTCCTGAATAACTGTATGACTTAGATTTGTAAAGCCGGGTTTACCTTTGAGAGGTCACTGTACAGTACAATCTTTCGATAACATTTAGTTTCAGGAGCTATAGAAGCAGAAAACTCTTAGAAATGAAAAGATATCAAATGCCATCACTTAACAAGGGCGTAATAATACTTGGCAGTTAGAGGTAGGAATTTGTAGTTCGTCTCACATTCACATACGATTTTGTACACAAAAATACGAAGCTAGCTATACACGCTCGTAGGCAAATATATTTACGCATACAAATTTATCCACAAATGTGCGCACTCGTACAATAAGTATGGACTCACAGACACTTGCACATTTTTCAAAAATATCCTTTATTGTTACAAAACTTAGCGCGGGAATCGAATTTCCGTCCTAAAGAAAATAGACAAATGTATCAAACATTAAGATCAAGGTGAATGTGTACCAAAAGTAACCGAATATCACTTAACTTATGTATCTTTGACGAACAACACTAGAGTCGTTTGATGTTCTAGTTAGGGGCAATCAAAAATTTTTTCTGATTTTGATAAAAATTTTGACGATAAGTAAAATGATTAGTCGATTTCATGATTAGTCGAAAATTTTTATAGTAGCAATCTTTTCGATATTAACATATTATTTTACCATCACTTCATCTTAAAACTAGAAAAGAATCGACAGGTGTTATAGCTTTGTTTTTGAAGTTATCCTCCGTTAACCAAAACATGTAATCTTGGGCAATGTGGCTAGAGTAAAGTAGGTAAGTAACCATTTTGTATGGATTCAAATTTATATTTAGTTCATTGCAGTTTTGACTATAGTGATTCAATAATGAAACAACAGCGAGAATAAAGCAAAATACCCCTGTCACAGCATCCTGCATAACAAAGCGAATTTCCGTTTATAAAAGTTACTTTTCGTTGGAAACTAGCTGACATATAATAATAGTTTAAAGACCTCTTTTATGTGATTTTTCTCCTCTTTCCAACGGTGTAAAAAAATTTTAAATAAGGAAAAATTTTGGCAAAAACTAATTTTTTTCACGAAAATTGCCAAAAAATCCATGTTCCTGGCATCGGACGTGTCTGATTAACGAACTCGCCCAACGGTTTGCGACTTCCAATATTTTCACCAAATTTCATAAACGTAAAACATTTCGTTCGAGAGCTATCGCGCGGACACACACACACACACACACATATATATATATATATATATATATATATATATATATATATATATATATATATATATATATATATATATATATATATATATATATATATATATATAAATTTTAGTGAGTATTATTTTCGGCTTGTAGTGATCTCAAAACAAATTTCTGCCATAGTCTCAGGCGTCATGACAGTGGCTGTAATAGCTCAATTTCATTCTGGAAATTCGCTAAAACATGTTCTATTTAGGCCTATGTGAATCAAATTCGAATTGAATCGAATCTTATACTAGTTGATTCTAATTTCCAAAGTTTTCGAATAATTGTCGAGGAAAATTTATTAAAACTGAAAAATTGTAGAATAATTCGAAAAATTTAATCAATACCTATAAATAAAATAGAAGGCTCTGTCTGTGATTTTCGAATTTTTAGGTATTAATATGTTTTTCAGTTAGCAAATTCGACATATATAGCAAATCTAACTTTAAAGATTTAACTCAAAAACTACTGAAGCTATTGAGTTGAAATTTACAGGAAATATAGATATTAACCTCCCGATTAATCTTAGCCACATTTTAATGTGATCTTCCAGATGGTTATGTACAGGATGATTCAAAAATAATCTCCATTAAAAGCTAATGGTCTTCTAAATAATGTAGATTTGTGAAAATTTGGTTTTAGAAGTTTCCAAATATGAAGATTTTAATTAAAATATTTCTAACTTGCTGCCACTTGCGGTTATACTGGAAGTTGACACAAACTTTGCTATTTTAAGTGTTTTTAACAACAAATTTGAATTCGCTGTGAATTGTTATTAATATTCTCTCTGACAGTGGAATTTCAGCTTCCTTGACATGATACAGGGTGGTCATATAAAGCATTTCTTAAATATTTTTTTATTTATTTTGAAGAACTTCTTTTTTAAATGAACCACCTATATTTTTTATTATAACTATGTAAAAAAATGTAAACTCTATCTATTAATATCAGATATTCTTACACCTAAAACTGATATTTTGGAACTTACATATAATAAAATGATAAGTTAGGTTTTCCATGGGGACGGTTGACACAAAAACCACTGGACAGATTTTAGTGAAACATTGTAAATTTATTCCTTAGATGCTTCATCATCTCAACGTCTCCAGTCATAATCTTCAAGATATTCTTTATGGAGATTGATATATTCACGACAAAAGTTGATATACCTATCAAAAATACTCATTTAATAATAACCGGAAACAAAAGAAAGAAAAACAATAGATTATCTAGGTTACGATAAAAATAATATTCAAAAATTTAAACATTAACTTCAGAACTTTTTTTATTAAAATTTCACTTTAGAAAAGGATTGTAGTGAAGCCTAATTACGAAGGAACTGAACGTAATTTTAAAAAATCCACCAGGGTTTTCGGATCTCGAAAAGAATCGAAAATTCAATTAATTCTAAAACCATAAATATGGGAAACTATGAAAGGATTTCAAAGTCTGAAAATTAAATATATTAATATGGTTGCTTTCAGTCGTTTGCCGAGCAGAGCGAAACATTACATGGAATTAACATTTTATAGAATTTTAAACTGTTTGGCAAGCGAAGCATTTTAAAGAACTAAGTTTGAATTAAATTTGTCTGGTTTGTTTCGGAATAACTAATTTAAAGTAGTTTACAGTTAACAAAATTTTATACGAATGAAACTGGAGGGCATAGTTGTCAGAAATAAATTAATGAATACATGTTTCAACACTTTTTGAAAATTAATCCTGTAAAGAGTAAAATAGGGAATATACGCAAAGGAAACGCAAATGGAAGGAGGTCAAAGTTTACATTTTTAACGTCTACTGTTCCGGCGTCTCCAACAAGTTGTGAGTTATTTTAGGAAATATTCAAGAATAATGCAAGTAGACTTAGGGGAATATACATTTTTCAATAGTATAAGGGAGATTACTTATTTAGAGTAAAGTGTACAAATATTAGCTATTTTAAAAATATATAATATTTGAGTATTTTAAGTCAACATACTTTCTTTACTTTTATACCAAATTCGTTGACATCTCCTTGATAGGCATACTTGAGATTTTTAGTCTATGTTATATCTATGTTTGAAGATATGACAAATTAGTTTTTGAAAATTTCCAGTTGTTCCTAGATAACTAGCCAAAGGTAATTCTCAATAAATAAAGCTTATCAAAGCTTATGATTAGAAAATAGGGGAAAAAATTTTAGCGAACTACCCACTAGGAATTACCTTTACCAAATTATAACTACTGTTACTATCGCTTTAACAACAATAATGCAGTAAAATAAAGAAATGAATGTCGCAATTTTTAAGCAATTTACATTTTCACATAATAAATATTTGTGCCATTTTCTGTAAATTCAAAAGGCATTTTTTATTCTCTTGAAAATAAATATGTAAATAACAAAAATAATAAAAATACCCAAAAAATATTCTGTTGAAGAAATAGTGGAGATAATTTGCTGGGAAAAAAAATTATAAACGAAAATAAATAAATATATATATATATATATATATATATATATATATATATATATATATATATATATATAAATATACAGTGCGTTCATTTCAAGATTACACATTGCATAATATAATATAATATATGACTGTCCACTTGAAAATTACACATAGGGAAAATTTCAATGATAATTTATAGTGTTCCTATGGAAATTCAATTATTATTTTCTTAAAAGTATTGGCGTTCAGTTGAAAATTACACACTAGTATTACTGAATAGCAAATTTTATTGAATAATTTATTTAAGAAACAAAAATTAACAAATTATTGTTGTTTATAGAGATATTTGCCTTGAAAACGAGCCAATATTTCTCTTGCCTTAAAGTACCACACACATTTTTTTCATTTTCCATTTTTCTTTCATTTGAAGTTTAATAATTGATATGTTTTATTTTTAATTGCAAATGATTTATTTTAAAATATTCTGACAAAAGTTAAAAAAAAATTAATGAAGTGTTATTATTAATTTCCCTAGAAACAGTATCTTTTGGATTTCCTATGTGTAATCTTCTACTGGACGCACTGTATATATATATGTATATATATATATATATATATATATATATATATATATATATATATATATATATATATATATATATATCGCGCAAAAACCTGCTTTGTTGTTATTGGCAAAGCTAGTAAATAATATATATATACAGGGTGTAAAGTAAATAAGTTTCATAATTTGCAGGAGAGAAAGGTCTCAGTCTACTAATTAAGTATTGCTAGTTAAATTTTACGGATCAAGTTTCATTTCAGAAATTTTCGATTGTCAAAAACGTGTTAAAAAATGGCCCCTAGAAAGAAAAACTTAATCAGGCTCTGATTACTTATCATTTTTTTTCCTTTGCTTTTTTGAATGTAAATTTTTTTGTCAACAAAATATTTTTACCTGCTTGTTTACGAAATCTTTTGAAAATAGTTATACAGTAGTGTCCATAAAAATTTGAACATAATTTTTAATGAGACAATTTACGCCATATATCAAATAGATCGATTTCGTCAAATCTCATTAAATTATTTGGAAATTTAACAAAGTTCTCTAGATATTTATTTTCTCCAATACCAATAATACGAGCCCTTACCGAAAAAAAAATTGACCACCCCAATTTTGAGAAAAACAATTTCAAAGTTTTATAATTTTAACACGGGTTCTTATGGGAAAATTCTATTTTTTTAGAATAAAATGAAAACGTGTCAAAGGAATTTGATAAAAATTGAATATGTTATTTAATACAAAGTTACAAACCATATTTAATAAGAAATAAAAATTATTGACCACGCCGATTTTGAAATATAATTTAAAAACATCATTTTACTACGTTTTTACAACGTTTTTTCAACAATTCTTTTAAATTGCTACAACATAAGCGCGTGGAAATACAAAAAAACAAGTGGTATACAAATATAATAACTGAAGAATATCAATACATTATTTAATTTTTGATAAAATAAAAATTTTTTGCTGAGATAAACTTTTGTACCTGACTATCTCAGAGCAAGTACGTTAAGTTGAAGTATTTATGAATTATGACACAACAATTAAATTTTAAAACATTTCTAAAATATACAAATTGGTTTGTTATTCACGCACATACACATATGTACTTTTAATTTTAATACTTTGATTTAAAGAAATTATAAATCGCTAATTTATTTTCACACAGTTATGCAACAGTTTAAAACAGCTTAGACCAGTACCTGTATTGTTAAAAAAATAAGGAAGAATGTACTGTTTTATTATTGATAAAATGATAATAAAATAATACGAATACGAATACCAATCGGCAATCGGCAATCATACACATACAACTAAAAGTACATATTCATACTTATAAAATAAATAGGTTACTAGTGTTTCCAAAACACATAAATATATCCAGTTTGACAGGTCATAAATATATTATGTTTATGGCTTTTTAAAAAATAATTTTCAAAGATTAGGGTTCCGAAGAATTCTGGAAGGTCTTATAATTTTTTTATTGTAACATTTTCAGAAATTCCACGCCTTTGAATATATGAACACGAAATTTTGCAAATATAATACATCCATCTCAATTAACCGTCAGTAAAACAATTTCTTTCTTAATTTCTTATGGTACCTATCTTCCGTATTTAAAGCTGGGCATAAACAATTTTAGTACACTCAGTAAGTGAAATTTTACGTCAAAGTATATTCTGATATTAGATAACGTTTCCAAAAATTCAAATCAAAATTATTGAGAGAAATGCTGAAAAATTTTTTTCGTAAATTCCTTCAAAAATAATTATATGTATACTGTTTGCAGCATATCATTAGAAAAATCTTTTAAAATCAAGTTAAGGTTTTTTTAACAACTTTTTATACCTCGTTTCAGAAATATTGTATTTCAAAGTCCATGTGGTTTGTAAGGAATCCAATTACCACTTAATTGACCCTTAAGTAACACAAGTACAAATATATTAATTTATTTTCACAGTAAACCGTAAAAAAATATGCGATGCGATGTATTTTATCCCCAAAAATACAAAAACGCAAATAACTCAGGAACTCGGCTTAATGTGTGTTAAATACGCACTTGGCCAACTCCTTGATTATCGATGGTTGATGTGATGTGATGATATCATGATGGTCTGTGAATCCCCAAGTACATATGTATGTCTGTAATTGTTTATTTAAAAAAAAATGTTTTGACGATTTTGACACACTGGGAACTGAAAAGGAATATGTATTTATCAATTTGAATGAATCAATAGATAAGGTAAATGATCCAAAATCAGACAGTGTCTTAAAATCAAACGTTTATATTATTTTAAGGAATTTAAAAAAATTCTGCTTTTAAAATGTTCCTTTTGTATATCAGAGATATCTATGAACATTAGGTAATACTACCTTTTGTATATTTCGATTTATTTTTAACAAATATTGTACTAAAATTAATGATCAATTAGTTATTTTGCGAAATATACAACAAAACAGTACTGATTTTTATATTAGCAGAAATTGGAAAAGTACATTATTAACTAATATGTATGTGTAATAAATAAAGCAATTTTTCAATAAATTATACTTAACCCTTAACCGGTAAGGTGAATTTTTATAATAATCACGGTAAAGTGATGTCTGAGAGACATCAACAGATTAACATACCGCGGGCTGGTAACATAGATAGCCAAAAACTGAAGACCACTCCCCTTACGCCATCAGGGTAAAATTTGCCCTAAACCATAAAAGAATACACAAACGTTCAGTTAACAAAAAAGAATATTTTTGTATACGACTCACAGACATCACCTTACCGGTTAAAGGTTAAATGCATCTTTATCAATTTTTTTTTCTTTTTTGTTTAAGCTAAAGCGTTTATAGTCAAAATTATGGACACTGTTGAATTTAAAAACACGAAAATAAGTTCACAAAGGTATTGAATTTAGAGGTAAGTCTTATGGTAGATGTCGAAATTATGTGTCATTTCAGTAGTACAAAAATTCTTATTTTTTGTATTTTATCTTTCTATTTTTCTTAAGTGATAATTTATCTAAAGTAAAAATTTTGTTCTGGTTGTTGACAAAAGACTTTGAGCCTTTCCAACGAATTTTAAATTATTCTAGGAAAATATGTTTAGTTCTTCCTTGAAGTGTCGGAATTTGGGACATTTACCTTACTGTATATTTGCTTACATACATAATTATGTATGTTTATAGTATCTCTTATTAAATGTATTTTAATTTATTATTATTATTGTTACTCTTATTTTGATGTGTGTCGCAGGTACATAAATTATTATTTAAATGTGTTTTGTTTCAGCTTGTTGGTATAATAGAACAAATTTGGTAAAATAATTTTACAATAATGATAATTAATGCCGAAGTTTGGAATTCTCTGTTACAGTTTTCCGCTAAAGTTACTCACTTATGAATAAAAATTCACTTTTTAATCTGTGTTGTGTACCAACAATATTAACAACAATGTTTTATGACAGTTTAAGGAAAGTTTTTATTTTGGTTTGTTTAAAAATTCAAGTGTAATTTTTAATTAAATTAATACTTGTAATTAAAGTAATGCAACTAAATATTTGTAATTAAAGAAATGCAACAATACCACAGTTACGGTTCTTGCAATATTCATAACGTCCTGTGAAATAAAAACCCACAAAAATATTTCAAACATATTTTAACCAAAATTTATGAAAAACAGTGTTCGGTTTTTTTTTTACTATACAGTACCTAATCAATTCAAAAGTCGGCAGGTGTTTACATATTGTCGTTTACAAATTATTTTTATTTTTAAAAAATTTTTATTATACAGGGTGCGAATAATTTTAGTTTGGTCAGAGGCGTATTAAGAGAAATTTATATTAAACGATGAGCTGGCTGGGATGCGATTTTCTCAGATTGCGAATTCCGAAAAAATATTTATGTCTTCGGCAATTTTACACCGAGATAAACCATCTCTCAAAAGGATGAAACTTATTTACTTTACACCCTGTATATATATATATATATATATATATATATATATATATATATATATATATATATATATATATATATATATACTATCTTCGCCTATCTAGAAGTGATTAAGTGTTTGCAAAAGTAGTTAAGTAAATAATGAATGGCGCCACGATCTTTCTTTAATTTTGACAGAACGATTTACTAGTGTTAATGAGCGCAGAGGGGGAACAATTGTGGCGGAAAATTAACTTGAGAAAATTTATTGAAAATTTATTGAAAAGCTATTGTGTTGTCAACTTTCAGAAAGAATAGTATTTTGGTAATAACAATTATCAAAACGAAAAACTTACCATTGCTAGGAATCTCTGTTTTCTATTTAGTCTATATATATAAAAAATCTCATGTCGCAATGTATGGCTAGGATAAACTCCGAAGCTACTCAACCGATTTTGATCAAGTTTGGTAACTATCTGTAATTTGGTCCAACTTAAAATATAGGACAGTTTTTATCGCTAAATTTTTAGTCTAACCGCAGAAATTTACGAAAAACCGCAAAATATCAATTTTTGTTACTATATACAGATATCTGTGGAAAAATTTATAAAAAAATCATGCAAATTAATTTGTTGCTATGGTTCTGGAGAAAAATAATTTTGGAATTTTTGTAAGTATTAATAAGTGTTTCTATAGATACCACCAATAACATTTTTACCTACTGCTACTATGAAATTACTTATCTACTGTGCAAAATACTATTTGTGTTATATAAAGGAATAAACAACTGGATTGTGCAGTTATCATCAATTGGCACTTCTGCTGTTTTCACCAAATTCCATACATATGAAAATTAGATATGTTATAAAAATATGAATATGACTTGAAAATATGAAAATATGAATAATACTTTAAAGTCGTCGAGCGAGCGAAGCGAAGCACATAAGGAACTGATTTTGTACATAATTTCAGAATATCAGATTTAAATGGACGTGTGGTCACTTTGTCCGTCAGTTACACAAAATAGGGCGCAAATTATAAAGCTGAAGATATTTGACAATTTTTACTTAAGTACTGTTGAGATCTCTGTGAAAGATGAAAGTGACGTTAAAATGGTTTCCCATGGCCTTGGTAACTTGAAGGATCTAAAATAGAATCAATTCTAAAACTGTTAGTATAGGTACCGATACTAAGTTCTTATGGTGCGGAAATTAGCCATGGTAATAAAATATGAAGATAGTTATTTTAGAGTCATTGGGCGAGCAGGGTCAAGTGCTATAAATAATTGATTTTGCACAGAATTTTGGAATATATGATTGAATTGACCTATAAATTTTACCTATAATTTAATCTAACATCGTTTGACATCTAGGTTGTGTAGACACCCGATAGATGGCGCTGTGTTTCGATTTCTAGATTATACATTCAATTCCACGTCATATTTGTTTATGTTCACGATGTCAGTGATTTTTATAATTGTACTGTGTATAGTGTTATAATTGTGTAGTGTATCGTTTGAAATGATAAGAAAAAAATAATTCAATCAATTATAACTACTAAGCCACAGCAACGCGTGGCCGGGTCAGCTAAAATTTTCTATTTTTTTCTGGAAATTAAACCACGTTCAAACGGAAATAACGGAAATAGTATATCACTCCTATGATACACGTTATATTATTTCTAGTAACTCAAGTGCCCTCTCCTCAAAAGTCCATTTTAACGGAAGAATAGAGCTGACGAGCAAAAAAAGAAATTTCTGAATTTTTTATCCGTGGAACCCTGTGACTATTCCCTCAAAAGAATACAGTCGGCAAGCAAAAAGAAGAAAAAAGCCACTTCCTAATAAAAATTATTTTTTCTTTCTCTTGCATTTTGCCCTGTTAAACCATTTTTTGTCATGCGTCCTGAAGCATTGGCTCCATTGCAGTGACGCGCCTGCAATTGTTCAGAACAAGAACATTTTATAATTTTGTCTGATCATATTATAAATAGTATAGTCTCAACTCTCAACACGTTCTATTGTGAGGAGTTAACTACTTAAGGTGTTAATTTTTTAGCGAATTTCGAAAACTCGAAATTCAGCTATTACGACCGCTCTCATGACGCAATCTGCGGCCGAAACTATAACACAACTATGTTTTGAGGTGGAGGTTCCTAGAATACGAAAATGATATTCACTAAAATTTATATATATATATATATATATATATATATATATATATATATATATATATATATATATATATATATATATATATATATATATATATATATATATGTGTGTGTGTGTGTGTGTGTTTGTGTTCCCACGGTTCGAACGAAACGCTTAATGCTTATTAAAGTTGGTGTGCGTACTGAAAATTAGATTGGCTCGGCTAAGTTCGTTAGCCAGATACGTCGGATACCCTGAAGTAAGTTTTTCAGGCATTTTTTGTGATCAAAATGAGTTTTTTTGCCAGTATTAAGCAATTTTTCAAAAAATTTTTTGCATTAAGCGAAAGTAAAAGACAATATGCGTAAAAAATATTTTTACACCATTGCTCTAAATTAATTACTTTTTGAGAAAAATTAGAAAATATGTTGGAAGAAATCATTTTTCATTACACTCGCACTCACAGTCTTTTTTTTCTGTCTCATATTTTGCGATGCTACATCCGAAAAAAAGGCCTTATGACTTTTTAATGTGCCATGACTTTTTAATCCAATTTAACGATTCAGCTATATTCTATTTCTCTTAATTGAAAAGTTTTTATAACATATCTATCCCATTTTTTTTATAGGAAAATTATCAAGAATATTTGTTTTATGTTATATGATCAGAATTTAGATTATGTTTGTACCTTACTAAAATTAATAAGAGTTTGCTACAACCGCATGCAAATTACGTTAAACCAAAATACAAACAAAATACCAAGAGCTTTTTGATTTGATTTGATTTTTATTTTATTTACTTATAAATATATCTGCAACATATTTTATTATTTATGAGAAGTTGAAGAGGGAAAATCACGGATTTGTTAATTTTCTCGTTAGTTGTATACAGCCCAGCCTACATACCAAATTCCAATTTTTAAGACTTCGGGAAGTACTCTATAAGTTTGATTATCATCAGTGAGTGACGAATTCAATGATATTTGCGTATTAATAAAATCTAAAGTAGTAAAGCTATAAAATTGAAATTTGGTGTATGCCATGTAGGTGACTACATTCTATCCTGATAATTTGAGCTCTTAAGTATTATTCAGGTCGAAGCTATCAGGGTCCAAAAAAGGGCTGAACTGCTTCGAGAAAAGATACAGCAGTTTGTTTTGTTTTGCTCGACTTGGCGGGGGCACTGCCCCGCACCCAAATTTTAAATTTCGACATATTCTATCATACATTTTTGAAAATGTTAAATATTTTAAGGCGAATCATTTAAATAGAGTTAAATTAATAACATTTATATATTCTAATAAATAACTATTGAAAATTTTACAGTTTTTTGAAAAAACGTAATGAAATTTTTACCTAAGTATTTACAACAATTGTATTAGAAAAGTAATCACCCGTAAATTTTTTTAATTTTTTTCACTAATTTATTATTTTCTTTTAGAATTTTATTCTTCATGGAGAAAATCTTCGTCGTCTAATTCGCTCCGAGCCAAAAGTATAGCCACGTACATATCAAATGATTATTTAACAATTTATCAGAACATTTTGCTATTATAAATGAATGGAAAATATATTAAAAAGCTGAAATTTGTTTAATAAAAGCCATACATCTGCTCATTTTACCTCAAAAAAGTCTGAAAATAGAATATTTTTCAATAACTAACCCAGAAAAAGCATATAAGAGGTAACTTTAAATATATTTTTTTTGAAAATTTCAAAATAAAGTGACATTTGATAGTAAGGTAACAAATTATTTTTTTTTATTTTGTAAAATCTGGTAAATAGAAATCGTAATAAGTACCCGACTTGAAAAAATCAAACAAGTATTTAAAACAAAATACTATTTCTTAAAGAAAATATTAAAATTATGTACAAATGCCGTCCTGATAAATTAATATATTTGTCCATCTTGAGCGCTGGAGCCTATTTTGAGGAGCTGGATTCCCTCTAGGTAAAAGCTCATAGCGAATACACACATTTTTAAAATATCCTTTTGAATTTTGTAACTCAATAATTACAAATAAAATATAAATAAAAAAATTTATATGACCTCTTTTTTCTCAATTTTCTAGCATCAAGTCTAGGCGTAATTAATTAGGGGGTGATTGTGTCGACATTTTCGTGTAAAATGTAGTAATTTTAACCGTCTTCAAAAGAACGTTTCGATTTTAAGAATAAAAAAAAAATTTAAAAAGTGTTTTAGTTCTGACAGGATTGTCAAAAAGGGACTGAAATGTCTTTAGATGTTGATATATCCAAAAAATATTAATGTGTTAAGTACAGCAGAACTTCTGAGAGTGTGAACTTCCCAGAGTGTGACTTCACACATACATACTCACAAGATAACAAATACAATACGTAGTTATTTGCATATGTGTATGTAAGTTTGATGTAAATAACAAAAAACAGTGGCGGCTTTAATAATTAAAATTAAAAATATTTTAAAACAAAATAAAATCTTTTTAAACTTTATTTACAGTGGACATGTAATGGTACGAATTCCGACTTAGTAGTGACGTCAGCGACTTAGCGGGGTTCTCCTTTCACAGATATGTTATCGTTTATCTGTGTTGGTGAAAATTTATGTACCAAGCCAAAGTTAGGACCATAGGTACTATTGTCATAAAATTTTAAAATTTTATTGCATATATATAAGTACATATTATTCTGTATACGTAAGATGCAAAATGCAAATGCAAATTGAGTAACGTAAAGTTCTAAAATATTCTAATCGTCAACTAGCAGAAATGTCAAAAAACAGACTTCACTATTGAATTAATCACTAAAAATTCGATTAAGCACCACAGTTTGGCAAAAATTCTAGAATGTTCTATTTGTCAACTAGCAAAGATATCGAAAAATCAATTACAGCATTTAATTGGTCATTGAAAAAGAGGCCAAATAGCATAACTTGACAACTGTTCTGGAATATTCTATTGGTCAGCTAGCAAAGATATCGAAAACAGTCGTCGCCATTGAATTAGTTACCTAAAAAGAAACCAAATAGCTTATCGGGAAATGTTCTAGAATATTCTATTTGTTAACTAACAAAGATATTGAAAAATCGATTGCACCATTTAATTGTCTAACCAAAATTAAACTAATATAAACTAAGTGTCCCATTTTGGCAAACATTCTAGAATGATCTGTTTAGCCAGAATAGAATATTCTAGAACATTTATCAAAATGTGATGTTTCGTCTTTTTTCGGATGACCAATTAAATGGTGCAACCGGTTTTTCAATATCTTTGTTAGTTGACGAATAGAACATTCTAGAATTTTTGTCAAAATGCGCTGCTTAATTTAATTTTTAGTAACTAGTTTAACAATGAAGTCTGTTTTTTGATATCTCTGCTAGTTGACGAGTAGAATATTCTAGAATTTTTGCCAGCTCTCACTATTTGGCGTCTCCTACGCTGACGAATTCGATAATGAAGGTGATATTTCGACATCTTTGCTAGTTTTCTAAAAGTCGTCACTTATATTCATTAATATAACATTCAATTTCGTTTATTTTTACTAAGTGAAATATCGCTATTTTCGATATCGATAATTTTCGATAATGAAAACCACGTTTTAATAGTCGCAATGTGTTCGGAATACCCACAACTTGCTTCGCTTAAGCCTTCAAAAATTTCGTTATTTTTGAGCTACGACGCACCGTTTAGGAGATATTTACGATTAAAGTTTTCGATAGCGAAAGTTAAAGAAAAGTAGTTTTTAAAATAATTGTTCCGTTACTGACCAGATCAGTGGGACTAAAAGAGCCTAAATTAACTAGTTATAACCAATTTATGACAAGTTACGCGGTATCGATAATTTTCGATAGCGAAAAGTAGGTTTTGACAGTCGCAATACGTTCGGAATACCTAAAACTTGCTTCGCTTAAGCCTTCAAAAATTTCGTTATTTTTTCGCTATGACGCACCGTTTACGAGATATTTACGACTGAAAGTTTACAATTACGAAAAGTAACGAAATACAACTTTTGGAAAAAATTTTCTATTACTGACTAACTCAATGACACTAATGGAGCCTAAAGTCACGAATTATAACCAATTTATGGTACGTAACTCGGTATCGATAATTTTCGATAACGAAAAGTAAGTTTCGACAGTCGTAATATGTTCGGAATTCCCAAAACTTGCTTCGCTTAAGCCTTCAAAAATTTCGTTATTTTTTCGCTGCGACGCACCGTTTACGAGATATTTACGATTGAAAGTTTGCAGTTACGAAAATTAGCGAAAACTAATTTTTTGAAAAATTTTCTATTGCTGACTAACTCAATGACACTAATGCAGCCTAAAGTAACCAATTATAATTAATTTATGGAACATAACTCGGTATCGATAATTTTCGATAACGAAAAATAGGTTTTGACAGTCGCAATGTGTTTGGAATACCCACAACTTGCTTCGCTTAAGCCTTCAAAAATTTCGTTATTTTTTCGCTACGACGCTCCGTTTACGAGATATTTACGATCAAAGTTTTCGATAATTACAAGTATTTATCATTTAAAAGCAAACATAATAAGGTCATTTACATTAATCATTTAGGTAGTCCAAATTCGGAAGTACTTGTATTGTGGTAATATTCACATATTGACATATTAGTAAGCTTTTTTAAAAAGCAACATAGCATACTTGTGCTTTATTTTATCTGTCTGTCACCGTTTTTGGGATACATATTTGAAAAATTCAATTTTTTACCCTAATTTTTAAAGAGCGATTTCATTCTTTCTAACCGTTTTTCCGCAGGTATAAAAAATACATGTCGCTTATTTCTTACTGTTCTACAACATATTCGTTTCAATAGCGAGTAAATCAGTCGATTACAAAGTTAAGTTAACTAATAGTAAACTAAAGTAATGCAAACACAAATTCTAATTAAATGACATGTTTTTTATAATATAGATTTTTGCGAGCCGCCAATGTGTGTCTCGATAAGTGTGACTTTCATATGTGTATCCGGACTATGTCACACTTTAAGAAGTTCTGGTGTACTTGCTAGACTTATAGGTTTTATAGGTGGTTTTAGGGAATTTCCAGAATGGAATTCAGGTATTGCAGCCACTGTCATGACGCGACTTGAGCCTGAGACTATAGCAGAAATTTGTTTTGAGGTCCCTAGAAACCGAAAATAATATTCACTAAAATTTATATATTATATTTGTATTTAGTCTCACACCGTTGGACAGATCCGTTAGCCAGCCATATCAGATGCCTGGAACATGAATTTTTCGGTCATTTTTCGTGAAAAAAATTAGTTTTTTGCCAAAATTGTCTCAATTTAAAAGATTTTTACGACATTTATTTACACCATTAGAAAGAGGAGGAAAAATCACTTAGAAGGGTGAAAAATCACAGAAAAACGGATTTTTATAAACGAAAATTCGCTATGTTATGCAGGATGCTGCGACAGGGGTATTATTTTTATATGACAGTATAATTTCAGTTATGAAGGTTTTTATTATATAGAGACACTGGGGCAGATGCCCCAAATGCTAATGAGTAAATCCGGCTCTGTCGATTTGTCATTTTAGCTTTGGCTACAGTTTCACAAACAAAATCATATATACATATCGAATTAGCTAAATGCCGACTTAAATGTGGTCACGTCAAATGCCACTAATATATTGGAAACGAAATTTGCGAAATAAGTAAAACTGACAATGAGCGAGTGAGTGTATTACAATGCTTTGTGTTGAATATTAGTGTGTAACACCTGTGTAAAATATAATTGCACATAAGTGTAAGTCAGTATATATATATATATATATATATATATATATATATATATATATATATATATATATATATATATATATATATATATGTATATGAATATAAATCGTATATTACAATATTGCTGTTGGCTTTGGAATTTTCTACATCACGTATTCGCTCTTTTTGTATTCAATTCTTTATTCTATTTCATTGTTCTATTCAATTGCACTATGTAATATTATTTAATCTCTATTACATCTTTATGTACAGTGCATACCCATGGCTAAAACTTACAATTTTCGGTGAATTTACATTTTCGACCTAAAAGTTGTAATATCCAGAGATTCAGAACCCTTTTATATAGAAGGTAAGTTATTAAGGAAAAAAACATAAGACGAATTAATCACGATTGTCTAATAGAATAAAAGTTAAAATTATATATTCCAATAGTTTTATTATAATTAAGTACCTATGCCTATTATTTTTGTAAGGTTATTAAAAAGGTATAATCGATTTAGTGCCCTGATAAGTTAAAAAATCCTAACCCTGCCGATCTAAAACTATACACCTGTTTAGAACCGTTTAGAAAGACCCAAATTCAGTAAAGTGATGAGTTATATTGAAATTCATTTTGACCCTAACTTCCGTTTGGGGTCGTTTTTGATAAAAGAAGGCTCTATGTACCAAACAAATACTTAATGGAGATAAGGAGTTCTAACATTATGGAGGTAGACTAAATGTAAGTAAAAACATTATTAAAAACATGGGATCGTTGCTTTGTCACTTTTCACAACAAATATCGTATAAACACGAGTAGACTTTCGGCCATTACGCTATGGTGAAAAAGTTTTTTCACCTAATGATGGCGTAATGGTCGAAAGTCGGCTCGTGTTTGTACGATTTTAGTTGTAAAAAGTGACAAAGCAACGACCCCATGTTTTTAATATGGATTTTCACAAAGTAAACCTTTCTAATATTAATTATTTAAAAATATTATTGTTCATTTTGTTTATTTTGAGTCTCCACTTTTGCACGAATTATTGATTGAGTGGAATCTTAAGTAAACTACAAATATTTCCCCTGTGTCCCTGCCGTTTTAAGAATATAAATCTCGTTTTTATTATAGATTTTAGAAAACTGATTTTCGAGAAGTAGTGAATTCAGTAAGAATATTATAACCTGCGTTATGAGTCTAAAGTTACATCATTTACAATAATTTCTTTTCCTCACATATTATTTACATGCCCATACCAAAACAACTGTTTTGTTTCTACAGTTTCTATGATATTTTACTCATTTGTTATACCTCCATTAATTCTCTTATTCGTTGGTTCCTAGTCGATGTCATGTCTGGATACTTTTGTCACTCGTCTCAGAAGGTCTACTTCGGTCACCATAAGCTTATATTTTGTATGTTAGTTGTCAGACCTCCGAACCATATATGTTAATATGCTTTTTATAATAGACTTGAATATTTGGAGTTTTCGATTCCTGGTGATAGTATTACTGAAAAAAATGGTTATATAATTAAGCGTTGTTCCTAAGTTTCGGTAAAGTAGTCTGATTCGTATTATAAATACAAATAACACAATTAGAAAAAATTTTACCTTCAGATTTTTCAAAGAATTTTTTTATTTAATGATAAATTTACAAAATTATCTTGTAACTTTTAACTCATTCATGGTTTAGTTAATGGAGACAAATGATTTTGAATGTATAACAGCATTTTTATCTGAGAATATTTTCAAATGAAACAAATAGTAAAGAACAATGAAATAAGAGATGAAATTAAAATAAAAAAAATTATCTTCTAGAAAACTATATGAATATTCAAATGATTTAACTAATAAATATTACATATCCTTCTTTTATACATATGTATGAACTGTACAAATATATTTTATTCTGTTTTAGTTCTTTTGATATTTTTTTTACAAAATCATATATAATATATTGTGTCCTTTTTGTTCTAACCTGTCAAAACACTTTTTTGTGAAGTACGAAATTGTACAAAAAAGAGTGTAATAAAATTAATAACAGTAATAATTGGAACCGAAAACGCCTCGATTAAGAATTATTTCTCTTTTACTCTAGTAAAAAGGTAGTGAGAGAACATGCATTTCGTATAGGCGAATTTTTCCTTGGAACTCGTAAAGGGATCTATAACGGGATGTGCTTAAAGTTAGCCACAATCTTGAATTAATATTTACTCGATTATATCTGTATAACCGCCAGTCCTCTTAACACGTTCATTGCTAAGCTAAAAATATAGACTTTGTGAGATGGCCAAATATTTTTTTCTTTAACTTTTTGTGTGTTGAAAATAAGCTATTATTGTATCTGTATAATTTTATATTAAATGAACAGGTAAGTGGGTGGTTCGACTTTTAAGGTCCTTCAAAAATTAAGATTGTCTCCACAATAACGAAGGTTAAAACTATATACAAAATGAAGAAACTGTGATTTATTTTATTTAAATAAAGTTAATAAGTCCTATTTAGCTGACCTATCTTCATTTTACTTTAAATTTAATTAAATTTTTTTATAAAAATTGCGTCAAACTTTTATTGCGACATGTCCCCATTATGTATCGCTTGAAACTATTACGTTTTTTAATGAATTTCAAATCGTTTTTGCGTAAATATGATTTGCAATTATGTAATCTTTACGATTAACTAAAGTTTTCAATCTAAATGATCGCTATTCACGAACAGTAACAATCTTGTTGAAAAATTGTATCCTTCGTCACGAAGAATTCCATCTGAATCCAGTAATTCGAAAACAAAATATTGATTTTAATAAGAAATATAATAATCTGCTGGCCTGCAGATACCGAATCTATGATAATTTTCCTACATTTTAGTCACATGAAATGTATTAAATAGCTTTCTCAATTTGTTGATGGTTAGGACAACTGAAAAGTAGAACCACCTAAGTAGGGTAGACCGGCGCAAGTTTGGTACAGGGGTAAGTTTACACAATCCTTATAGCTCACAATCCGTTAATCGGATCGCAGCACTTGTCAGGCCAAACAAGTTACTAAGACTGCTATTTGCAAGTACGTCAGTTGGCAACCAGTACTATTAGTAACAAACAACGTAGAGCAAAATTTGTGATTTTCTTTTAAATGAGTAAATTTTTACACTACTATGTTAGTGTGGATAGTAATTATACTATTAGATCTTTACAAAACATACTGGATTATTTTGTTAGGCCGTTCTTTTACGGCTATTTTAAGATAGCTTGTTAAATGCTAATCTCATAAAAAAAAATTTATAGGTTATATTTTGTTGAAAATATGCCGAAGGGGCAAGTTTACACAAGGCACATGAGGTATGTTTACACATTCTTTAAATCGTGTTTTATTTGTTGATTTATCAACGCTTTCTTCCGAATGTGCTCCGTCCCATCGGACCCATCGCTGAATTAGGTTTTTTTCAACGCCAGAAGATGTGTGACCATTTAAGAAAGCAGAGTCAAGGAAAAGAACTGGTAAAAGCAGAAAGAGACGATAAAAAAAAAGATATTTTCAAGAGTAAGAAAAAACAGAACTAAAAAATTGTTTTGCCCTGAAAAGATAAAAACTCAAAAAAGTAAAAATAACAAAATCAAAAAATGGCGGTTTATGTGAATCGGATAATGAAAAGGACGATGAGAACTGTGCTTGTATATACTGCTTGAAACGATTCAGAAATTCTAAACCAGGTACATTCTGGATACAATGCATATAGTGTAAGAGATAGACACATGATAACTGTAAATTTATTGAAACTGATTCAATTTTTCTTGTATGCGTGAACTGTGACAGCAATTTTTGAATGTGCCATTCTAGCCGATGTGTAGACCCTGCCCATTATTTCATACTAATTTGTATATTAATTGTCAATTTTTAGTATTTGAAGTTTTATATTTTATTATTATTATTATTATTATTATTATTATTATGAAAAGTTTAACGTAAACGACGCGACTGCACTTCAAAAACCCCCAGGCGGAGGAAAAAGTGTCCGTGCAGCGTACCAGGTCAGGTACTTCTAGGTCAGGTACGTAATGTCCGTCATACAGCATCCCCTTCCTGGTCTTCCCTACCTAATAAATCCCCGAACCTCGCTGCGAAACCATAACAGTGGGAGATTCGAGGGCAGGTCCAATGGATGTTCGAGGACCCGCTCTAAACGGGGCATGGGGTTCAAAGGTGTTCATGAACTCCCGGAAAAAGTCGTCTCATGCGACCGAAGCGTGCGGAGCGTCCCGATAATAACTGCTTTTTGCATTGACGCCGCTAACATGTTGGCGTGAGATCTACAAGCCGGAATGATGTTAAGATTGCGCACAAAGGAGTTATGCATACCCCCCAGACATCCGATTATAAGTACGACCAAGCGGATAGTATAGCCCGGGTACAGTTGTCGCAGTTCATGTATTAGATCTTGATATTTAATCCTTTTTTGCTCCTCCTTTTCGACTATGTTAGTTTCCGCCGGAGCAGAGAACTCGATAACATACATAGTCTGAGATGTTAAATCTTGGAGCACAACATCAGGCTTATTGGCGTTCAATTGCCTGGTAGTTGCAACCGGCATATTCCAAAAGATCTTGCACTTTTGGTTGGCAACAAAGGATTCTACTTCCGCAGGATCGTAGGGCAAGACTGGTGTTTTGTCAACTTCGTAATGATGACGAAGATAAAAGTAGAGCACACGCAACGCTGCATTATGGCGATGGATATAGGTGGATTTAGCATAATAAGAACAACCTGAAGTCAGGTGCATTAAGGTTTCCGGGTATGCTTTGCATGCCCGACACGAGGTACTCGAAACCCCTTTATTACCCATCACATATTTTTGGTGTGTTAAAGTGTTCCACACTCCATCTTGAGCTGCCATGATAAAGCCCTCCGTTTCCGATTTAAGTCCATTAGCTCTCAAGAAAGCCCAAGTGAGTTCGCTCGAAAGACCAAGGTTGTCAAGATGACGATAGAACATACCCTGGTGAACTTTGTCGCGATGTTTATTGAGCAGATGTTGTTGCTCGGCTCTCTTGATTGCCGACTTTTGGCGCGACTGTGATAGTGAAAGAATGTTATCATCACCGTCGCGATTACGCGGATCGAAGGCTAAGCCCAAGATATCGGCGGCACGTTGCGCTGCTGTGAATAAAAATGCGCCTACGCCAGCAAGCTCGTGATCCCTGACGAGTTGCAATAGCGGGTCTGAACTGTTAAGTACACGACAAGCTGTACCCAAGACTATACGATCATGTAAACGTTCGACTGACAGGAGTCCCCTCCCCCCCTGGTCTCGTGGGAGGTAAAGTCGTTGTGTCGATGCGCGTGGGTGCAAACTACGGTTGATATTCATTATTTTCCGCGTGTCTCGGTCTAGTTCCTCCAATTCATTCACATTCCACTTAATTGAGCCAAAAGTATATAAAAGGATGGGTATGGCTAACATATTTGTAGCGCTGGTCTTGTTCTTCGCCGACAATTCGGAACTCCAAATCTGTCGGAGAAGGCGCTTATATCTACTACTTAAGGCGGCCTTCATGTTCTTCACGTCCTGGATGTGACTTTCGCCAACACCAAGGTACGTATAGGTCGCTCCTTCATCAAGATGTTCTATGATGCTTCCATCCACTAATTGGGCGTGTGAATCAAAATTCGGAACTACACCATGCTTACAGTGCACCACCGCGCATTTGTCCAGTCCGAACTCCATACCGATCGCGTGCGTGTATTTGTGTGTTAATTTTAGAGCGCAGTTGAGATCACTCTCCGACGAGGCATACAGTTTTAAGTCATCCATATAAAATAAATGTGTGACTTTATGCTCGCGATTTCCTGCCGGGCCACACAAGTACCCGGGTTCCTTTCTCAGGCTGATTGACAGGGGCAACAACGAGATGCAAAACAAAAGTGGGCTGAGGCTGTCTCCTTGGTATACGCCTCGTTTGTATGTCACCAACTCCGTTGACACAACGTGTTCACCGGATGTTATTGTGAACCTTGTTTTCCAGAGCGGCAACAGGTGTTCAATACATTTAATAATGTCAGGGTGGACTCGCAGACAATGGAGCAAATAGATAATGAGCTCATGCGACGTTGTGTCAAATGCTTTCCGATAGTCCACCCAGGCCATGCTCAGGTTGCGTTTGTGCTGTCTAGCGTCCTGACAGATACATCTGTCGACCAGCAAGTTGTCTTTGCAACCCGACATTCCTCTTTTTGAACCTCGTTGTTCATAGATCGAACTCCACACTGGTTCAATCGCCTTCAAGATGCGTTCATATAGAATGGAAGTGAACGCTTTATACACAGTGTTCAGGCACGTTATCGGTCTGTAGTTCTGTGGTTGTGATAGGTCTCCTTTTTTCGGTATTAGGACCGTTCTTCCCTCAGCGAGCCACGATGGTATTGGCTCACAGTTAAATAACCAATTTGAAAATATACGGGCAAGGTGGCGGTGGGTACTAGCGAGCTTCTTCCACCAAAAATTCGTTATTCCATCAATGCCCGGAGCCGAATAGTTCTTCTTGCCTTTGAAAGCAAGTTCGACTTCCTCTTTATCAACAGATGTTATATTGGTGTGAGATGGCACTTTGCCAAGCTGTTGTTTGCAGTACCATCTAAACTGGCTGATGGGAATACAGTCCAAGTCAGTCTCTTTAGTCGTCTCATATATCCCCCGCCAATAATCCTCTATTGCGTCGACCGTCGGTGGTTGCTCCACGACAGGGCTTTTAGATGCGAACAGGCGTGAAGGGTTCGAGTTAAAGATCTTATTTTCCCGAATACACCGTTCACGCCGGGCTACTTTCTTCTTGGCCAGGGCCAATGCGCGTATCTTATCCAAATGTGTCTGTTTGATGGTCAACAGATTGCCCAAATTTATCGTGTGATAGCGGTACCTTAGTTCTCTGGCAAAAGCCCGTACCTTTCGCGTAAAGCGCCTATTGGTCTGAATATATTCTATCACACATTGGATACGCGATACCATCTGTCGTAGTGCCCTCACCTTGGTGTCAATTTGTTTAATACGAATCCGTGCCTTCTCCTCTGCAGTCTTTTGCTGCTTAGTACATGGGGTCAGGACACGCATCGCTGCATATACTGCGTTGTCGACGTCGGTGAGATCACTGGATGGGGATAGATGATCGTCCAAAATTTCGTTTAGTAGGGTCAGTTGTTCGCCCTTTACATACGTCCGTCGGTGTTTGGGACGTGGTCGTTTGTCAAAGTCTAAATCGGTCTCGAGAAGATCGCGAAATTGTTTTCTTAAATTGTCTGAGACAGAAAGGGATTTATTTAGATCGGCATCATTCTGTGTGGGAGTTGAACTCGTTCTGGTGTTAGACTCTAGCACAGTATCTGTGTTGGCTTGATTTAACAAGTCCGTCTGTGCCTCAGTAACCATGCTGTCACCATGAGTTACCGGTTGATCCTGCTCTGTGATGTTAATATTGGCCAAGCTCTCACCATTGACCGCAGAATCCTGTTCAACTTCCACCATCACAGTTTCAGCAACCCTAGCTTCTTCGCGAGCTTCTCGATTATCGTCATGTCCGGTAGGTATTTTCAATTTTATAATTCGGGCTACATGGTCACGCAGATTTTGTGGCGTTAAATTTGAGTGTTCGGGATGCATATGGCACCATATGGCGTGCATCCTTGCCATGTACCCTCTCTTATTTGGCTCACTTTGTGCGCGGCACGTGAGCAGATCACGTCTCAAGCTGTCCGTCCACTCCAGTCGAACGAGACGAGAAGATGAGTTTTGACTGGTTCCGCCTTTTTGTGCGGGCCCATCCGAGAGACCCGCGGCACGACCAGCCTTCCTAGTTCTATTAGCGTTCGGAACTAGTAAAAAACCTGTTAGGGGTAGTTAGCCCGTTAACAGAGACCACCATTTAGCGCTGGTTGACTCCACGCACCAGGTACCAGAAAGTACCTGGCCTTAGCTCGGGGACCCGGGAGCGCTACTTCCCGAATTGTCGTAGCAACCGACTACCGAAGCAACCGGGTGTTACAACAAGCCCCTGGGGGTTTATTATTATTATTATTATTATTATTATTATTTTATTTTTTTTTAATTAATATTGGAGCACTACTGCCGGTGGATGGCGCGGTCAGTAGTGAACGGCGGCATCGCCATCTATGGGCATGCGCCGCCAAAACACGGCAAAAAATATAAAACACACACACAAAGACAGGGACACATAAATGCAATAGACAAGAGACACACAATTACAGTAAAATAAAAGCCAACGATGAGGCCCTGCCATCCCAGGGCCTATTAATACGCTCGGTTGGGACAGGATGGAGTAAGATGGGTCCTGTTCTCAAATATACAGAAGTTCATGACACACTGGAGGCCTAGTTTTTTCAGTGTTGCGGAACAAATTTCTGAAAGTTCAAATAAAAGACACTGGTAGAACCTCTTAGGAGTGAGATAGTTGCTTTAGTGGCATGCCACTGGGGGCCTGGAATCATCCCATGGATGCCATATAATAGAGAAGAATGATACCACTAATGGTGTCAGACACCGTTAGTGGTAAAACACGAGCGTACCAACTAAATAAAAGAGGCAAGAAAATATCACAGCTAGCTTTCACAGTGACCCACTACATTCATAGAGGCCTGAACTACCCAGTGGTGCAGGGGGGATCATAACAACGCTGGCGGAGGCACAAAGAACCTCCATTAGCCAAATACCAAACAAAAACTCAACAAGAAAGGAAATAACAACAAAGAATAACAAAAGATTATCACAGTTAATATATCACAGTTAACCCACTGCATCTCTGAGGGCCAAAAACCGCCCAGGAGCACAGTGGGGATCACAACAACACCACTGGAGGACCTCCAAGGGCCTCCAATGGTAGGAAAACACACATTAGGACAGAAAAACAATAACAAAATAAACTCATTATGTGTTGTCTTATTTATTAACCAACCAGGGCCCCGTTAGCCTGCTAGCCAGCTAGCAGTTACCGCCGAGCACGACGAGGAAGAGGGGTTGGATTTATGCCCGGCATTATTATTATAGACTTTTACGCCAACCTGGCGCTCACTACTCAGTAGGACAGTACTGGGTAACATTCACCTATACCGGCATTATGCAAGGTATTAGGCTCTGTGGAAGGGTAATGTGCTAAACCAATCCGCAAAAGTACCGTAGTATATTCACGGACGGGCTTGTCACATCACTCCTTATATTGTTGTTGTTGTTGCTTGAAACGAGGTATTATGTGTCTATTTGGGTGTACACTGGGTCGTACGACGAGACTTTCGTGGGAGCGTAGATGTTGGCTCAATGACAGACGGCTGTGATAGCCTGGTTCGTTTTCGTGTCCTCAGAGGATAGGTAGAATTAAGGACAGAGGGATTATTATTATTATTATTATTATTTTTTTTTTTTTTTAGTTTAAAATTGGGGCACTGCTGCCGGTGGATGGCGCGGTCAGCAGCGGCCGGCGGCATCGCCTACTAAGGGCATGCGCCGCCAAGCACAGTAAAAATAAAAACAACACGTAAAGACAGGGACACATAAATGCAATAGACAACGGACAAACATACACATATAAAATCCAACGATGAGCCCTGCCATCCCAGGGCTTGAAAGGAGCGGACAGTCCTTGGTGACGGTACGATAAGTACTAGACAAAGCGTCCGGTCACCAAGGCCTGGAGGCCATCGCTGGGACTCCCCCCGAGGTGAAAAGGCCTCGGAGTGGAGAAACCTGACTAGACAAACACTGGTAAAATGACTACACGGTTAAAAATATTGGTTTAATAAGTAATCTACAGAGGTTACATATATGGCAACACCAAAATTTTATTAAAATCTAATCGGTTCCATTTATTAAAAAATTCATTGTAATACAACTGATATTAAAAGTTAATTAAACTTGGTTTAGACTCACAAAACCAAATTTTATTCCAATTGTATTACAAACTAATACTATGAATATTACGATTCTAAATTCAAAAGGTATTAAAAATAGGTAACGATGGATTACATTTTAAACCAAATATGTATTAAAAAATAGGTTTCTTTGGTTTGAAATTTTAATACTGTCTGTATTAAAGTCTAATATTTGAATTACTAAATATTGTAATGAAGGTTATGTTGAAACTCAGTTGCATTTTTGTATTACCAACATTTTATTGATTTTTTTCACAATAAACAAAATAAACGTGAATTTCTAAAAAAAATTGATCTTAAGAGCTTAGCTCATGGTCTGCTTCTTCTTGAACTTGTTCAGTAGGTTCTTCTGATTTTTCCTTTTTCCTGAACTATAATTTTTCATAACAGCATAATAAAGCCTGTAAATAAAGAGGAAAATAAGTAGAATTATTATCAGCTAAATGTTAGTTGTAAAGACTTATCACATAATTGAAGTGCTTAAATTCTACGCTGACTGCAACATTACATCGCCGAAGTTGTCCGGGTAAATAATTGTAATTTTGATATAAATAAAAATCAGAACCCTTCGCTCTTGTCTGGTAGATCTTGAGTTCGAAACCAAACGGGGAAAATACGTTATCTAAATTACCATACCGCTCATCTATCAATAATCATTCCATTATCAAAATCAGCTATGTTTTACAGCTTTACACCAAACGATTTCATAGTAGTTACGCACCTAGAAAATAGATGAAAAAAATCAGAATACTTTATTTTTCCATATATCGTTCTATACTTAAAATCGATATTACGTACCTTGTATAAAAACCTGAATTAGAAAATAATTTTTTGAATTTTTATATTGATAAACAATATCGACTATTATTTTAGGGATCCATGTCAGTTGTAATTCAATAAAAAGAAAATTCAAAATTTCAATAAAAAGAAATTACATTTTTAAATATTCAAGTATTGTTATATTTAAATGCTTTAAGCCCGACTCTCAGGTTACGAAAACAAACAAAATAGTTGAAGCTACGAGTTGTGTGTGTCGTGTGTGTGGCTTATTGGTGACGCATTTATACATACATATACATATATTTTGATATTTCGTGGGAAATATTCCTTGATGTTAACTTAGTCAACTAACCAACCGAACCAACCGAACAGCTCGCTGGAGACCAACAGAGAAAACAATATTATAAATTAAATAGGTTGGAGTGAGGACATAATAACAAACTGGGTATTCACTTGTCACTGACAACACCAACAGAGAACACACTGATACATATTTGGATCTGATTGAATCCAAATTAAGATTAAAATCTAAGTATTCTTGTGATTTCAATATTTTTATATTATATTTTAATAAAAAATGGTTTAAATTTTGGGAAATAATATAAATAGATTAAACTTGAATACCAAAAAATATTGGAAATATTTTAATATAAAGGCAGGATTTAATTTTAGTATTTTAATATTTAGTTTTTCCAGTAAGTTAAGGTTGGATTAAAAAATTAGTCCAAGATTTTTAACCGTGTAGAAATACGTATCACAAGTATATCACAGATAAAACTTATTGCGTCACTGGGGAGCCACAGGCCCACCAGTGACGCAATAAGGGGTTAAAACAATACCGCTGTAGAGCCATAACAACAGGCCTACAGCGGCATAACAAAATATCACAGAAAAAGAAAACAAATGATGTACCACCTCGGGTGTAAAGAGCCCTCAGTGGTACATCGTTAAAAAGAAATAACAACAACAAAACAACACGTATAAATAACAACAGTACCACTAAGGGTGTAATTATTATTATTATTATTATTATTATGAAAAGTTTAACGTAAACGACGCGACTGCACTTCAAAAACCCCCAGGCGGAGGAAAAAGTGTCCGTGCAGCGTACCAGGTCAGGTACTTCTAGGTCAGGTACGTAATGTCCGTCATACAGCATCCCCTTTTTGGTCTTCCCTACCTAATAAATCCCCGAACCTCGCTGCGAAACCATAACAGTGGGAGATTCGAGGGCAGGTCCAATGGATGTTCGAGGACCCGCTCTAAACGGGGCATGGGGTTCAAAGGTGTTCATGAACTCCCGGAAAAAGTCGTCTCATGCGACCGAAGCGTGCGGAGCGTCCCGATAATAACTGCTTTTTGCATTGACGCCGCTAACATGTTGGCGTGAGATCTACAAGCCGGAATGATGTTAAGATTGCGCACAAAGGAGTTATGCATACCCCCCAGACATCCGATTATAAGTACGACCAAGCGGATAGTATAGCCCGGGTACAGTTGTCGCAGTTCATGTATTAGACCTTGATATTTAATCCTTTTTTGCTCCTCCTTTTCGACTATGTTAGTTTCCGCCGGAGCAGAGAACTCGATAACATACATAGTCTGAGATGTTAAATCTTGGAGCACAACATCAGGCTTATTGGCGTTCAATTGCCTGGTAGTTGCAACCGGCATATTCCAAAAGATCTTGCACTTTTGGTTGGCAACAAAGGATTCTACTTCCGCAGGATCGTAGGGCAAGACTGGTGTTTTGTCAACTTCGTAATGATGACGAAGATAAAAGTAGAGCACACGCAACGCTGCATTATGGCGATGGATATAGGTGGATTTAGCATAATAAGAACAACCTGAAGTCAGGTGCATTAAGGTTTCCGGGTATGCTTTGCATGCCCGACACGAGGTACTCGAAACCCCTTTATTACCCATCACATATTTTTGGTGTGTTAAAGTGTTCCACACTCCATCTTGAGCTGCCATGATAAAGCCCTCCGTTTCCGATTTAAGTCCATTAGCTCTCAAGAAAGCCCAAGTGAGTTCGCTCGAAAGGCCAAGGTTGTCAAGATGACGGTAGAACATACCCTGGTGAACTTTGTCGCGATGTTTATTGAGCAGATGTTGTTGCTCGGCTCTCTTGATTGCCGACTTTTGGCGCGACTGTGATAGTGAAAGAATGTTATCATCACCGTCGCGATTACGCGGATCGAAGGCTAAGCCCAAGATATCGGCGGCACGTTGCGCTGCTGTGAATAAAAATGCGCCTACGCCAGCAAGCTCGTGATCCCTGACGAGTTGCAATAGCGGGTCTGAACTGTTAAGTACACGACAAGCTGTACCCAAGACTATACAATCATGTAAACGTTCGACTGACAGGAGCCCCCTCCCCCCCTGGTCTCGTGGGAGGTAAAGTCGTTGTGTCGATGCGCGTGGGTGCAAACTACGGTTGATATTCATTATTTTCCGCGTGTCTCGGTCTAGTTCCTGCAATTCATTCACATTCCACTTAATTGAGCCAAAAGTATATAAAAGGATGGGTATGGCTAATATATTTGTAGCGCTGGTCTTGTTCTTCGCCGACAATTCGGAACTCCAAATCTGTCGGAGAAGGCGCTTATATCTACTACTTAAGGCGGCCTTCATGTTCTTCACGTCCTGGATGTGACTTTCGCCAACACCAAGGTACGTATAGGTCGCTCCTTCATCAAGATGTTCTATGATGCTTCCATCCACTAATTGGGCGTGTGAATCAAAATTCGGAACTACACCATGCTTACAGTGCACCACCGCGCATTTGTCCAGTCCGAACTCCATACCGATCGCGTGCGTGTATTTGTGTGTTAATTTTAGAGCGCAGTTGAGATCACTCTCCGACGAGGCATACAGTTTTAAGTCATCCATATAAAATAAATGTGTGACTTTATGCTCGCGATTTCCTGCCGGGCCACACAAGTACCCGGGTTCCTTTCTCAGGCTGATTGACAGGGGCAACAACGAGATGCAAAACAAAAGTGGGCTGAGGCTGTCTCCTTGTTATACGCCTCGTTTGTATGTCACCAACTCCGTTGACACAACGTGTTCACCGGATGTTATTGTGAACCTTGTTTTCCAGAGCGGCAACAGGTGTTCAATACATTTAATAATGTCAGGGTGGACTCGCAGACAATGGAGCAAATAGATAATGAGCTCATGCGACGTTGTGTCAAATGCTTTCCGATAGTCCACCCAGGCCATGCTCAGGTTGCGTTTGTGCTGTCTAGCGTCCTGACAGATACATCTGTCGACCAGCAAGTTGTCTTTGCAACCCGACATTCCTCTTTTTGAACCTCGTTGTTCATAGATTGAACTCCACACTGGTTCAATCGCCTTCAAGATGCGTTCATATAGGATGGAAGTGAACGCTTTATACACAGTGTTCAGGCACGTTATCGGTCTGTAGTTCTGTGGTTGTGATAGGTCTCCTTTTTTCGGTATTAGGACCGTTCTTCCCTCAGCGAGCCACGATGGTATTGGCTCACAGTTAAATAACCAATTTGAAAATATACGGGCAAGATGGCGGTGGGTACTAGTGAGCTTCTTCCACCAAAAATTCGTTATTCCATCAATGCCCGGAGCCGAATAGTTCTTCTTGCCTTTGAAAGCAAGTTCGACTTCCTCTTTATCAACAGATGTTATAATGGTATGAGATGGCACTTTGCCAAGCTGTTGTTTGCAGTACCATCTAAACTGGCTGATGGGAATACAGTCCAAGTCAGTTATTATTATTATTATTATTATTATTATTATTATTATTATTATTATTATTATTATTATTATTATTTTTTGTTAATAAAACCGATTCACATATTTATTTGTTTTTTACAGTTATTACCCTTAATTTTTTTCATTTTAGAAATGTGTAAACTTACCCCAGTTACTGTGTCAACATGCCCCCTAAAGGGTATACTAAAAAAATAAGCCGAGTATCTAAAAAAGTATAACAGTAGGAAGCTTTTCGTAGGCGTCTGAATGAAGGTTAACAATCAAATTATAATTGAGTATAAAAAATATGTAAATAGCTGTAATACAAAAAAAAATTAGAATAACCAAAAACTAAAAACTGTGTCAACATACCCCGGTCTCCCCTACTTATACTTGTCACGCGATATCGCGTGTTTGGCCATATATAATGCAAATATTGCCCATATGGCCCGGGCCGAAAACGCGATATCGCGTGGTATATAATTTATGAAAAAAGTATATACCAATAAAAAATATTCAAATTTATACATTATAACTTTAATCAAATATAATAATTACAAAAAAAGTAAACTTATAGTTATTAAAAAAAAAAATAAAGACGGAATAAGAGAATGTAACATTATACGTATTTAAAAAATGCAGTCATGCAAGTCAAAAAACAGCCAGAACACAATGGAGGACTTTCTGGACATTGTTTACATTCGGTAATGGTGTTAACTCTTCTTTTATTTTTTATAAAAGTTTCTACAATCCTTTCGGGATGTCGATTTGATCAGCGCTTAGAGTCCGCAGTTTGACTTTTTCAATTTTAATCATCTGTGTTGTTTTTCGTCACCGCTCCTTCTCTGTGTATCAGTTATTATTTCTGGTAAATAAGACTCAATAATTTTCTCTCTAAAATCGTATAGGGTCATATGGTTTTCGTTCGAATATCTATTATATACGTTATATATAGTGTCCGAGCATTTATCATCTCATCATTAGAGTATGAATTAGTATATTGTGCAATAAGTGCTGGAAATTGTCGATTGCCCACGAAAGCGAAGTTAGTGCGACGTAGTTAGTGCGTTCATTCGCTTGAGTGGGCAATCGACAATCCCGCACAAGTTGCACATACTATTTTTTATTAGGAATTTCACATACTTTTTTTTATTATTATTACTATTTTTGACATTTTCATTACTTTTTAAAATAATATTTTTAAGTGTTCGTCCTTTTTTTCTGAATTAAATCTTGTTTAAATTACTTTTTCGGTGGTTTCTATAGAAATAATTATGAAATATTTATTAAATGAAAAATCAAGAGGTGGCTTTGCATGTTTTGATTCAATTTTGCGTGTTTTATTGTCAATTTGCGGTGGAAAGTTACTTTCCGCCCGCAAAAAAGTATGTGGGAAGAGTACAGTGGATAAACAGCTATTTTGCGTACAGAAATGTGTGTGTACAGAAATAATATATTGTGCAATAAGTGCGGGAAATTGTCGATTGCCCACGAAAGCGAAGTTGAGCGCATGAACGTAATGAGTGCGCTCATTCGCTTGAGTGGGGCAATCGACAATCCCGCACGAGTTGCACATATTATTTTTTATTACGAATTTCACACACTTTTTTCTATTATTGTCACTATTTTTGACATTTTTATTACTTTTTAAAATAATATTTTTGTGTTCGTCTTTTTTTCCTAAATTAATTATCGTTTAAATTACTTTGTTGGTGGTTTCTATAGAAATAGTTATGAAATATTTATTAAGTGAAAAATTAAGACGCGGCTTTGTGTGTTTTGATTAAATTTTGCGTGTTTTACTGTCAATTTGCGTGTGGAAAGTTACAGAAATGTGTGCGCCAAGTTAGTACTTCTCCCACATGAGTAATAAAAAAAATTTTTACATGCCAACGTAGAGTTTTCCTTTCACATGGATAATAACTTAACATCTGATCTAATATATATCAACACCTGACATGTTTTTATTGCAGTTGATATTGGCTGTGGGCTTCATGACAATATCGCTGCGTCTAGTCGTAACTTCTTGCATCTTATTATATAGAAAATTCTGAACTTATGTAATTTATTTCTTTTTTGTC
The DNA here is from genome assembly GCA_035578155.1 of Brachynemurus nebulosus. Taxonomy (NCBI): domain Eukaryota; kingdom Metazoa; phylum Arthropoda; class Insecta; order Neuroptera; family Myrmeleontidae; genus Brachynemurus; species Brachynemurus nebulosus. The sequence continues at coordinate 32,233,359 of JAPWDM010000002.1, forward strand.
CTTCCATTTTCCAACATAAACACCGTTGCTACATTGTGATGTATTTTCGCCTTTTTTTCGCAAAAACGAATGATGCGATCCGGTGGCCACGCCTCTTGTCTATAGCTTGTACCCCTCCCCACTGGCCAACGTAAACATATCGTACCGTTCTGCTGTGGTTGCTATTCTATCGAGCATAGAAATTTGTTAGACACTTCACGCGATATCGCATGATCGGCCATAATAGGAAAGTAGTCATAACAACGCGATGAACGTGTAAAAAAATTTTTTTTGGAGCCAATTTACAGATAATGTGATTGTCTACAATTTTTCTTTGAGACTTTTTACCAACAAATTAAAATAATGAACCAAGCAATTTTATTGCTATAAGCGAGGCTATATAACTTTTATATTTTCAATTTTTTAAATCTGAAAAGAAAAATACTTTTCAAGTTTTTAGCCGAGTATTTTTTAGTAGATGATTATACCTACTTAGATTTTTAATTCGATATATATTTATTGGTTTTAAGTAATGAGAAGCGGACAAGTGGTGTATGTAACTAGAGAAAGCATTACAAATTTGCTTAAATTTTCACTTTGCGAAAATAACTAGTCTGGGTGTATGCTAACATATACTTTATACGGCATATTAAGTGTAATAATCCAATGTTTAGATTATTGGAGAGCGAAATATTACTCCTGCAAAGAAAGACCCTACAATCTCTCCAGCATCGAATAGAGAACCCTGTTTTGTGCAAGGGGTATAAAATGTACTGGGCTCAATTATATACAAACGGTGCGGCTAAGCAAAGCATTTTGGAGTCAGTTTAATGTAACAAACGGAGAAAACCAAAGACGTAATAAATAATATATACTTATTGTTAGTATGAAAGGACCAGTAATTTATATTACGTACGAAAGATATTACGTACATGTTAAAAAGAAACAAATATTATGAATAGCATGTAAACTACCACTATACACATATACTTCTCTTTCTAAGATACCCTAAACTTTAAAATTAAAATTGAAGCATAATCAGCAATGTTTTGTGTTGCAAATTTGAAAATATAATGTAAAATTTTTCACTCTTTTCACTCTTTAAATTGCGTTTTTCATTATAGTTTTTTAAAGAAAATATTATGGCAACTAGTTCTGCTTACAAATTTAAAAACTCTGTTAGAAAAAAAGCACAAAGAATAACATTTCACCGATAAGATTTTTTTGACATATTTTTGGCATATATTAACCGTCTCTTTGAAATAGTGTATATTGTACAATAAGTGGGAAAAATTATTTCTCACGAATATGAGTAAAATTTTTTATTAATTTATGTCAGTAGTAAGATGTTCAAATTTTTGCCAATGCATACTTTGAACCTATGGAAACAAAAATCAATAACCAACATATGTATGTATATTTTAAGAATTATTTATGGGTAGTTCTTCAAACTATGGAATTTTGGACGGCCCAACGCATTTTGTATATTAATATTTAAAAAAATACATTTTTGCTAGATGGAAACTGTAAACCATTACTGCATCTAACTGGTCACTCAAATAACCCGGTTTCGAAATATATTTTTTTATAAAAAATGACACTTAAAATGTAAAATTCTCAGTCTCCTAGTATGCCTCCTCTCCAAAGTAAAACATAGCAGACTAAATAATTATTTCTTCTGAATGTTTAAAAAAAAATTTACACTGCAGTAGTAATCTATAATATTGGTACTTTTTTATTGTATAAATAATTTTTGAATTTTTTTATATTTTCTTTAAGAAATATTCTATTGAATTTTGTCTCCCGAACTTTACATCATTCTCCTATCAAACCAAAACACTTAAAAAATTTAAAAAAAATTATATTCCGATTAAATCATCGTTTGTCATAGTAATTAATTCAAATATAATAAACAAAATAAAGTACATGTTTTACTTAATTTGGGGTTGTATCAATTAATTCAGTTAACATTGGAAGTGAGATCGTACTCGGTCCAGTCAATTTCTCAGTATCCTGGTCAGCATTTTCGTGGAAAATACTGTGGATATAAGAAATATTTCAGTTGTATGAGTTGTAAGTATACTGTATTGGAATAGCGGACCGGTCTTTTTGTTTATAAAACGTTATTTAGCCGATTTTTAAAGAATATCGAAGAATTCTCCGTCTCCTGGTCTCAGTCTGCTGGTCTCAGTCTCCTGGCAGCTCCGAAAACGGGGATTTAACTTAAATAATGTAAATAAATTAGGTAAATGTCATTAGAATACTGTAATAAATGACTCCGTTTATTTTTTAATAAAAAATAAATTCCCATTTTTTTTTTTTTTTGTATAATACCTATATACTGTATAATTAATATAACCACTGATACATATTATATACTACTAATATAATATATAATATGTATTAAACTGTAGTAAATGGCTTCGAATATTTTTTAATAAATAATAAATTCCCAATTTTTTTTTTTATTAATTTTTTTTTGAATTTTTTTTTAAATTTTTTTTTGAATTTTTTTTTTGAATTTTTTTTTAATATTTACATATATACACTATATATTATATAGTGTATATATGTAAATATTAAAAAAAAAATTAAAAAAAAAAAATTCCAAAAAAAATTTAAAAAAAAAATTCAAAAAAAAATTAATAAATAAATATATATTTATATATATATATATATATATATATATATATTTATATATATATATTTATATATATATTTATATATTATATATTATATTAGTAGTATATATATTAGTAGTTATATAGTATATAACTACTAATATATATACTACTAATATAATATATAATATCTATTAAACAAATAATAAATCGTTTAATAATTAAAAATTTAATAATAAAAATAATAAAAATTGCTTAATAATAAAAATTAATAAATTGTTTAATAGTTTAAGAAATTGTGCTTAATAATAATAATGAATATAAGAAATTCTCTTTTGTTAATTTTAGTTTTTTACCCATTTTTTCATCTTCCTGGATGTCTCCTTTTTTATAATGGCCATAAAATTTATAATTTTTAATATTTTGACTGGCCACTTTCAAATAGTGTAAAAAATGTCATCACCTTGAAATAAAACTAATTTCCAAAGCTCATGCATGAAAAAAATGTGTGGCCGGAATTAAGTCTATTTTCTTCCATCGTTTGAAGAACTACCCTTGTATAGATTTTAAGTACAAAATAGTATATTGTTATTAAATTAAGGAAATAGCCTACTTTATTATTATGTTAAACCGTGGGAAATTATTTGACACGCTATTCTCGCACGGTGTGGGCAATTGTTAATTTTTACATATAGTGACCTCTGCACAAAATGTGACTTTTAATAGTAGTAGTAGAATAATATATTTGCGCATATACATTATATGTTAAATAATAATTTGATATTTCATATCAAGTATGTAAAGGATGAAAAGTATGATAAAGTCCACTTAAGATAAATTGACCACTTTTCTTATGTGAATTCAATAGTAAATGTAGGCAACTGATTTAAAATGTATTTCTGCATACCTATATAAACATTTAATTTTGTTGCCGCCACTGTCTTGATTTAGCACTATTTTTGTTCAATAGAACAATGTTGTTACATGTCCTTTTATTACATAATATATATTCTTACGTCTTTGGAGAAAACTGTAGTCTATTCTAAAGTTAACTAATAACAACTAAGCAGATACATGTATCGCTACTCGACTTTGGTAATAAAATATATACTTAACATTATTTGACACTACGATCTTTGCTCGTTACATAGAACCTGGATCCGAAATGTTTTGATGAGCTAGATGGTATATAGTATACATAGGCATAATTATATGATAATCTGAGAACTTTGGATTTTTCTCAACAAAAAATGCTAATTGAAGATTAAACGAACTTACCTGTGTGAAGTTTAATCATAATTATACGATGTTTTGTCTGATAGACCAGTAAAAACATGTAGTTTACACGCTAGTGTGCTGTTTTCTGACTAAAAGTTGAGAAAAAAAAACAAATGCTGTCTCTTGGTTACCTAACATTCATTATAGTTCAGAGTTTCCTAAAAAATTTCACGACCACCATTGGGATTAATGCAATTAATGATAAATAATAAGCGAAATTAAAAATTCGCTTTTTCAGAATTAATGCATTACATTTTTGGGTTCCGGGTGAGTACTGGTCTATCAGACGAAACATCGTATAATTATGATTAAACTTCACACAGGTAAGTTCGTTTAATCTTCAATTATACTTCTGTTTCGTCTGATAAACCAGTAAGTAAATACATGTAGATCTTGAGAGATTGGTCGTGAAATTATGAACAATACAATTAAGGGAACAAGTGAAGAGTTTAATATTATTAACATGCTTTTAAATTTTTATTGTTAACTTGAAATATTTTCATAAACAAAAACATTTTTTCATATTTAATTAGAAAAAAATTAATAAAAATTAATTAATATTAATAGTTAATAATAAACTTATAAAAATAAATAGAAGAAAAAATTATCATTCATTGATTAATCTGAATTAAATATAGATATTGCAAAATTTTTAAAATGTCACTTTCCACGATAGGAACATTATAAAATTTAGCAAAGGTTTCAGATGATCCGCTCCATCCAGCAGTTTTTCTTATTAAACTTAAATTGATACCCAATTTTTTGGCTTTCGAGGTAGCCGCATGCCTAATAGAATGTACAGAAAAAATTTCAGTATCAATTCCGTTCTGTTTCAATATATCTTTAATCCACCGTCCAATTGTTTGGGCAGATACTTGCTTAAATGGCTTCTTAAAGCTTATAAATAGATTTTCTGAATTTCTCAATTTCCTTGTTAATTCTAAATAATCAATGAGCGTTTTTGCCGGACAAATTGTTATTTTGTTTTCAAAAAATGGCAAAATTATATTTGGATGATTTTGTCCAACTCTAGATGTTTTAATTAAATCTGTAATCCTTATATGGATCGTATTATGAAGAATTTTTATATTATTGACTTTAATTAAACTAATTGTTTGCATACGATGTGCAGTAGCTAAGGCTAATAAAGTGGCTAACTTTTTAGAAATAATTTCTAAACTTAAGCTTTCATTAGGATACAATCCGGACAAGAAATTTAAGACCACTGATGGATTCCATGTAACATCGTATCGAGGACCTGGTGGTTTTATTCGATATAAACCTTTAAAGAATCTTTTTACTTGATCATTTTGAGCTATAGATGATCCTAATATTAAAGATAAATGTGATCGAAATGTATTAAGAGAGCTGTAGTTATAACCTGACTTAAACATTTCTGTTAAGAATTCTATGACATTTAATATAGAATTTTCATATAGACCAAAAGCATGGTCTAAACAAAATTGATACCATTTTTTCAATGCTACATCATATTGCTTCAAGATACTTGCTGATAATGATGCTATTAATATTTCAGCTGCAGAAGATGACATGCCTGTGCTTAATAAGCCATTCCAGATAATAAACCTGCCACCAGGGTAATTTTCAAATGTTTTTTCCCTTTGCTGGAAAGTGATAAAATAAGTCAAGTCATTAGTGGGTTTGAATTCAATTGGTTTAGTAATTAACAATTTCTTGAAAAAAGGATACCAAGGCTGTGTTGGTCACAAAGGTACTACCAAAATTCCTTTTGCCTTATCAGTAGCAATTTTATGTAAAACCTTCAGTATTATTGAAAATGGTGGAAAAGCATAAAAATAATATCCTGAGCAAGGCACAGTAAAGGCATTTATCGTTACTGCATCCGGATCACGAAACCAAGATATGTATTCTTTACATTTATAATTAAGTCGAGAAGCAAATAAGTCAATATCAGGCATACCCCACTTATCTACGATTATATTAAACGCATACTGTGCTAATGACCACTCAATATCAGGATGAACTTTCCTAGATTCTGAATCTGCTATACTGTTTTCTTTCGAAGAAATGTATGAAGCATGAATAAAGATTTTTCTCTCTTCACAAAATTGTCAAATATTTTTTTTAATTCTATTTAAATAAGGAAATCGAATGCCACCCATTCTATTAATGTATGAAATGGCAACATTATTATCAATGCGTAATAAAATTTGACTGGAATAAATATCTTTAGCAAAAATCTTTAAACCGAAAAAAGAAGCTAAAAGCTCTAAATAGTTTATATGATTTTTACATTCCTCATTACTCCACATACCGCTTGCAGTTTCGTTTCTACATGATATTCCCCAACCGGTATTGGGTGCATCTGAAAAAATTTCGAATACGTAAGAATCATCTTTAATCTTACTTATACCGCGGTCTATTTTAGTAATCCACCATTCTAAATCATCTTGAATCGAACATGGTAAACTCATATTATGGTCATAATCAGAATGACCGGAAAGATTAAGAAATTTTTGGCGTTCCAAATTTTTTGTATAAAGCCATCCGTAATCAATTGCAATACATGCTGATACTAACAGGCCAATCATTGCCGCAAATTTTCTTATTTTGCAGTATTTCAAATTTTTAAAACGAATAAGCTCTTTTTTAATTTTGATGCGTTTATTAAGTGGTAATGAAATTGAAAAATCTTCAGTGTTAATAATTACTCCGAGGAATTTACAAGATTTACTTGGTAGTAAACGACTTTTCTCGTAGTTGATTATGAAACCGAGTGATTCTAATAATTTAATTGTTTCTTTAACATTAAATTCACATTTTAGATAAGTTTGTCTCAATAAACAAATATCATCTAGATAAATACATGAAATTAAACCCTTTTCTCTAAATACTTTAACAACTGGTTTCATTAGCTTCGTAAAAACGTATGGAGCAGTGCATAGTCCAAACGGTAAGACATTAAATTTCATACAATTGGTTCTGCCAACAAAATCGTAAGTATTTGCGACTTTCTGGATGAATGCTTACTAAAAAATAGGCATCCTTTAAATCAATATTAGCAATAAAACCATCCTTTTTTATAAGTTTTATTACTGTTCTTAAATCTTCGATTTTAAAATGGCTAGTTTCCATGAACTTATTTAATTGTTTTAAATTTAAAATAAATCTATCTTTACCATCTGATTTAGGAACTAAAAAGAAGCTTGATAAAAACTGATCAGTGCAAGGTACACACTTAGATACGGCATTTTTTGTTAAAAGTGTCCCAATAGCTTGGTTCATCCGGATAATTTCTGAAGGAGAAAATTTGAGTACAGATACTTTGTAATTTTGAACAACAGGTTTGATAAAGGGAAAATTATATCATTTTATCCAAGATAAAATGCGCGTATCATTAGTAATTTTTGACCATTGGTCATAAAAGAAAGGCAATCTACCAGTAGTAAAAATGCAATTTACCGAAATTATTTGTTGTCGGTATCGTTGTCGGTACTGTTGATAATCCGCTTGCCGATACTGTTGTTGATTCGATAAAGTTCTCTTTTGAGTCGATGTTGATGTCAAAGTTCGGGCCCCCCTCTGAGCTGTCTTTCTCACTGGGAAAGAAAGGGGGGCTTCCCAGTTTAAAGACGACTGTACATTGTTAGATATTTTTCTAGATTCTTTGGTATTTGATCGAAAATTGCCTGATTGATTCTTTATTTGTTCACCTGACTTATTAATAGCACTTGGTGACCTAATTTTTTCATGGAAATCAGATCCAAATAAAAATTTGTCAATTTCTGTATTTTTTATTGGATCTTTAATTTCTTTCTTCAAGACAGACATAATCGGTGCCCTTCTAGTACGAGAATCAATATACTGAAATTCACATAATAATTGGCCGGCCTCATGCAACACCAAAATTATTTCTTTATCCCTATTTTCTTGGGAAAATATCCTAGTGAAAGCTTTTCCAACACAAGAAATAGCCTTAGCTAATTGCTTTTGTCGAACTTCAATTCCTTTATCTTTTTTCTTCAGGAAATCTGACATTGCTGGTTTAACCTCCTCATTTAATTCAGGCGCATCAATAAGTGTGCAGTTCTCGGGCACGAGATATTTAGTTGCTATTTTGTTATGCTCATCAGATTTAAGTCCATGAATGGCAATATATTGCCAACGTTTAGCAATTTCACTATTTATCGCTGCATCATATTTTTTCTCCATTAAAGGATCTTCTCCTAATAGATTTATTAATTCATTATCTAATAAGTCTAATGTTTCTGATACTTCAAATGAAGTGTTATTAAGATTCTTATTATTTTCAGGTTCATTTTGCTCAGATTCAATTTGTAAAATATTTTCAGATTGATTTTGTTCATTTTCAATTTGTAAATTATCTACAATCTGTGGATGAGACACTTGATGGACTTCATCTAAAACTGTGTCATCTAAAAAACAACAATATGCTAAATACTGGTTTATTTTGCGCAGTACATTAAGAATAATCATTGCGAAAAGAAAAAACAACATTATGATGTTATATTTAATATTTCAAACTGAAAGTTTTTTGACGTAAGAATCAACCCATTTGGATGAATCGTAACGCATACTATTTCAGAACAAAAATTCATGAAAGAATTTTAATCAAACAAAATAGGTAGATATTTAACGAAGGCAACGTCCCTTCTCGGACGAAACGCAACGTCAAAATTGATAAGAGTATAAACGCATTTAATGGAGGCAATAAATAGATATTTAACGAAGGCAACGTCCCTTCTCGGACGAAACGTAACGTCAAAATTGGTAAGTGTATAAACATTTAATGGAGGCAGCATCTCTAATGGATGACACGCACCAATTCAAGAAATATACATATATACACATATGCTAAATTTCTGATATTTAAATGCCTTTTCTAGATGAAAGACAACGTTAACATTAACAAAGATAGCAACCCGAACTGCAATGTAACCAACGTAACAAATTTTTAATATTTTTAAATAGATACCTTGTTGTTATAACAAGTTCTTAAATTTTTTTTTTTTAATTTTATTTTCTTTATTTTTTCATATCACTTTAAATGAATATTGAGCATTTTGGTAAAGATATATTTTACCTTTTTCAGGAGTTATAGATTCATCTGATAAAATCCGCCTTATATTTCTCCTATAGTGTTTTCTTTTCATATCTTTTTTGAATTTTTTAAATTCTTTCCATAATTTATAATCATCGTCGTTATCGTGATTTCTTTTTGGCATGTTTTATCGAAAAACTTATTTTCACAATGTAAAAACTAAATTTTTTAACAATTATTTTTGGGGACAAAAAATTAAACGTCAGTTTTAACACACTAAAAACGTATAATGAATGTTAGGTAACCAAGAGACAGCATTTGTTTTTTTTTTTTTTCTCAACTTTTAGTCAGAAAACAGCACACTAGCGTGTAAACTACATGTATTTACTTACTGGTTTATCAGACGAAACAGAAGTATAATAATCAAATTGGGAATAGAAATTTGACATTTTCTATACTGTTATGTCAAATTATTCAAAACTATAAACAATCATAATACCAAAGGCAATATACACCTGACACAACTTCTTATTCTCTATACAGCTGTACTCCGTAATTTTATGTTTTAGTAATTTCAGTTTATATGATTAATTTTGACATGGTGCATTAGTATTTTATTATTATTATTATTTTTATTTTTTAATTTAATTAAGATTTTATTTTAATTGTCAATATCAATACCAAGTCTAAACAAATAATTTTAATTTTTTAATTTTTAATTTTTTTTTTTAAAGTATTGTTTCCAATGTTTCTATTTTAGTGTTTCGTACCAAAGTTGGCAAAACGGAACACTTAGGCAAAGATTTCGGTGCCTGTCCGTTTGTCACAGGCAATTTTGTATGAAATCATTCGACCCGAAAATTTGAAATTTGACACAAAGATAAAGTGTGGTGGCCCGATTGTAGACGTGAAATTAAATTTCGATTCTGGTGGTTAATTTGAGGGGATAACCTGAAAAGTGGAAAACAATTTTTTCCCAAGAACATTGAGTAGAGTATCAAAGGACGGCCTATTAAAATACAAATTCAGTAATATATATGTATAACTATATATTTTTGTTCATTCTTTTTTTAGAAAACCTCTACAAATTACTGATTTCCGGCCCTTATTACCAGAAGAATCGGTCAGAAAATCTTGAAAGATTTATGAGTGTTATGAATGAGGTGTAGATGGAGCGAAAGTTATCAGGACTGTGCGGCAATTTTGGCAAATTTTCAATAAAATGAGTTCTAGAAATTTAAGAAGAAGGAATAGGAAGGAGTAATTAATAAATCGACATACGAAAAATAAATTTCAATTTTGTGCAGCTGAATATTATTTAATATTTGTAAAATTTTGTTAGCGTGTCTATGGAAATAATACCTAGACTCAAGATATTCAAAGAAGTTGACAATATTGGTCAAATTTATTGGTCAAGAAACATAATTTCTCTACTTTCATATGCCACATATCATATTAAATCCGTAAAAGCTATTGATTGTACGGAACACTATTTGCACAAGTACAGTGCCGTATTAAGACTACTTGATGTCCTAAGCAATCCGCGCCTGTGGGCTTCCCTATCCATAAGTAAACTAGTATCGCTCTTTAAAAAAAAAAATACGTATTTCACACAACGAGATAGATCATTACGTAACTTAGAATATGTATGAAGGATAAAAGCGATATGTGGAGTAGGTATTACATACAATAAAAAGCAAATGCGCGGATTTTCAAACAGCTTTACCTTTCATGTGCTAGCAAATATTTGTTTTTGTGCTGTTTCTGGTGCCCCAGACTACTATAACTTGTACTTCACGACTTACTTGTATTGAAAATTGTAGTTTGTGTATTTTTATTTTGGTTATTCATTATCTTTTAATGATTTTATAAATAAAGGGAAGACGATGGGATTTTCTTGAAACGTACATAACTACTAATAAAAATGAATTATTAATAAATTATGACGATAATTTACTTCCAAATTTCCTATTTGTAAAACTAAAATTCTAAAGCCTAAAGATGAGATTTTATTTTCGAAACGTACATAGCCAATAAAAAACAAAAAATTTTTGATGTAATATGGTGATCGTCTATTCCAAAATTCTTTTATTAAAATAATAATTCAACAATCACCTAAACTTTCCCTATAGAACTAAAATTCTCAACACTATTGTGAGCTCGTACTTTTTGTAACTATAACTTCTGAATTGTCACTATATTCTGAGCATTTTCTAGTACTGGGTATTCGATGTTATGTGAATGATGTGAATATAGTGGGATATATAGTATTCCACTATCCACATAGATATGTATGTGTATAATATCCACGGCGACCTATCGATTATCCGCCTCAAAGTGTACATATACGAATGCGATAGACATGTACGAATACGAACAATTTCGACCCAGTTACAAGTTTCGATCCTGATTTGCAGTATTGTTCGCATACACACATAACATTTATTTTCTAGGTATCTACTCTTGAAATGCAATATATATTTTATTCGGTGTAATACGTAGAATACAGCTGAACTAATACTATAGTTTTTGGTAAAAATATACATTAGGAGAGTGTGGGATTAATTTTTGCAAAAATACAAAAAATACATTTTTTCACTGACTTAGATTTAACAAAAAATATAAATCTTGCCATAAATATTTATTATTGGTTTACTGTGGTAAAAACAATGTAAAAAAGTGAAAATTAAAAAATTCCTAGAGAGAAGAAATGGCTTAATAATGTTTATTGATAAAGTAACATCCAGGGTCAGAATTTAAAACCTCATTATTGATCTTAAAACCTATGATGATAAAACGCCCAACTCATACAATAATTTGATATCTACCTATGCTTTTAATGTAAAATTGTTGACTTTGTATAACGTGATATCTGAATTAGTCAAATTTCACTTGACGTTTTACAGTGTCAATAACAGTGAATTGGTTAATTAAATTAAATGGACTTGAAAATAGTCTTCAAAATTACATGTACAAAAACCTATCGCAAAATGAAATGACGGGGTGCAGATAAGATTTATATAAGCCTCCGGCACTGCTCTTTGATGCTCGTAATCAGTTACTGGAAGGGTAAAAGGGTATTATTGGATGTATATACACATTCCTTTTGGACAAGTAGGATATTTGGACAACAAATATTGTTTTTATATGACGTTTATAAATGCAGCCAATAAAGCAAAATTATATGTACAGTTTTTTACCTTTTTCTTTTTGTCATTTTTGTATTAGAGTAATTCTAAAAACTAAAGATTGAACGTAAATTTGTTAATGACGTCAACGTACTTTAAATTAATTTAAAACATTGGTTACAGATAACTACAAGAATACGTCAGAATTAAAATTAATTTGGCAATTACAGCTAGGAAATTATATTTAAATAAAATATTATTTCTGTTACCAGGATAAAAGAGAAGATATTAAAAGTGTTATGAAAATGGATTAAAAAGCCCTATTTTAAAATAAAAGTTTTCATATAAGATTATTTAATATTACTTGAACAATTATTTAAGCACTTAGAATCATAATCGGACTGAATTTAGTACTTGTTTAAAATAACAAAATAGAAAAAAAATTAAATCACTAAACTGCAATCATTTCTTAAGTGTAAAATAGTATTAAAATAGGTTTGAAAAAGACTACCATCAATGTAGTAACGTCTTATTATTTTTTTCTATGTTTTAAGTTGATATATTGGTGCAAATTCGCGTTTATTCAAGTTAATATAGGTTTTTTTAGATGTTGTAAGCGTTAAGGTAGTGCCTAAATTTTGACTCGGGATTTACAAAAAAAAAAGTATGGAAATTGCAATTAACTTCCGTCTTAAGTTTCTTGCAAAAATAGGCATATATATATATATATATATATATATATATATATATATATATATATATATATATATATATATATATATATATATATATATATATAGTTATGGAATGACCGCATCACTAAATCAGTTAGGAGCTCAAAATGACATCCCAACAAACAGTTAATTACGCTCTTTGTTACAAATAAACTACTTTTCATACCGAATATAGCAAGTGGGATTCACACAATAAATTCTAATTGTAAGCAAATAATCAGATTACCTATAGATGTACAATCAGGAGATGTCTAAGTTACAGAAACTAAAATTCAAAAAAAATTTTTGATCCCTTCAGGTGTACACAAAGCAAATGATTGGCACATATTTGCACCGGTAATCAATTTGACTAATAGTAGCCAAAAGTTTTTAATTGAACAACCACTAAAAGTCTAAATTCTAAATCATGATTTTATTGATTGCAATTTAGCCAAATCGTTTCGAATAACGACAATATTCAACCTCCTATAGAAAATCTAATTAGGACAGAACATTTAAACACTGAAGAGAAAATTTGTCGTAAATACGAAGATATATTTTATAAAGACGGACAGGACTTAACTTTTACAAACAAAATTAAGCACGAAATTAAAACGACTGACGATTTACCTATCTACACAAAATCTTATCGATACCCGTATATTCATAGGGACGAAGTAAAAACTCAAATAGATAAAATCTTACAGCAGGGAATTAGACCTAGTTACTCGCCCTGGAGTAGTAGTGGAGAACAAATTCCTACACATCATTAATCTCAACCTTTATAAGGAAAATTTGGAAAATTCGGAAAAAATTGAAACTTCCTTAAAATATCTCAATAACGATAACAATTATTTAAATAATTCTCTTAAAAACATAGTCAAATTAAAATTCAAAGAATTACAAAACACATTTAAACAAATTTACCCTATACGCGTAAAAAGACCCCTCATGCATTAGGTTCTGCTATAAAATTTATAACCGGTAATATGGACAACGAAGATGCTCTAAGAAAATACCAAATCAAACGAACACAATTTAATTTCTAGTAGCAATAAACAAATTAAAATCAACGAGATGATGTTCCAAAGATTTAATAATTTAGAGCAAGATGCCATAAATAAAATTTTCTCCACAATGAGAGATCAAGTAGCGGGTAGTAAAACTAAGAAAAATTGTGAAAGTTAATTAAAATAATTTTAATTGTTGCAAAACGTAATTATATATATATATATATATATATATATATATATATATATATATATATATATATTCTAGCCGTATACCCACCCGATGTATTTACCAACATTTCAGGATGTCAGTTAGTGTTAAAGATTTATTAACATAAGATATTATTTACCTTAATAGCCACAGTAGCATATTTTTATATATCTTTAACTTCAAAAATGACGAATTTCCATACAAATTTTCATCCCGTATTTAACCCACTTAGGGGACGAACTTTCTTAGTGTTCACCTACGTTACATAGGAAACTCCTGTGCAAAATTTCATTCTTCTAAACCCAACGGTTAAGGCTGTACGTTGTCTGTCAGTCAGTCAGTGTTAGAAATTTATTAAGTAGATAGTAATAACATAACAACTTAAAATTATGTGTCATTTCCGGAATCGAAACATTTAAATAAAACCATTTGAAGAAAGAACAATGTAACGTGAAAATAAAGTGATTTTGAATTCTTTTATAAACACCATAAAAATTATTCAGGATAGAGTTTAGTTAACACTGTCTAAATTTTAAACCACGCGGTTTCTTAGTGATATTCAAGTACAAATTAATCACATTATCGAATTCAGACGACTTTGACTCTTTGTAACAATTTACTTTAGTAACAATTAGCCCCACTCTCCTCGATACATATATCTGTATAAAAATATCTATTTTACGAGAAATCATAATTCGGGGTTTTTGTACGGTATATATTTCGGTTGATTTGCTCTTATTTTTCAATATTTGGTAATGAAATATGATGCCAGGATATATAGGATGGTTTCAAGCATACGTGTACCACGGATTACATATATGTTTCAATTATCAATTTTTGTAAGACCATTATAAAACCTTGAAAAATATATACTGGTGCTTACAGTTGGTTTAGTTTGAATAAATGAATTGTTTTTGTAAAACAACCATTACTAATTATGTAGATTAGTAGACTATTTCCGTAAACCATGTTACCCTTTTCCTTTTCCCAGAAGATGGTTTGCCAATATTAAGAAAACATAAGCAGTAAAGTGGCTCAGCTGATGTAACAAAAATAGTACAAGTGTTAAAAAGTATCTTTTAATTTTCGGTCCGATCTTCAGTATCCAATGATGTGCACTTTTTGTAAAATTTGATTTCATTTTTTATTATTCATTACCAGTGGCGTAACTACAATGAAGCAGGCGCTCCAAGTAGCCGCTGCAGGATCCACGAGCAGTGGCTGCGCAAAAAGAAGTAGGTGCGATAGGAGAAATAAAAACTTGGTTAGAAAAGTTAGGAAAGCTAGTAAAGTACTGTCTGTTTTTATTTTTTTTTGCTCATTGGGTTAATTTTTAGGGAAAATTACAAGCTGATAATGTCTTTTTTTCTTTTTTTACACGCTCTTCTTATTTGTGGAAAAAAGTGGACTTCTTATAAGGTGGTGCATGATTCAAATTCGCTCCAGGGTGCAAAATTCGTATTTATGCCTCTGTAATACTTACTCAAAATCTCGAAGAGAAATAACGGATCCCAGGGACAAACAAAATTTCTAAAAAGAATACAGCCGACGAGCAAGAAAAAGCAACACTGTTAACTTCACCCAACTTCGAGCCCCTATTTCGAACCCGGGTCCCGGGCTACAATCCTGGCTGCCTTTTCTCGTCGAGCCTGTACTTACTATATATAGACAACATAAAGAAATTAGACGAGATTAGGTATAAATAAAAGTACTTATAAAATCGACAATTATTTTGCTAATTTTAGGCGTGTAGAAAGTACTGGATATAGGATATACGTTAAAAATTATTACACGGAAACATATACTTTAAGTGTGCCAGTATTACACTCAGATCCACAGTTCTAAAAATACACGAAAAATTTTTAAAATCAAATTTTACATGTAAATAATCCATATTTGTGAACCAAACAGATGAACAATAGATTTTCAAGTGAAAATACGTGTAATCCGTTAGAACTTTTTTTTAAATCGTGAATGTATTTTGTTAACGATAAAAGATATATGATGTACGTCGCATGTAAATATATATGTACATATTCTTACAATAACGTTTTTACTACTTTTGTTCATTTCGCTATATAAATACACAGATGTATATTCGAAAATAACTCTACCTCTACGTTGTATAGGGAGCCGATTGGACAAATACCGTGATTCAGAGCTAAAATTGTGTTAAAAAAATTCAAATTTTAACTTTTAAACTTTACTATTAAATTCTAGCTTGAATTATAACATTGAGTACAGTTTTGATAAACCTTATCGATTTTGATTGGAGTACTTCTATAATTAAAATTCTCACTTGAAAAACAGTTTTTACCTAGGAGGAAATGGTAGAGATTTATATGAATTTTGAGTAAAATGTGTACGTGATTAGGTATACATTTGTGTGTTGGTGTACTTGTTACCATTTATCTCCAAAATTGCGTAATGAGGTCACGCACGCCGCACAGTGGAGTATTTGGCCTTAAATCATGGCCAAAATCGAAAAATCCAAAATTCACTAATATTGTTAAAAGTAGAATTTTTGGACTGATAAATATCTGGTTTATTCGTTCGGCCATATACCGGGTTAATAAGGCATGTTCAGACAATATTACTGTCAGTTGAAGTCAGAACTTTTTTAACAGTAGAATATCATGGCTTTATTATGATTTTTCATTGAGGAGAGAATCGACTAGAGAGAATGCTGTGTATTACAAATACATTAAGAAATTGAAGCAAAAAAATTGACATGTTACCAAAAAAATTGACTGATGGGATTACTTTAATGGCGGTCAAACCATTAATTTAATGGTTTATCTAATATTTATAAGCAAGTCTCCGTGGTTACAAGTTGGGCTTACTAAAATGGAGTCAAGCTTCAAAATTTAATGCCTGTGGTATCTCTAGGAAACATATTATGTTAATATGTTCGATTCAGTGCTCAGTGTGATTTTTATAGTCAAAGTATAATGGTTCAGTTTTTTATTTGTCTAATTAACATGAATTATTTTTTCCTCATTAATTTATAAGGTGAATGGTCAATGTTTGTTTATCATGCCTAAAATAATTTTAAAATAATTCCTTGTACATATTAATGACATTTTTAAGTTAAGTTTATATTTAAGTAATAAAATTTTATTGTACTTTATTAAAGATAATGATTTAAACAGCTTCCGGGCTTTTACGGGCAAACTGGTTTATATCACTTTATTCTGCAGGTAACAGAGAAACAATTCCTGGAATAAAACTTCCCGCATGTACTTGCCATTTCTATAAAAAAAAGTTTAATTATTTTATTACATATTATATATTTCGAGTTTCATAACAATAACATAAAGAGTATATATTGAATCATCTATGATTTTTTTGTCTCTTGATATTTGTATCAACACATTTATGCTTTAAATAATACAGGGGCATATACAACCAAGCATCTTGGAGGGGAGGCCGGGGTCACGCAAGAAATGAAAGAATTAAAACAATTTCTAAAACAAAATTAAGAAACAAAAATTGAAGCTGACGAGTGACGAGCAAAAAAAAACACGCTGCTTGGCAATAATAATGGATTAATTATATAACATTTGCCGATATTATGCCCAAGATTAAATAATATCTAATGTATATATTTAATTTTCTGATGGGGGTTCATGACCCCTTGACTCCCCCTCACCTGTATACACGCCTGTAATGATACCTAAACTAATAAATAATTGGACCTAATTGTATTTTACAATAAAATTTAACAATAAAATACAATTACTATTTTTGGCCAGGTTTTATAATCAAATACTCCACGGTGCGCCGGATAAAAAACGTACCTACTTATAGATCGGAAGGCGGTAATATAAAAGTATTGACCCAACGATCTATACAAAATTTCATTTTTTCCTTGTAATAGTTTACTATTAGAAGTTACGAAAATGCTTTGTCTGCCAGTCCTTATCCTGTTCGAATTTGAACAGGAGGGTGATTTGTCACTCTCCAAGATTATAGACTAATTTACCTATTGAACTAAAGACTATAATGAAGTTGGTCTAATTGGTGTAATGTAATAGAACGAATTAAACTTGGTTGGCCGCCTGATATCTTGTCCGGTGGCGCGAGCCGACCTCGGAAGGTAGTAAATTTTTTTGAGGCTCTTTTATCAATCGATCCAAAGGCTAAAATTTTGTCAACTTAAAGGAAAAACTTCCAATTTTATAATTTCACTGATCTGCCAGGTTCTATCTCCTACCTTGTCCATTTTGTTTTACCGACAAAATTTATGTATGGAGGTAAGATCACGCCCTACTTATTAACATGTTATTTTATGTATGCAGTTAGTTCACTATGTTTTTAATAAATTTCAAATTTTACATGACTTTAATGTATTGTATACGTATCAAATCTGTATTATATGCTGCGAATTTCATGTTGATTGTAAGAGAAAATTATACACTCGCACAATTACACACAAGGGCCGCGGTACGGTTCTTTCATAACTTTTTTGCTCACTAGTTATATGAAATTTACAGCCTCTGTTACCTAATATAGTATTAGTTGGCACTGAATAGTTTTAAGCAAATCATCATTTTAGATTGCTTTAAAACGTATAATAAATTTTTGCATAGTTTATATAATAAATGACTTGTAATATTTTACTTTGTTAGAACTTTTGTACTTTGATTAAAACGATTCGTGAGTGCGGGTAAAACCTGCCTTTTTACTAACAAAACCGTATTTTAATACTTTGTAAGAGGAGGCACAAAGGCACAATTATATTATTTTATCCAAAGATATGTATAAATGTATATAGATTTCATGTTAGATGTTTGGTATATAAGAATTTAGGTAGATTTTGTTTTATTACGATTATTATTACGCTTAAAAAGACTTGTAAAACATTTTTCTCAATATTAAAATTTATTCATATAGCATTGATAATAATTTCACCGTAGATGAGAATTTTTATGTTGTTTTTTATATTTTCGTTTCTTTTTAATATATTTTAATGAGCAAATGAACCTGTTCGCGTTTTTCTTCCTTCATATTTGTAAATATTTTTGTGTACAAAAAAAGAGGACCATAGCCTTCGGTTGCCTAGCGACGTAACGGTCCCCATTCTTTATTAAACAAATCTTTGTTTATCCAAAACGTGAAACGAATGATTTATGTATACAGTTGATCGTTTTTTTGTGCAGTGGAGGGGACCACATAAAAAAGTCGCACAAAAAAAATATATTAAAAAATATCATAAATAGCTATAAAAAGTGTAGTTCGATCCAGATTGTACAAAAAACATTTTTTGTGCGGTTGATCGGGACCGCATAAAAAAAGTTTCATTGAAAAAACATCACTCAAAACGCTCAAAACTTAGAAATTTTCTTAGAAGTTGTTTCTATAAACAAGATAAAGCATTAATTTACACGTAGAAACATTTTATTTCAATTTTATATTATTATGAAAACATTTTGAAAAATACATCTGTAACAAAATTTTGTGATGCAATAACTTCTGTTCTTATGCAATGTATTGATTAAATGCTTAAAGCCGTTAAAAAGTATTTTTATCAAAGAAAGTTATTATAGTAATTGTTTAAGTTTCTTACTGTCTCGTGATTTTGATTCACATTATGCATTTTAATGGCCATTGTTTACAAACCGCATAAAAAAAATCGCATAAAAAAATCGCACAAAAAAAAACCGCACAAGAAAAGACCGCATAAAAAAGAGTTCAGCTGTATTAGATTGGAGAATGAATATTTCAGAAATATTACAGTAAAAATTTTAATAACGTACATATTTTAGGTGTTCTTTAGGTGTGTTAACAAAGCATACGGCATTTGAAATGATGTCCTTAAATATATTAAAAACTAATGGGACAACTAAGTTTGTTATGGGACAACTAAGTTAGTCATGGGACAACTAAGTTAGTCATCATAAATAGTATAGGCTATTGACTATGTAGTTGAATAAGGAACTAATTCGTAACAGGTGTTTTATTGTTTCATATGTTCAATTTGTTTGTTTCATATGTTCACATGATATGACTTTTTGTAGAGAATTAAATTTCCTATCGAAATGGCACTTTATGAACTCAAAGAACTTTTTTCTCAACAAAATAAGTCAAAAAAACTATTTAAAGAAAAGCTCAAATTTTTCAATTTTCCTTTTATTTTAAATTTTTGAGTAGTACTTTTTTCTGAGTGAATTTAGGTATAGGGATTGATTCACAAAAAAGAAAGCTGATGTAATTCTCGTCAGAATGGTGACCGATAAAACTATTTTCGATAACAACCGGCTGAGATACAGTCGTTCAAAGTTATCTACTTTTTTAAAGTTTTATTACTTTTGACTTTTATACCACGTTATTTGTAATTTTTACACGCAAAAATTACTTTTATTGAGTACAAAAATTATTTCTGCTTTATCAGAGGTAACGATAAAATTATTTGCTAAAAATTTTGATATTCATATGATTTTAGGTATAAAAAGAAACTTTAATATTGTACTAAATTACAGTTCTATTTTTTTAAAAAAATTAAATGTACCTATTATATTTCTCCCATAATGTTTTCAAATTCAATATCAATAACTTCATCAACATCGTTTTGGACACCTCCTTCTGTAATTTCTGGAACATCCGCATTTTCACGATTTTCTGGAACATACACATTTTCGCAAATAAATTCTTTGCAGCTGATTCCTAATTTTCTACAGCTGCAATTTCCGTAACAACCTTTTAAACACCCAAGCTATTTGTTCCAGTAAATTCTGCAGTGCAGGAGATTTTGTTGTTTTAATTGGCACTAATACATTTTTAGATTTTTTCCAACCCCTCAAATGGATTTAAAATATTTCCTTCCCACTGTTGAATTTGGTGGTACGTCCTTAAACCGTTATATTTAGTGGCATCAGAAGTTAGTGGGAAATTGGTTAAAGAAAATTTTGTGCTTTTTGATAATTTTTGAAAAAGTTGTAACCGAGAACTACCTAAACTGTTGGCCTTAATGCCATAAAGAGAAATTACGATTTAATTCTATTACGTAAATTGCGGCTGTAGAAAATTATAGGAATTAGCTGCTCCATGTTCTACAAAGAATGTATGGGCCTAAATTGTGGAAATGCGGATGTTCCAGAAATGACAGAAGAGAATGTCCAAAATGATGTTGATGAAGATATTGATATTGAATTTGAAAACATTATGAGAGAAATATAATAGGTACATGTAACTTTTAAAAAAAATTAGAACTATATATAAATTAGTACAATATTAAAGTTTTTTTTTTATACCTAAGATCATATGAATATCAAAATTTTATCGTTACCTCTGGTAAAGCAGAAATAATTTTTGTACTCAATAAAAATAATTTTTTTGTGTAAAAATTACAAATAATATGGTATAAAAGTCAAAAGAAATAAAATTGTAAAAAAGTAGGTAAATTTGAACGACTGTATCTCAGCCGGTTTTTATCGAAAATATTTTGATCGGTCACCATTCTGACGGGAATTACATCAGCCTTCTTTTTTGTGAACCAATCCCTATACCTAAATTCACTCAGAAAAAAGTACTACTGAAAAATTAAAAAAAAAGATAAATTGAAAAATTTGAGCTTTTTTTTTAAATAGTTTTTTTAACTTATTTTGTTGAGAAAAAAGCTTTTTGAGTTCATAAAGTGCCATTTCGATAGGAAATTTAATTCTCTACAAAAACTCATATTATGTGTATTTACGAAAAATGCATAGTTTTTGAGTTATAGTTAAAAAACGTAAGCGTCGATAAGTTTACGCCGTTCGTAAAAACGCACGCCTAAATTTAATAGCACTTTGTGAATTTATCATCTTTGCGGTACAACTGAACATATGAAACAATAAAACACCTGTTACAAATTAGTTCCTTTTCCCCCTGTTTTTTTGTACATAGTCAATAGCCTAGTAAACAAATATTTTACTTCGCAAAATACCACTTTTATTTTTGGAACTGTGACAATATTGTTTCGAACTGTCAGTTCATTTTCAAACATTTAAAATTTTCAATTCCGTTTGAAAATGAACTGACGGTTCGAAGCAATGTTGTCACAGTTTCAAAAATAAAAGTGGTATGTTGCGAAGTAAAATATTTGTTTATTATTTACAAATATGGAATACCATAAAGTAACGCTCAAATCTATTAATAAAATTAGTCATTCATGATTTTTTTTCGTAGGTATAGCCTGGAAATTTTGTTTTTTAAGGTAGGTATCTAAATGGCGGTAAAAGACTATGAGTTTTTCAAAAAAAAGTCTTAAACTGTTTCTCCAACTGTAATACTTTGTATTTTCAATTCTTAAATTTCAAGGTCATATTTCTTAGGCTTAAAATGAAGGGAAAAGCCCCAAAGAAGCATATTTTACAAGTGTATAATGATATACTTCCATATTACCCAGTCGGACAACAATCCCATCATTCCTGTGTTATAAAACAAAGGAAAGTCGAAAAAACTTTTCCTCCCGGTATTTTACAACCAGTGCGGGCAATCGGCCTGATTTTTGGTATATTACCGTTGCTAGTCTAAAGTAGTCATTTTTTGTAATAATGAAGATTAGGTACTTTTAATGTACCTTCTTATGCGGTAAGGCTGGTCGCACATTGGATACGATTTTGTACGTACGTATTTGTACGACTCTTGTCGTACGAATTGAGCTCGCACATTGGTTACGTGTTTGTCCGACACTATCAGTTAATTATTATTGGCAGTCCTCTGATGACATTCATTCGACATGAATCTACATTTTTTAGGGCTACTCAGAGGTCATAACCTCTGAGTAACCCTTATCGTTTCACAAAAATACTATTCTAATGTGTGGCCAACTTGCATTTCTGTTTGCTGAACTCAGCTCCCCAACTTTTTGGAGTAAAGGGGATATTTTTCTTAATTACAAAAATAAAAAATTTAAGACATTAATTTTGGACCTAACTGCTAATTGTTTAATAATCGAACGTATAGAATTAGAAATTAATTAGATTTTTTTCTTAATTGCTAATTTTTTTTTATCTTTCTTGTTAGCAGTAAGGTATAAATAAAAAAAATATAATTGACGCCTATACTATTAGGTACATGATTATTACTGTGTCGTTTATGGATATTTAAATGATTTTAATATTACCTACATATTAAATTACCTAAATGATTTTAATATTACCTACACATTAACAGTAAATTACTATCAAAAAAATGCAAACTTTAACAATATTTTTTAAATTCATTCAAATTCAATTTAATTGCGATTAATTTTGCTATTTAAATATATTAGTTTTTGACATTTGACGTTTTGAATTTTACTCAAAATATACATACGTAATTTACACATGCTACCTATATATATAGTGAGTATACTCTATTTTGAAAGTGTCACACCATAGAACACTAGAAGCCAACTAACATAAAAAAAGTGAAATTCGCTTGGAGTCATTTGTAAGCCAGTCACAGCTTAAGGCATTAGTCCGTCAGTAGTCGTCGTCGAGTCAACACACCATTATATTAACAATATACCCATTGTTAGTTGAGCACGTTGAACAGCTCTCTCTGGTAATACGTGTGATGTGATTGTATGCGTGTATACACATACTACTACAAAAAACCAAACTAATACACTGCAAACAGTGTGTATGTACACAAACAGACTACGTCACAAACTCATTACAAGTGGA
This sequence comes from Brachynemurus nebulosus, assembly GCA_035578155.1. Lineage (NCBI taxonomy): Eukaryota > Metazoa > Arthropoda > Insecta > Neuroptera > Myrmeleontidae > Brachynemurus > Brachynemurus nebulosus. Next base: position 32,256,993 of record JAPWDM010000002.1, read on the forward strand.
ACAGAGGCAAAGCCAATCTAGTTTGTCCCCTTGTATCACACAGTATATAATACATGATAGGTACCTACAACATATGTACATAAAGCTACGGATACACGAGACATCAAAATAACGCGACACATCTAAATTAGCATTATTGTGTGCAATGTTTACACTATAGAACACTAGAAGCAAACTAATATCAAAAAAGTTTAGTTCGCTTGGAGTCATTTGTTGCTCTGTCACAGCTTAAGGCATTTAGTCAGTCGGTGTCGGTCATCGAATCCACTACGATTGTTATGTATTGTAAGACCATTGTTACTTGACCTGCACGTTGCTCTGTCCGATAATACGTGTTTTGTAATTGTGTGTGTAAATACTCACACAGAAGCAAACATCAAGCCTAAACCACTACAAACAGTTTGTACTTACACAGCATAGTGATGCGAAGTGGAGGAGATTTTACGTCACCTTTCTGCTACAGTCGGAATACTAACTATCATATAGTAGTTTGGCCCGTTGGTTTACACGTTCAAGTAAAGCGGGTTCTACACGATGCTACGAACGTTCCTTCCAACATTCGATCGAACGTTTGAGGCAGTTAAGTTCGATAGTTGGTGCGACGAATGTATCTGCTACACGGTGAATCGAATGTTTGATCCAATACGAATGATGATGTGTTGGTACTCAGTGGACGATGTTATCTGTCTGATGTTATCTCTAATGTTATACACTGATGTTGTCTCTCTTCACATGAACGAGCGTGCAGCTGCTGAGTCGAACCAACCAACGAACCAACATTGACCTTCAAACGTTCGAAGCACCCCTTTGACTCGGTGCAAAAATACCGACATCGAACGGGACACGACCAAATGCGAACGTTTGACGCTCGACATTGGACACTCGTAGGTTCGAACAACGGCTACACGATGCTATGAACCATCCAACGTCGAATGTTGGAAGGTTTTCGTAGCATCGTGTAGCAGCGGCTTAAATTTGCAGTCTAGATCAGGCTAGAACGGTTGTATACACTCGAGTTGCTAGACTTCTCTAGCAAATATTTGAGGTTGTTTACACAGTAGTGTCACACACGGCGAATAGAATAGTGTCAGACATTTCACACAACACCTGATTTAGATTATAATTTAACATTTCTAAATCGTATTTTGTATTGCCATATTCTATTTTGAATTGAAAACTAATATTTTTATAAATGTTGCTGCAAGACGGCAGTTTCGTACTGAAAATAATTTATTTCATTTTTTGCTATAGTGTAAATCCAACTTGTAAAATTTTATTGCGTTTACTTTTTTCTTAGAGTTGTAATATAATATTATCTCTGTATTATCTTTTGGATGCGTCTCACAATTTAGGATTACCTTGTTGGTAGTATCTTAAATCAACTTTTCTGTCCTTTTGTAAAAAAAAAAAAACTTCTACACCAAAAGCGTGTCGTGTGTCCGTACCTTTATAATCTTTTTAAAATAAATTATTTTTTTTTTTTGTCAAAAGATTCTTATAACATAACCTATTTGTACGACTTAACGTTTATGTAAAAAAAAACAATATGTTTTCATCCAAATCATTTTAATATTTGCGACGATTTGAATTTTTACACAAAATTTCGAATGCGAAAGGAATTTTTATTTTGGAAAAAATTCGCCCACGAATACAACACAAAACGAACTGGTATGCTGTTTTTTAAATAATAATTATTTCAACTAAGCAGTAATGTATCTTTTTTTTAGGAATAGTACATTATCTTCAGAAATAATGTTTTTTTTAAGGAGGAGTTTTCAAAGCTACTACTAGCAAAGTAGTGAAATTAGTGTCACACAAAATTGCTTTGTTGCGTGAAGAATTCATTAAATTTCCAACAACTGACGTCGAAAAGGCGCAAGTTAAAGAAAATTTTTATAACATTACGCGGTTTCCGAGAGTGTTTGCTGCTTTAGATTGTACACAGTACACACGTTCGGATACAGTCGCCAGGTACGAGTAAATTGTAGAGCACGTCAACTGTAATTTCGATGTTTTCCGGAAATAAATAATTTCGCAAATATGAACGGCCAAAAGGAATTGGAACTGTCATTTGCTCATACGTATTTCTTACAAGTAAAGGGCCCGAGGCCGGACCTATCGATTTTGATGAAACTTAGATATGTTGTAGAACACTACAAAATAAGCGACACGTATTTTTTTTATCGGCGGAAAAACGGCTTGAAGGGGTGAAATCGCCCTCCAAAAATTGGGGTAAAAATTTAATTTTTTAAATATCTCGAAAACAGTAAGAGATAGAGCAAAAGTTTAAATTGGCAGTATTGCTCTTTTTTAAAGAGCTATTTATTGGTATGCAATTCGTTCAAATTGTGTCAAGAGGGGTGGCTGGGGGTTAAAATTTAGGGGTTAATTTTGCAAAAAGGGGATAAAATTAAACAATATAAAAATTCTGTTTACAGATTTGAAATCTACGTCAGAAAATCTAATTGACCTATTTTTGCTCAATGTCCTAATATTAAGTCTAGGGGTAGTTAACTAGGGAGTGACTGTGTCGAATAGTCGTACTACTTGTGTAGTTTAAGAAGTTCTTCTTCATGGAAAATAGTTTAAGACATTTGAAATAACGTAGAAACGCAATTTTCGATTTCAAAATTCAGTTTGAGCAACATTGGAGAGGGGGTGAGTCACCCTCTTAAATTACATATTAGTTAACATACACTCATTTTTAATAATAATACATACACGGTTACATATACAGGCTGGAAACAGATTTATCGAACGTGGGGCAAGTATGGTGAGAAATTTTTCTCAGGATCAATGTGATCTCTGACACTTTTTGATCAATAATATTTCATTTTTAAATCGCGTTACCATGGATCTGCAATATTTTTGTGTTTGTCAGATTAAATACCCCTGTCGCAGCATCTGCATAACATAGCGAATTTCCAAATTTTGGGGACTGGCGGATCTCATCTAAGAACTGTACCTATTTAAAATAGTTTAGCTTTCTAAGAGTAAAAGATTTTTTAAAATCGGCTGGGTAATTAGTTTTGATATTTTTGGGACCCAAGAACCCGAACGGACTTTGTGCAGCATAGTTGTATCCATCTAAAATAATTTAGTTCTCTAACAGTGAAAAAATTTTCAAAATCGGTCGGTTAGTTTATTTTTTACAATAATGGGAACAGTAAACCCTGGCGGAAATCATACAACATAATCTTTATTCATCTAAAATCATTTTAGTAAAAAGTTTATCCTAACAGTAAAAAACGGGTCCTAGGGATCTCATATAACTTATGGTAGTCCGTAAGGTTCTTGTGGACATCATTTAATTACTTAATGAATTCAAATACTTTAACTTACTAACGGTGAAAAAATTTTCAAAATTTTCGACATTCGCTAAAAAAATCATTGAAAAATATTTGATATGTTTCGATCAATTAATGGTCAACATCAGCAAATAAAAGTTACTCAAATCGAAGAAAAGAATGAGTTATTTGTCCGTAGAAATTAAAATACAAATTCTGAAAACGAGCAAAGAAATATTGAAAAAACTAGATCGGCAAAACATTCTGACAAATAACACTACCCAACTAATACTTGCCAATTTGAATAAAACTTAATATACTTATTAAACAGCGAAAAATATTAAATACGTGTTTTTTTATTTCGGCTAAATACGCTTTTTAGGGGTAGAAAACACCATTCAACCTCTGTAGATGAAAACAGTTATAGCTAGATATTTTTGAAACGACATATTTTCTGAAAAAAGGGCTGAGTACCAAATTTGTAGAATTTGAAGCGATGCACTTGATAGTGATCCTGAAATCGATTTTCAAGGTCAGTTGAAAATGATTAGCCATTGCCGAACTTTGACCATATCCTGTACCTATAAGCAGTAATTTCATGTATTGACTCAATCTATCTTCAAAGTTGATTTATAGAAAAAATTAGAAGAAAACATTTTTGTAAGTAATTTTAGAAGTAAAGTTAAGAAAAGATTTAATATCACTCTAATTGTAAGTTAAACATTAACTTTATGTTATATTAGAAATTTTCAAAATTTTTTAAAATTTTTATTGCTACTCTATAGTTATCATATTAGGAATTCAATTGAACATATGATTAACTATTATTTTTCCGATTGCGATTGAGCAAGTATTTTTCAAAATTACTTCTTGATCACTTATTTTCTATCTTGCATGTGAAATTCGTTCGAATATACTTTGAACCATTTAGGGGTGAAAAGTAAGCTACTCCTTTTGAAAAATATTAAATGATTTTCAAATGACTTTGGAAATTGACCTCAAGGTCAACTTCAAAGTCATCATCAAGTGCATCACTTTGAACTCTATAACTTTGGTCCTAAGCACTTTTTTCAGAAAATATATCGTACCATAATCCACTTCTATGTTGATTCCTGGTCTCTTTTCCTGCGTTTCTAATATTTATGTCAATAAAAAATGTGCTACCGTAGACAAGGATGAATAGGTACGCATTCAGACTTCACACCGTATTTTTTTGTATTTATTTTATGAGTACCTAATCTTTAATATATTAAAAATTTACGCGAAGATGGTCACTTTATCAGCAGTATCCAAAAAAATTTAAAAATATTGGTGGTTTTTGAAAAATTAACAAAAATCGTATAATTTCTTCTCTATGAAAAATTGGGATCAAAAGAGACGAGAAAAGAGTAAATGGGGACAACCCGTAGGGTCGACCAAAATAACGGACCCGATTTTTTTCATCTGACACAGTCGCCATTTAAGAAGTGAAATTACCCCTCAAAATTAGGGAAAAATTTCAATTTTGCTAGATTACTTGAAAACTGCGGCAGATAAAGAAAAATTTTAAATTGACACAACACTTCATTTTTAGAGAGCTTTCTACTGATATATACAAAGCCGCTGTTTTTACGTTTGGGTAAAAACGTTGGAAGTCCAAAAAGTCTTAAATAAGTTTTTCAGCAAAACACGCCCGATGCCAGGAACCGCAAAGAAAAAATGTGCTTTGCAAAAATTTGCTAAAATTTGAAAGCTTTTCAAATTTTTTTTTTAGACGGTGGTCAAGAACAGAAAAATCATATAAGATACGTTACGTAAAAAACTGTACTTCGATTAATAATTATTAATTACCTACAATCAATTTTATTTCTAATACTAGAATCTTAGAATCTTTCCATTTCATATTTCAATAAAACATTATTATCTCTTACTGTAAGTGCATTATGTTTATTTAAATATATTATTAAATAAATAAAAAAATATTGAAACAAAATATCTAATTTATTTAATTACGTCTCAAAAGTAATTGTTTAAATGTTTCTTACTAGTTAAAAATATATAAATTAATAAATCACCTTGACCATAAAAAAGTCATAAAAATCACTGAAATGACAATGTCAGACATAATATAATGAAGACATCGTTTAACAATTTGCAAATTCTTCTAGAATTTCTTGAGGAAGAAAAAAAAATCGTCGATAAAATCGTCCAAAAAATTTCGAAATCGGTCATGACCTGTAGTGTGAATCCGTCTATACAAACGTACATAGTGACCAACGCATTTGGTTTTTGAAAAAAAAAAAATAATAATTTAAAAAAAAAAATCAAAAATTGTATCATTTATCAACGATAGAAGAAACACTCCTTTTTTCTTAAAAACAAAGACTGGTACCTTAGTCGACAGCAAAGACCACCTGAGGCTAAATGAAAAAGAAATTTTGATTTTAGAACCCGTAAACTTATCTTTCAAATTAGCTCTATAAATATAGGTAATAAAATCAAACAAGGAAGCAATAATGGTTAGAATCTTATTTTCATATGAAAATCGAGTAGGCTATGTTAAAGGTTTATTTTATTTTCCATGTAATTTCAAGTGTGGTTTTAAATGAAACACGTTATAGAAAAATTTTAATAAACCCTCACCAACGCTACCACCAAGCACTGCCACCATAACATCACATTTTGAACCTCAAAATGGCGCAAAAGAATCATTTTTTTTAAAATACTACGTAGAAATAAAATGTATTAGACTTTTGTGGCTACCTGACAACTGATATCATCTATTTATGATTTTTTATAATAATGTAGATAATAAGATATCATGTCAGTTATAAGATACCTTTGAATACCTTAAGAAAAGATTTAATATCACTCTAATTGTAAGTTAAACATTAACTTTATGTTATATTAGAAATTTTCAAAATTTTTTAAAATTTTTATTGCTACTCTATAGTTATCATATTAGGAATTCAATTGAACATATGATTAACTATTATTTTTCCGATTGCGATTGAGCAAGTATTTTTCAAAATTACTTCTTGATCACTTATTTTCTATCTTGCATGTGAAATTCGTTCGAATATACTTTGAACCATTTAGGGGTGAAAAGTAAGCTACTCCTTTTGAAAAATATTAAATGATTTTCAAATGACTTTGGAAATTGACCTCAAGGTCAACTTCAAAGTCATCATCAAGTGCATCACTTTGAACTCTATAACTTTGGTCCTAAGCACTTTTTTCAGAAAATATATCGTACCATAATCCACTTCTATGTTGATTCCTGGTCTCTTTTCCTGCGTTTCTAATATTTATGTCAATAAAAAATGTGCTACCGTAGACAAGGATGAATAGGTACGCATTCAGACTTCACACCGTATTTTTTTGTATTTATTTTATGAGTACCTAATCTTTAATATATTAAAAATTTACGCGAAGATGGTCACTTTATCAGCAGTATCCAAAAAAATTTAAAAATATTGGTGGTTTTTGAAAAATTAACAAAAATCGTATAATTTCTTCTCTATGAAAAATTGGGATCAAAAGAGACGAGAAAAGAGTAAATGGGGACAACCCGTAGGGTCGACCAAAATAACGGACCCGATTTTTTTCATCTGACACAGTCGCCATTTAAGAAGTGAAATTACCCCTCAAAATTAGGGAAAAATTTCAATTTTGCTAGATTACTTGAAAACTGCGGCAGATAAAGAAAAATTTTAAATTGACACAACACTTCATTTTTAGAGAGCTTTCTACTGATATATACAAAGCCAGAGTCGGACCTACTAGAGGGGCTATTTTGGTAAATTTGGGGGTAAAAAAAGTTGTATAAGCGTTTTTCCTAACATCTAAAACAAAAACAAGAGCCTTATCACCATTTTTTCTAAGCATTAAAAGCTGGTTTATATTCGGTTTCTATTGAAAACTCAATTAGACTGCATGTTAAAAGTGAGCAAAAATTAAACCTGCAATAACTTTTAAACGCTGTAGTGAATCTAATCTAAATTTTCACAGTCGATTAAATTTAGAAAAACCATTATTCGCACAAATTTTCATAAGACTGTCACCATTTTTAAGTACCTCCATAATATCCTTAACTTGTAGCTATGGTATAATTATCAAAATTTTTTGCAGGTTTCTTACTAATCATACAACATGTAATGATTCATACAACATACAACACATAATTCCTGAGTAGCCCTAAATAATGCGTGTCAAACACGCACTTGACGACTTTTTTAGCAAAATTGTCTTCTAATACGTAAATTATGCCGTCGTTGTTATCGTAGAACCGAGTGGGTAAGTGAATTATATGCAAAAAGGGATGAATTTGGTGAATTTCACCATGTAATGACAGATTTGATGTAATTTAATCGTACGTAAACGTAAACAAATTCAAACAAAATTGAATTGTGTCGGATGTCGTAACTGTACGTATGTATACATACGACTGAATCGTATACAGTGTGCGAGCTCCCATAATACATCCTCTGTCAGAAACGATCGTACGTACTCGTATGTATACGTACAATTAAATTTCGTACGTAATCGTATCCAGTGTGCGACCGGCCTAATGCTCTAGCTTTATAATTAGTGATAGTTAATTAAAATAAAAAACTAATTTTATTGTTACTTTGACATCGTTAAAATTATTTTGTTATAAGCATCGAGCACAAAAAACAAAACTTTTCTTTACAACTGAATGCGTGAAACTGCCGGAAAACGCGCATGAGAGAAGCTTAGCCGATCAGAATTGAAGACGCTTAAGTTGCGTACTAGCGAATACAAATATTAGAAGCTTGTACTATTGCACTGCTCTCATCACCCCTCGCTCCCCTACACCATTTTTTTTTTTACAATTTTTTGCTAAAATTTCTATAGATATTGTTATGAAGAGTTTTCCTTAGTATTTTCTCATTTTATAGACGTAAGCGTAAGCTTCATTGAAATAACCTGTTTCAATCTAATTTTAACATTATATTAAATTAAAATTCTCTTGAATCCACCCACGATATTTTCATAATTGCACCATGGAATGCAATTGACATATTTTTCATTTCAAAGTCACTCAAAAGTATACACATCACTCTTACTGTGTGCAATTACTGTTCACAAAGCTTTAGTGGGTTGATATCTTTCTAATTTTTATTGATTTTCCACGTCATGAACGAACATGAAAATCCTTTTTTTTTGTTGAGAATAGTGGTACTATTTTAGTATCTGCATAAATAGATACTTTCTAATTTTGTACTGTCTTTTGGATATTTGTGATATGTAACATATCGAATAAAAATATAATTAAAGTAAAAAATATAAGTAAAAACCTTTCCGGATATACAAAACGTCAGAGGTACAATTATTACAATAAGTATTAAGTGTATATAATATGATATGTATAATACATATTTTCAATTACAATAATTTTATTATTATTTCATAAGGAACTTTACTAATTAGATACTTTTTTAGTTTAACTTTGAACTTATTACATACGTTCTCAGTTCGTACCTATATCTTCAGGTAAATTTTGGTAAATTTTATAGCCTGTGTAACAAGGAGTCTTTTCAAAAAATGTTTCAGAGACAAATGATGAATTAACATATATGATTTTAAAACAAAAAATATCATATATGATTTTTAAACCAAAAAAAGTTTAACTCTTTTAAAAAAAAAAAACATATGGAAATTTTTTTTGTCTCAAAATGCCGGACTTTTTAGTGCCAGTGATAAATACAATAGATAAGGTTGCAAAAAAAGAAAAAGAAAAAAAAAATCAAAGATCCCAATATCAAAATAGTGAACCCTAGGAATCCACAAAATATAAATTATACTAAACTATGTTGATAAAATTGAACTATTTAGAATTATATTGTGTTTCGGAAAATCTGATCGCGGCACCTGTACTAGTGAATATATACATATCATAGTATTTTGAGCCGCCATATTGCAGGACGAGTTAACTCGTCTTAATCTTTTAAAGAGTCCAAGCACTACAATATTTGATTGAGGCATTTTTCATGTGTTCAAGTACACAAAACCGGAGCAAAATCATATTTATTTCAACTCACAATCACTGGCAAGGAAATGCACTTAGAGTGAAAATTCACAATTTTGATGAAATGTTGCTCATGTGCTGATATGTAGGCAAAAATAAGGGACCCGTATTTCTTTTAATCGGCCATCTTCCTTTTTTAAGGGGTGAAACCAGGCCCTAAAATTGGGGATACAAATCGTATTTATTAAGGTATCTCGAAAACTATAAGAGATAGAGCAAAACTTTAAATTGATGAAATTCTACTCTTTAGAAAAGCTATCCACCTTTTTAGGCTAAATCATGGTTGAGTTCACTGAGGGGGTTGAACTTGGGGTAAATTTTCTTGTACAGGCTGAGTGGCTTATTGTATCAAATTTCACCATCATAAATAGAAACAGCACCAAAAATTAGGGGATACAGATTTTTACGTTATTTCGTAATATGTGCGTAATAAAAATCATATAAGGAAGAAACTACCTGAAAATTTAATCAAATACAGGAAATATTCATTTCTCAAAAAAAAAAAAAAAATGTTTTGATACACGTTCAAAAAAATTGGTTATTAAAAATTTTGGGTTACCTTATGTTTGCCTTGGTCCAGAATTAATTAATTTTTTCTTTAATTTTACTAAATTCTCTTTAATTTTTGAAGGCAACATAAATATAACATAATTATTTTAGTATACGTTACAAAACAAAATAGACCCTTAAAAGAAAATGGCGTGGGACGGTGGGACTGTTCTTTTCTCTGGTTGGGTAGAAAATACATACAACACGATCACATAATGATTTCGTTGTTGGAACTACGAAATCATAAACATGCGGTAGATTATATTGCCTTATTAATTATTGATCGCAAATGCTTTCTGTATTTTATTATTTTTATGTTTTTGTTTCATCACGAAAATGAAAATTTTTACTTTTCGGTAATGATTCACTTCTTTTTCAGTACTTACTTATGATTGGTAATTTAGCCATGTGTATTCTTGGTTACTCCTGTTCTATTTTATTTGCGTTTACTTCTGTCAAAATTCTCTGAGCTGCTTCGACAAGAACAGTGCAGTGTTTTGAGTTTCCTAGTTTTTCCATTGGAAAAAACTAAATAGTGGAGTCGGATAGGCTCCAAATTTTAGTGAATATGGACCTG